>CAWUFW010015845.1:0-339168 GCA_963921515.1 Calotriton arnoldi | reverse complement strand
GGTGTGATTTCAGTTACGTATTGCTAAAGTCCACCCAGTCTTGAGTCTGTGCTTTTGGGTATCCCTGAACTTTAACCTATATTGTTCAGTGGTTAGGCCAAACCCATCAATTAGAGCACTCTTCAAGACTTTGTAATTATCAGCATCCTCCTCTCTAACAGTGAGGAGCTTGTCTCTACCTTTGTCTGCAAAGGAGAGCCACAAGATTGCTGCCCACTGCTCCTGAGGGACCCTCTGTACTTTACAGGCCCTCTCTAGAGCAGTTATCCATTTGTGGATATCATCCCCACTCTGGTAGGGGGGGTAGTATTCCAAAATGTTTGACACCAAACACAACATGTTTCCGTGCAGCCATCCCAAAGTTAGCATTTAACGCGAGGTTATAATGCGCTTAAGAGTATATGGTCAGGCTGCACTACAAACAGCATCAGAGAAGGGTCTCCGAACGCTGCAGAGGGGCCCTGCTCATGCAGGGGCACCCTCTCACATAGGAACCACGCACTCTGCCTTCAGGATTGATAAGGCCTGCCATAGGAGTGACTTATAGGTTTATATGTGTGTATGTATATAGTGATATAGGTAGCCTACATCACAGTAAGGGGTGCATGCACCACCTTACCCAGGCTGCAGTAGCAGACCTGTGGTGTCAGTTTGGATGGCCTTTCAGGGGTGGCACAATACATGCTGCAGCCCCTGGTAGGCCTCTGAGGTACCTATGCCCTGGGTACATAGTATACCATATACTAGGGACTTATAAGGGCACTCCAGATTCCAATCAGAGATGTGCCTAAGGCACATGGAAACCATTTTAGAGAGGAAGCAGCTAGGCTGGGGTTCTGATTAGCAGGGCCCCAGCCAGACTAAGGTCGAAAAACAGTGAAGCATCAGCAAAAAGTGGGGGTACGCATGTGAAGCAGATCCTACTCTCCTACAGGTGTCACTATCCTAAGCTCCCCTCCTGTGGTTTTTCTTATTTCAGCTATCCGACTGATATATGTTACCTTTTGCCCTAGTGCCTTAAACTGCATCCATGGCACATAGCACTATAAGAGTAATAAAAACCTATCACTTCTCAAATGCAGTCTACAAACGTAAAAGTTAGTTGCGATGAGCGTGTGCGACTTCAAATACTCCCCAATGTGGCCAGGACCAGTACTGAGTATGAAATACAACTTTTACATATGATGGCATATACCAAAGAAAGTATACCCATAGCCCTTCAACTGAGAAAGCACCTCTCCCTTGCCCCCCACTGACATGACAGCCTTAGTCTAAGAACACACTGCCAGTCAGTGAGATCACAGCCTTGGACCAGGAAAGCACTGCCAGTCAGTGAGATGACAGCTTTGGACCAAGAAAGCACTGCCAGTCAATGGGATGACAGCCTTGGACCAAGAAAGCACAGCCAGTCAATGAGATGACAGCCTTGCACCGAGAAAGCACTGACAGTCAGTGAGATGACAGCCTTGGACCGAGAAAGCACTGCCAGTCAATGAGATGACAGCCTTGGACCGGGAAAGTACTGCCAGTCAGTGAGATGACAGCTTTGGACCGAGAAAGCAGAGCCAGGCAATGAGATGACTGCCTTGGACCGAGAATGCACTGCCAGTCAATGAGATGACAGCCTTGGACCGAGAAAGCACTGCCAGTCAATGAGATAACAGCCTTAGACTGAGAAAGCACTGCCAGTCAGTGAGATGAGAGCCTTGGACCGAGAAAGCACTGCCAGTCAATGAGATGACAGCCTTGTACCGAGAAAGCACTGACAGTCAATGAGATGACAGCCTTTGACCCAGAAAGCACTGCCAGTCAATGAGATGACAGCCTTGGCCCGAGAAAGCACTGCCAGTCAATGAGATGACAGCCTTGGACCGAGAAAGCACTGCCAGTCAATGAGATAACAGCCTTGGACTGAGAAAGCAGTGCCAGTCAGTGAGATGAAAGCCTTGGACCGAGAAAGCACTGCCAGTCAATGAGATGACAGCCTTGTACCGAGAAAGCACTGACAGTCAATGAGATGACAGCCTTCGACCCAGAAAGCACTGCCAGTCAATGAGATGACAGCCTTGGACCGAGAAAGCACTGCCAGTCAATGAGATGACAGCCTTGAACCGAGAAAGCACTGCCAGTGAATGAGATGATAGCCTTGGACTGAGAAGTACTGCCAGTCAATGAGATGACAGCCTTGGACTGAGAAGTACTGCCAGGCAATGAGATGACAACCTTGGACAGAGAAAGTACTGCCAGTCAATGGGATGACAGCCTTGGACTGAGATAACCGCCCCGGAATGAGGAAGGAATACCAGTTAATGAGATGACAGCCTTGGACTGAGAAAGCACTGCCAGTCAATGAGATGACTGCCATGGCCTGACAAAGCACTGCCTGTGAATCGGACGACAGCTTTGGACCAAAGAAGCAATGACAATGGATGAGATGACAGTCTTATACTGGAAAAGCACAAGCCAGTCAATGAGATGACAGTCCCAGATAGAGAAAGCACTGGCAGTCAATGAGATGGCAGACCTGCACTGAGAAAGATCTGCCTGTCGATGGGATGACAGCCTTGGACCGAGAAAGTACTGCCAGTCAATGGGATGACAGCCTTGGACAGGGAAAGCACTGCCAGTCAATGATATGACAGCCTTGGACTGAGAAGTACTGCCAGTCAATGAGATAACAGCCTTGGACCGGGAAAGCACTGCCAGTCAATGAGATGACAGCCTTGGACCGAGAAAGTACTGCCAGTCAATGGGATGACAGCCTTGGACAGGGAAAGCACTGCCAGTCAATGATATGACAGCCTTGGACTGAGAAGTACTGCCAGTCAATGAGATAACAGCCTTGGACCGGGAAAGCACTGCCAGTCAATGAGATAACAGCCTTGGGCTAAGAAAGCACTGCCAGTCAATGAGATGACACCTCGGAATGAGGACGGACTGCCAGTTAATGAGATCACAGACTTAGACCAAGAAAGCACTGACAGTCAATGGGATGAATGCCATGAACTGCGAAAGTATTGCCAGTCAATGACATGACAGCCTTGGATCGAGGAAGCACTGCATACCAATGAGATGAGCGCCTTGGACCGAAAAAGCACTGCCAATCAGTGAGATGACATTCTTAGACTGACAAAGCACCGGCTGACATTGAGATGACAGCCTTAGACTGAAAAAGTGCTGCCAGTGAATGAGATGACAGCTTTCGACTGAGAAAACATTGCTAGTCAATCAGATGGCAACTCTGAACTGAGAAAGCACTGCCTGTCATTGGGATAACAGCCTTAGGCTGTGAAAGTACTGCCAATCAATGAGATGACAGCCTTGGACCAAAAAAGCACCACCGGTCAATGGGATTCCAGCCTTAGACTGACAAAGCACAGACAGGCAATGAGCATGACAAACAATACGTAACACCAGCCAAAGGCCATGCGTGGCGTGGGATTGTCCAGACCCTGCATCCAGCCCCCTGCGGGCAGCCAAACCCCGGCTGCGCATGGCACTGGGTCATGCACCAGGTGGGATTGGCCGTGAGGCCTAATCTGTGGCCAGGCCCTGCACCCACATCCAGTCAACCTCTGCCGTACACAGCCATCGGCCATGCCTGCGGCCTGGCCCTTCACCAAGCCCCCCGCAGCTAGCCAGCCCCCACCGCGCACTGCCTTTAGCTGTTCGGGGCGTTGGGTAGCTGCACAGCCAGGTGCCCCTAAAAGGCCAACTCACCACAGCCACTCTTGATTCCCTCTGCGCCTCTCTTGCCCCTTTCTGCATTTCTGTTGCTTCTGTCTGCACGTTTCTTTCTTTTTCTGCACTTCTCTTGACCTCATTCTGCAAATCCCTTGTACTTTCTGCACCTCTCTTCCCTCTTTCTGCACGTCTGTTGCCTCTTTCTGCACCTCATTTGCTTCTTTCTGCACCCCTGTTGTCTCTTTCTGCACTCGTCTTCCCTCTTTCTGTACCTTTCCTGCCTGTTTTTGCATCTCACTTGCCTCTTTCTGCACTTTTCTTGCTTCTTTCTACAATCTGTTGCTTCTTTCAGCAATTCTCTTGCCTCTTTGTGCACTTCTCTTGCCTGTTTCTGTACTTCTCTTGCATCTTTCTGCACCCCTGTTGCTTCATTCTGCACTTTCCATGCTTCTTTCTGCACCTGTCTTGCTTCTTTCTGCACCCCTGTTGTCTCTTTATGTACCTCTTTTGCCTCTTTCTGCACTTTTCTTGCCTTTTTCTGCACCTCTCTTCCCTTTTTCTGCACGTCTGTTGCCTCTTTCTGCACCTCATGTGCTTCTTTATGCACCCCTGTTGTCTCTTTCTACACTTGTCTTCCCTCTTTCTGTACCTTTCCTGCCTGTTTTTGCATCTCACTTGCCTCTTTCTGCACTTTTCTTGCTTCTTTCTACACCCCTGTTGCTTCTTTCAGCAATTCTCTTGCCTCTTTGTGCACTTCTCTTACCTGTTTCTGCACTTCTCTTGCCTCTTTTTGCACCTCTGTTGGCTCTTTCTGCACCTCACTTGCTCCTTTCTACACTTTTCTTGCCTCTTTCTGCACCCCTGTTGCTTCATTCTGCACTTTCCATGCTTCTTTCTGCACCTGTCCTGCTTCTTTCTGCACCCCTGTTGTCTCTTTATGTACCTCTTTTGCCTCTTTCTGCACTTTTCTTGCCTTTTTCTGCATCTCTCTTCCCTCTTTCTGCACGTCTGTTGCCTCTTTCTGCACCTCATTTGCTTCTTTCTGAACCCCTGTTGTCTCTTTCTGCACTCGTCTTCCCTCTTTCTGTACCTTTCCTGCCTGTTTTTGCTCCTCACTTGCCTCTTTCTGCACTTTTCTTGCTTCTTTCTACACCTCTGTTGCTTCTTTCAGCAATTCTCTTGCCTCTTTGTGCACTTCCCTTGCCTGTTTCTGCACTTCTCTTGCCTCTTTCTGCACCCCTGTTGCTTCATTCTGCACTTTCCATGCTTCTTTCTGCACCTGTCCTGCTTCTTTCTGCACCCGTGTTGTCTCTTTATGTACCTCTTTGCCTCTTTCTGCACTTTTCTTGCCTTTTTCTGCACCTCTCTTCCCTCTTTCTGCACATCTGTTGCCTCTTTCTGCAACTCATTTCTTCTTTCTGCACCACTGTTGTCTCTTTCTGCACTCGTCTTCACTCTTTCTGTACCTTTCCTGCCTGTTTTTGCATCTCACTTGCCTCTTTCTGCACTTTTCTTGCTTCTTTCTACACCTCTGTTGCTTCTTTCAGCAATTCTCTTGCCTCTTTGTGCACTTCTCTTGCCTCTTTCTGCACTTCTCTTGCCTCTTTCTGCACCCCTGTTGCTTCACTCTGCACTTTCCATGCTTCTTTCTGCACCTGTCTTGCTTCTTTCTGCACCCCTGTTGTCTCTTTATGTACCTCTTTTGCCTCTTTCTGCACTTTTCTTGGCTTTTTCTGCACCTCTCTTCCCTCTTTCTGCACATCTGTTGCCTCTTTCTGCACCTCATTTGCTTCTTTCTGCACCCCTGTTGTCTCTTTCTGCACCCGTCTTCCCTCTTTCTGTACCTTTCCTGCCTGTTTTTGCATCTCACTTGCCTCTTTCTGCACTTTTCTTGCTTCTTTCTACACCTCTGTTGCTTCTTTCAGCAATTCTCTTGCCTCTTTGTGCACTTCCCTTGCCTGATTCTGCACTTATCTTGCCTCTTTCTGTACCCCTGTTGCTTCATTCTGCACTTTCCATGCTTCTTTCTGCACCTGTCTTGCTTCTTTCTGCACCCCTGTTGTCTCTTTATGTACCTCTTTTGCCTCTTTCTGCACTTTTCTTGGCTTTTTCTGCACTTCTCTTCCTTCTTTCTGCACCCCTCCTGCCTTTTTCTGTACCTCTCTTGCCTCTTTGTGCACCCATCCTACCTTTTTCTTCACCCCTCTTGCCTCTCTCTCCACCCCTCTTCCCTCTTTCTGCACCTCTGTTGGTTGTTTCTGCACTGCTCTTGCTTCTATCTGCACCTTACTTGCCTCTTTCTGCACTTCTCTTGCTTCTTTCTACACCTCTGTTGCTTCTTTCAGCAATTCTCTTGCCTCTTTCTGCACTTCTCTTCCTTCTTTCTGCACCCCTCCTGCCTCTTTCTGTACCTCTCTTGCCTCTTTGTGCACCTCTCCTACCCCTTTCTGCACCCCTTTTGCCTCTTTTTACACCTGTTCTTTCTGCACTGCTCTTGCTTCTTTCTGCACCTCACTTGCCTCTTTCTGCACTTCACTTGCTTTTTTCTGCACCTCCCTTGCCTCTTTCGGCACCTGTGTTGCTTCTTTCTGCACGTCTCTTGCCTCCTTCTGTACCTCTTAGTTAGAGGTAGTTTTAATCCCCCTGCCCTATTATGTACTAGGGCCATACAGGGAAGGACATGCCAATCATAGGGGTACCCCAACCCATAGTGTACCCTAGTGTATGTAGGTGTTTTCACTGTATTCTAAGTGTCTTTCAGCATAGCACTGGCTCCAGGCCTGGTTAGTCAGAGTCAGTTACCACCAGTACCCGTCAGCAAAAAGTTGGGGGCACAGGATGACTTTGCAACAAGGCCTCTTTCTGCTCCTCTGTTGGTTCTTTGTGCACATCTCTTGCTTCTTTCTGAGCCTTTCTTCCTCTTTCTGCACATGTCCTACCTTTGTAGGCATAGTTAGAAATTAGCATTTAAAAAACCTTTGAAATTCAGTGATAAAACCACAGGTTTCAGGGACGTTATAGTTTGAAATGAGCATTTAAAAAACCTTTGAAATTCACTGAAAAAACCACAGGTTTCAGGGACGTTATAGTTAGTTGGACATCTCACTCGTACAAAACCAGAGAAATTTGGCCGTTATAGTTAGTTCAGCTAACTATAACTCGCGCCCCCGCAATGCACTGCTGATGACGTCACATATTACATCATTCATGACATGGTCAGTGACATCACTGATGACATCTCAAATGACATCACTGATGACATCATCCACGTGATAATCTGATGCACCTCCTCATACCCTAATATAACCTTGGATACACCCACTCTAAAATACAGACCACCATTTTCGAAACCATAGACACACCAATACCAGTTAGTACATACCCACTCACTAATTCCTAGGTCTACACACACATCCACTCATTCACCCATACAGTCACTCATACATGCAGTCAACCATCAATACGGCACTATCATATGCACTCACATATCTATACAGACACTCACACACCGCCACTCATCCATAGAGTTACTCACACATAGTCAGTCATGCAAAGAATCAATCACACTCCCATTTACTCACCTATACAGTTATTCACACTCCACCTCACTTATTCAAACATATACTAACACATACTTACACTCTTATACAATAACTAATACAAGCACACACTCATCCATACAGCCACTCTCACAATCATTCACTCTCACATATAGTCATTTATATACTCCAACACTCACATATACTGCCTTTCACATATGCAGTTAGTCACACATGTACCACTGAGGCATCCATTCACTCACCAACACACCCATACACACACTCACCCACCCATACAGCCTTTTACAGATGCACTCTTGAACCCATACACCCAGTGAATCACCCACTCACACATCTATGCACAGAGTCACACCCCCCACCCACCCACACAGACACTCAGGCACCCATACAGATACTCAGACAACCAATCAATAACCCATATATACCCTCATTTACCTACTCACCAACCCATGCAACCGCTTACACACCAACTGACAAACTAAACTGTGTGAATGTCTGTATCAGTCACTAACCCATGCATTCAGTAAGACACATTTATCCACTCACTTATACAGTCAGTCATGCACCTACTAAATCATCCATTCAGACACTTATACACCCACTCATTCTTCAATACACTTTGGCCTATATATATATATAAAACATATTTAAACTTTACAGAAACACACAGTCACTGGATGATGTCATCAGTGATGTCATCAGTGATGTCATTTGAGATGTCATCAGTGATGTCACTGACCATGTCATGAATGATGTAATATGTGACGTCATCAGCAGTGCATTGCGGGGGCGCGAGTTATAGTTAGCTGAACTAACTATAACGGCCGAATTTCTCTGGTTTTGTACGAGTGAAATGTCCAACTAACTATAACATCCCTGAAACCTGTGGTTTTTTCTGTGAAAATATATATATATATATATCTACACAAAACACAATTGCCAGGCCCAGATCCGGTTAAAACCATTTATTCAGTACTGCCGGCTGCATGCGCCCAAATCCCTGACGCGTTTCGACTGAAATGTCTTAATCATAGGGAGACGCTGACTTTATGCAGCACAGGTGTTGTTTTTATGCCGCTCACAGTCCTGTGACTAGTAGTAATACTACATTTCCCATAAGGCTCTATAACTGCACAACAATGTTCGTCATACCAACTGGTGTTTCCAATATGCAGTTACATGTAAATAAAGGCACGGGCATAATAAGATATCATTTTTAATGAAGACAGGTCAATATTTCATTCCGCTGCTGTCCGTAATACAAAATAACGCAGTAACTCTGGTTGTTGACACGAGGAAGCCGTTGCTCCTCTAGTCTCCCTTTCCTCACCTCCAAGATGGTTAGTCACTGGAAAATCCATTTTCCATCCGAGGTAAGGCGAGTCATGCCCTCCAATTAAAGTCCACAAGCCAACTCCATCGACGGGGGCCCCCACCCTGCAGGGCGGCCACAGGCTAACGGGGACGGAGAATCCCGTTACTTGAATCCACACAAAACACACTTGCCAGGCCCAGATCCGGTTAAAACCATTTATTCAGTACTGCCGGCTGCATGCGCCCAAATCCCTGACGCATTTCGACTGAAATGTCTTAATCATAGGGAGACGCTGACTTTACGCAGCACAGGTGTTGTTTTTATACCGCTCACAGTCCCGTGACTAGTAGTAATACTACATTTCCCATAAGGCTCTATAACTGCACAACAATGTTCGTCATACCAACTGGTGTTTCCAATATGCAGTTACACATAAATAAAGTCACGGGCATAATAAGATATCATTTTTAATGAAGACAGGTCGATATTTCATTCCGCTGCTGTCCGTAATACAAAATAAAGCAGTAACTCAAGTTCTTGACATGAGGAAGCCGTTGCTCCTCTAGTCTCCCTTTCCTCACCTCCAAGATGGTTAGTCACTCGGAAAATCCATTTTCCATCCGAGGTAAGGCGAGTCATGCCCCCCAATTAAAGTCCACAAGCCAACTCCATCGACGGGGGCCCCCACCCTGCAGGGCGGCCACAGGCTAACGGGGACAGAGAATCCTGTTACTTGAATCCACACAAAACACAATTGCCAGGCCCAGATCCGGATAAAACCATTTATTCAGTACTGCCGGCTGCATGCGCCCAAATCCCTGACGCGTTTCGACTGAAATGTCTAAATCATAGGGAGACGCTGACTTTACGCAGCACAGGTGTTGTTTTTATGCCGCTCACAGTCCCGTGACTAGTAGTAATACTACATTTCCCATAAGGCTCTATAACTGCCAAACAATGTTCGTCATACCAACTGGTGTTTCCAATGTGCAGTTACACGTAAATAAAGTCACGGGCATAATAAGATATCATTTTTAATGAAGACAGGTCGATATTTCATTCCGCTGCTGTCCGTAATACAAAATAACGCAGTAACTCCGGTTAGCCGTCGATGGAGTTGGCTTGTGGACCTTAATTGGGGGGCATGACTCGCCTTACCTCGGATGGAAAATGGATTTTCCGAGTGACTAACCATCTTGGAGGTGAGGAAAGGGAGACTAGAGGAGCAACGGCTTCCTCGTGTCAAGAACCGGAGTTATTGCGTTATTTTGGTTGCTGTGAGTCCGTGAATAAACCTTTGGACTCGCCCCTGTGAGTGCTCTTCTTTGCGTTCAGAGAAATGCGAGGTTGGGAGCGTGCATGCTAGCAGGTACACCACCCGCGAGAGAGCACCCGTTTGCGAGTGCACGGAGGAGGTAGAAAATTGTGGAGCTGCAATATATATATATATGTATATATATATATATTTATTTATTTACACATACCTATCTACCAAGATGCTTAGAGGGCCTTTGGGTCCACTCTTTTCTGCCTCTGGTCTATCAAAGTGTCATTTACACTCTGCTTCCCTCAATGACAGCGAGCTTAATGGGGTAATGTTTCAGCCTGCAACAGTCGTTGGCTCATTTGCCCTGTGAATTCATTTTCTAGTCACCTGTGTACATCCATCTGAAAACTAGTTTGCTTCAGTATCAGAGCTGGTTAGCCAGTCCTTTAGTTTTGAATCTGTTCCTTTTATAGTTCCCCTTTCATTTCTTTGCTTCCCCCATTTTATTTTAATATTTCTTAAAAGGATATTACAGCGCAAAGGCAGTGCTAATGGGTTACTTGCTTGCGTCTCATTTAATCGGTACACTTAGAATGCTGTTGTCCATAGTGTTTAATTGATTTACTATTCCAAAAAGGTCAACACATGGTTCTAAATGTTGCAGCCATGCTCGACCTTTAAAACAATGATGCCCTATTTACAATACCGTTGCAAGATGGACACTCGCTGCCATGGTTAGTTTTCTTATTGCAAACATATCCCCGCCATGTTTAGAAGACAGCATGTATTCTATTTTCTACTTGTATTCTTTTAATTTATCTAGCAATATGTTGTTTAATGTGCAGGCGTAATATTGCGGTTGTATTAGAGGGTGAATGGAAGGATGAGTGAGTGGATTGATGACTAGAGACAGGAGTGCAAAGATGAGTGATAGACTGCATGTATGATGTTTTATTGAGTGTCTACTCTCTTCAATACTCACCATTACCTTGTTTATAGCTCTACAAAAATAAAAGGACGCAACAGTGGCATTAGAGATGTAAGTCATCCTAACCTACTACGTTAACTCATACTGCGTATGGCTCCTACCACGATAATTCAGACTCTGCATGGCTCAGTTTCTGGACAGAGTGGTTTCAAGTGCGACATTCTTGCATTAAGAGTTCATTGGGGACACTGTCTTTCCTCCACCCCGCTGCCTCTGCCTCTTAATCTGACAGGGACTCAGGCCTGGTTTGAGGCCCCCTCCAATTGCCTAATACCCTGGCGGCTCTGTCAAGGACATCACCTGAGGCCTTTTTAACAGGTTGACCACTTGAACGGACATCTATGGAGACTCTACAACTGCCTAATACCCCAGTCTGTCAGGGACTTTACCTGAGATCTTCTGGATACGGCCAATATGGGAAGACAAAATAGCACCAGGAGCCAATCCCACCGACACCTACCGGAGTCTTGAGCATCGAATCAGCTGGAACATGGTGACCTGGTACCTCCACAACCCCAAGGTAAGCTAAAGGCTATATTACATGCCATCAAGACCTCACGCACGTCTGTTGAGTCCTGTATAGAGGAAATCTGAGTTTAGTTCAGACTCCGCCATGAAGACCAGTGGAATTTAGCCTCTAGGGTCACTGATACTGAGCATCGCTTCTCGAAGATGATGCAGTGTTTGGCAGATCAAGACAAGTCCACATGGGATCTCCACGAACTAATGCAAAGACTGGAATATCACTCGTATGATGCCGAGGAGAGTGCTTGGCAAAACAAAATCCGAGTAGTGGGTCTCCCAGAGGGTGAGGATGGATCCTGATCGATGGTTGAATTTCTGGAGGTATGGGTGAAGACCTTCACACCAACCCAATCTCTCTCCCCACATTTCTCACTAGAAAAAGCACACCGGGCACCTTCCCGCAGACTTCAAACTCGGACACCCCCCCTGTCCAGTTTTGGCAAAGATGCTCCACTACAAAGACAGAAATGCTATCCTGTAACCGGCTAGGTGCACAGCTCCACTGGAATGTGACAACTGTTGAATATTGATATTCATAGACTACACAGTGCTGACTCAACAGCAATGGTCCTCCTTTCTCACATGAAAGTGCCGCCTCCGGGACTTGTATGTTCAATACTCCTTACTGTTTGCAGCAAAGTTGAAGGTAATGAATGACAAGCAAGCCCATTTCTTCACTGAGCCAAACTCAGCTTGGGACTTGGTGGAAGCCCCCTTTGAGGGCAGCCGTCACTCTCATACAGATAATACCCACCCATCCCATCCCGGCAGATGGAGAGGCCAGAGAAACAGACCTCAAAATAGGCCAGGGGCGCTCCTAGTGTGCTCTCACCTCATGCACTTATCCAGAATCAATGATCAGCACTAGATGCAGCATTTGTTCTCCGGCAACAATCCTTGCAGACCCAGCATGCTGACTCCAGTGGTACCACGAGCTGGGATGATTTGGTTCGGCATCAGGGGCTACTGTCAGGCCCGGGAATAATGCCACAATCAGTGGACGATCTACTTTAAGGGTCCCCCTCCCTTTCTCCTCATGGTTACTGAACATAGCCCCTGACCGCCCCAGACCCCTGATGTCCCACCTATACCATGACTTGGATTGCCTGCCTGAATCTTCTTTTTCCGCTACTTCTCCAACTTTAGTGGTACTCCACCATCACCCCTGTTTCATGTACTAGCTCATAGAGCAAAGGTTTGGGCATACGGTCCTTGGCTGCAGGCTCTTTTTTTGTCTATGTTTTTGTTGTTTGCTACCTGTTGTTTTTATTGCCATTGAATGAGCTACGCATGATCCCCCTTCTTGAGGGCTGGAATGGATAAATGGTAAAGGTGCCAGACTACAACTCCCCCTTCCCTCCCCACACATATCTGACACTTCCCTAGGGCCACTAAATGCACCATATGAGTGATCACACTAAATGTATGGGGGATACATTCAGCACACCGTTGTTACTCAGTATATACTTACATCAAAAGACAGCAGGCACACATAAGTTTATTACAGGAAACACATCTCACTAGCGATGAACTCCAGTGTCTGAAAAGGTGATAGAGAGTTACGGCTCACAGTATGACGTATTCTGCATACACCCAGGTTGCACTGCTCTGAATATGCCCAGGTACCCCCTTTCAAACCCAAATCATAGTCATTGATAAGGAGGACAGATAAATACTTGTGGAGGGTCAGCTAGACAGTGAGCCCATCCTTCTAGTTGTGCCTATGCACCAAATTCAGATCAAATTACATTCTGGATAACTCTATCAAGAGTCCGATCCCAATGGGTAGGTATCCCATGGATACTAGGTGGTGATTATAACAATGTACTGGATGTCTCTCTTGGCCATTCCCACACCCCACTCCTTCATGCCCCAGCTCACCAACACTCCAATCAGTTCTCTGGATGGGATCAACAGTGGTCCATTCTCGATGCGTGTAGAGCCCATAACCCACACCTATGCCTTTACTCTCATTACCCGACCCCACACAATCTTTACGTCCCCTTGGACCATTTTATGTGCTCTCAGGGCTTTATTCCATGTCTTTTCCACACAGACTACCTGGGACATGTGATATATGACCATGCCGGCACATATAGTAGACATCAAGCGGGGTACTCCTCATCCACTGGTTCCAACATGGAGGTTATCCAAAGATACATCAGATGATCCAGTATTCTGTGATACCCATTTTACCCACATAGCCCAGTACTTTGAGGAAAATCATGGCACAGCCACAAGCCATGCTATTGAAAGGGATTCCTTTAGAGTGTTCACTAGGGGCTTCTGCATTCAAAACATGGCTGGGGTTCTCAAGGAATTGACCAGAGCCCTCTGAGGCACGATGAGGCAGTGACCACATTGGATAACTGCCCACTTCTTGATGAAACGATGTGTCACACCCTGATAGACACCAAGAAACAACAAGCCGCCTTAGTAGAACGCCTCCACTGATATCATTTCACAGAATACACAGCCTGCATACACGCTGTGGGGACAAACCCGGTCACCTACTGGAATGGTTGGCCTGAAGGAAACACATACTTGCTCAACCACGGAAATCGCCCCTGCTACGGCCCAAATTTGAGATCCCAATCAGATATACTACAAGTATTTAGCTCATACTATGATAAGCTGTACAGGGCACACCCTGCCCCACACCCTGGCACAATCAGATGTTTCCTAACACCCCTACCCCTGCCCATCATCAATGCTTTGCTACAAGAGGAGTTACACAAAATCATTACTTTGGCTGAGGTAAAGAAAGCAATACATGACCTAGCTCGCAATAAGACCCCAGGTGGGTTTCCAACTAAATGCTATGATCGGTTCTCGAACAGCTTGGCCCCACGTTTAGTCAGGGTATGCAATGAAGCCCTTACCACAGAAGTGCTCCCAGCTTCCCTCAAGGAGTCTCTTCCACTATCCCTGCCGAAGCCTGATAGGGAGTCCACTCACCTCTCCCCTTATCGCCCGGTGGCCATATTGGGTGCTGAATATAAAATACTCTGCATAGTCCTAGTGGATTGGTACTTGAGAGTACTTCCTGTCCTCATTCACCCCCCAAAAAAATGGATTTGCACCAGGACGCAACCCATCTAATAATATTAGCCAACTCTTCCATGTGATGGATTAGGCCTCGCTGCGATAGCTCCAGCCACCATGCCTCATATTGAACCTCGAGAAGGCCTTTCATTCTGTATCTTGGGAGTACCTGTTCAAGGTTCTACGGGCAGCAGGCCTGGGCAAAGCCTGCTGACTAACATGAAGATGTTGTACATAAACCTGTCATTTAGGTTTGCATTGGTCGGTTGATTTCACCCAGCTTTCCAATAGGTCATGGCACACGTCAGGGCTGCCCTCTCTGTCCTATCCTATTCACAATTGCCATTGTGCTGCTGGCTCATCACCTTCGCTTGGAGGGCCAGCAGTGGGTGATCCTCCTAGATGGAACCATACATGCTGTGTCGCTCTATGTGGATGACCTGTGATCATATATCCTGAATGCTTCAGCAGACATGTCCTTAATGTCTACTCCTTTCCGGTACTTTTAGGAGGCAGCTGGCGTCTGGGTGAACTGGGGAAAATCATGCACCTTTCCATTTCACAGCAAATTTCCCCCACTGGTAATCCAAAAGGGTGACGCTCCGCTAGCCTGGAGGACAGCTGCGGTCCATTATCTAGGGGTTCATCTATACCACTCCCAAAAACATCTGTTTGAAGGTAACATGAAACATCCCTACATAACCCTTAGATCCCAAATCCGCTTTTGGCAGCGGTCCCCCCTTGCATTTACAGGCAGGCTAGCACTTTCTGAAATGATTGTCCTCCCCGCCTCCTATATTATTTTGTAAATGTTCCGGTTTTTCCCCAGCATCACTTTTTCCATGAGTTGGATCAATTGTTGGGGAATCTGTTGTGGCACGACTTTAGGTGATGAGTGGCTCTTCAAAAACTTTAGCTGCCGATGGTTCAAGGTGGGCTTGGGGCCTCATCCTTTGAAACTTACTACCTAGCTGCACAGCTCCAATGGGTATCCTGATGGCTGGCAGGAACAAACCTCTATGAGACATGCACAGTGGATGGTCCTCTCCCCTCCAATATAATACGCCAACTCTTACACCCCACTATCTAGATACATAGCTCCTGGTCCCTATATGGGTGGATTGCCCAAAAATGTTAACTAGGTTTTTCCAGCTCACAAGTAAAATCACCCCATATTCCCCCACAATTCCCCTCCAGGGCCTACTGGGATCCTTAGGCCTGCTTACGTCTGAGCAGCTGTCGAAATGGCATTCACACTCCTTAGAAACAGTGGGAGACCTCTTCCAAGATGCCCAAATCTTTACATTCAAGAAAATTTGTCAGGACTATAATATATCCCTGGGACAGTTACCAACATAGGGGCAATTGCTAGTGGCACTCCGATGAAGTACCACATACCCATACAGTGATTCATACTCAATACCTCATGGTGGAAGGTCGCCATCTCATCACATGGCTATACAAAGCTATTAGGAAACACACAGACATCTCTCTTGCTCACCTTGGACTCCTCTGAGAGGTGGACCTAACAAGACCTCCTCACAACAACGAGTGGTCTAGAGCCCTGGAGTCCCCTAAGACTGTTTTGAGGAATGCTGGTATTAAAAACATCCAATATATGAACCTTCACAGGGCTTATCTTACACCCTCTCAACTAAATCGAATGTTCACCACAGCCAATTTCACTTGTCCTAGATGTCTCACCCAGGTTGCCGACCTTCAGCATATGCTCTGGTCCTGCCCCAGCATAGCAAGTTTTTGGCACACAGTACATGCTTCATTACATGGTCATAGAACTCCCCATGTTAAATTCATGGGAGGCTACCGCCTTAGGCATTTTCCACAGACAAAAATAAATCACAGGGTAGGGGAGCGCTTCACCAAGCTCACCCTCCTGTTGGCCAAGCGTCTACTTACCACGCACTGGAGGGCCCTACACTTCCCAGCTCTATCCCAATGGTGCAAGGCACTACTTAGATGGGTAGAGGCAGAAAGATTGGCACTGCATTGGGAGGAGGCCCATCACATATACCGGTGCCCTATAACCGCTGTCTGGGATACTATGCTTATAAAGTACAAGGAACTGGCCCTGTGTGTGTGATTTCCTGAGTCTAGCAAAAGTGCCTCAAAGCCCTCCCTCTTGTGATGAGGGGGAGCATCAGTGATTGTGCCGGACCTGGGTGCTTCATTTTTAAGCCCTGAAGTGCCCAGGGCCAAATGCACAAATCAGTGACTCCTCGTCACAAAGTGGGGTGGGGTGGGGTGGGGTCGGCCGTTGCACTGACCCCATCTTACCCTGTGAGGAGTGAGGGACTGCTGCCTTCCCTCACTGTCTGACCTTAGGTAACGCAAGGAGAGAAGACAACAGTCCTAATCCTTTTGGAACCTCTGAGGCTTCCATCCCGGTGAGGTGCAGTGAAGGTACATTTTGTTTTTTGATGTTTGGTGCATGCTATTATGCGTGTATGTATGTGTAAATGAGTGAATGAGTGTTGTGAATGGGTGTGTGTGTGTGTGTGCACCTGTGCGCATGCATAGGTGTGAATGAGTGTGCATGTGCCCTGTCCCACTCCCTGCTAAAATCACCGGCCACCACTGAAGAGGGCTGTCACTCATTTTTGGAGCTACCGAGGTGCCAGACGGCAACACAGTGGGAACTTAGTATTACTTTCCTTGAAGCTGCTCATTGCATGCTCATTGGGTGGATGTTGGTGTCATATATTTGGTTGGATCAGAAGATCTCTGTGGACTCTTTCGGGCCTATACAAGACACAGGATTGCACAACAAATGGAACTTGTTTCTATTCTGGCAGCACCTCAGAGTCACTTCAACAGATAACAGTGTTGTAAGCTCAGCGTGCTCATGCCTCAGTCTTGGCTCGCTCTCTAGCCCTTGTAGTCTGCCGGCCTGCTGTCTGTAGAACCAGCCTTCCTAAGCTGAAGCTTCTTTTCCATTCTTTCCTTACCACATTGGCAATCAGGGGCTGGAAGTGGGTATCTCCTGATACTGCAGAGAGGGGTAATTAACTACCTGAGCAAACGAGGTGCGGCATATTACCCACTCAAAGAATAAGAAAGGAGAGCAGAGGAGAGAGAAGGTGAATAGAAAATATAAAAAGAGGCAGTGAAAAGTGGAAGTAATGTAAACCATGAAAAACAACCGGGCCTGAATTAAACCATACAAAGTGAGGAGAATAAAGCCGAAAAGGAATAAAGAGAAGATAAAAGTGCGAAAAGGAGGAAGGGAAGCAGGAAGGAGAGGGAAAGGGTGAAATAAAATGTGAAAAACAGCATAAAAAGAAGATGAAAAAGTCAAAAGATAAAGCAAAAGTGAAGCAAGGCCAAGCAAGCAAAAGTGAAAATGTTCATGAAGACACAACCATCTCGCAGTGGAACCCTACTGGACTGGCAAAGGAGAGGACAGCATAAGAAACTAGACGTTAAAGTGGGTAGCTTGGCTGAAAACTTCTATCATAAGCAATACAAACATGACAAGCTGCTACATCCCTTTCTTAATGTGCCCCCTTATTCCTAGCATACCTGGCTGTATTAGTCCAGGTGATCTTTAAATCAGCACTTTAAAAGGGCACGAGCAGCAATAATTCGTCACCAATTTTGGCAACTCATCTTCAGAAGAAAATTAAATGAATAATGATTTGACGTCGCCCTTACCTCTTAATCCTCCCCATCGTCTTATTTATCTGAGGGCTCTGTCTTTAACACCAAGATGAGTATCCCTTGTCAGCAAAGTGAACTATAAGCACAGAAACATTTGACCCAACCTACTATAGAGTCCACTTGGAGGGATCTCACCAAATCACCACCATTATTAACCCACCCGCCATATGGAAGCTAATGTAAAAAACACAATCACAATTGGGGGAGACCCACCAACTCACCCTGCACCCTTTATTACCAACAGAGGAATGGCAGATATGCTTACAACTTCAAGGCCACTGTCATATATCCCAAACAAGTAACAGATAAGACACTGAGCAATGCCAAATGCCTGGAAAGCACACAGTTCTTGTGAAATGTCTTCAAGTTTTAAAAGGGTTGGATGTGCAGAATGTTAAAAGCTCCTATAGACCCTGGAGTAGCATGCTGCCATTTACATTCAATACAGTTGGCTATTTGACAAATAGTCCCTCCACTGAGCCTTACAGCTATCACCAAGATGCAGTCTCATTACTAAGAAATGCTCCAAACTCATGGGTCCTATTACTTTGGAATTTTTTTAATGCCCTTACCAGTTGTGGTCTCCCAGACACCTGGCACACTGCCACTATCAAACCCATTTTTAAAAAGGGTGATCCACAGTCTTGAAGCTGTTATTGCCCTAGATCCCTGTTGGATTCTGCATAACAAATCGCAGAGGGGGATGTTCTGGAGCGTTTGTTGTCCTGGGTTACAGGGACGAACACAGTTCCATGAAAGGCTGGGCACAGTGGAGCAATGTCTTAATTTGCACCTGCTTATTATAAGTACACCATTGCGAAGAAGGAGTCTGCCTGGCCTTCATGGGCCTGTCTAGTGCCTTCAGCAGTGTGGTTAGGTCTAAGCTGTGGGGCTTGCTGAGTGACCAGGGGCTGGATCCAGGGTGTGTTCAATTTCTGCGAGCCTTACATTTTCATCTTATAGCGTCTGTTAGGTACGGCCTGCTGGTGAACGCACCCCAGCATTGCACCAGGGTAGAGCATTTGCCATGGGTTTGTGTACTGGTACCAATCCTCTTCCTGTTGTATATCAATGGTCTTGAGGAGACCTTGTCCGAATGTGCGGCAGATGTCCCAGTGGTGGGCAGTAAAAAAGTCCCTGCGTTACTTTACGCAGATGACGCTGTCTTACTTGGAAGAACAGATAAGAGTCTAAACACCCTTTTTCAGAAATTCGTTGGTTTAATGGGGTCTTTGGGCCTAACCCAAATCCAATAAACATAGGAGTGTATACCTCCAGGGGCACCAAGTTGCCTCAACCCAAGATTTTTCTTACCTGGAGATGGTCCTTGATGCCAAGGGAAACTGGGGTCCCTGCAACTATAAAGCCTCCCAAAGGTTTGCTAGTGCTGCCGGCTATATTGGCAACTTAGCTTCTCGCATTGGCAGAAAGCCTATGGCCCCACTTGTTGGAGGTATTTAGGAGTAAATGCCTGCCTATCCTTACTTACGGGTCTGATGACATTTGGGGCTATTCCAACACCTCCTCTCTCCAGACCGAATAGAACAGGGTCCTGCGCTGTCTCCTAGGTGTACTCCCAGCCTGTGACACCTCCATTGTCCATCAGGAGCTTGGCATCGAGTTTGTAGAAGACCTCATTAAATAGGCCCCGTTGGTGCTTTAGTGCGCTTTTTGGGTGAATTCACACGCTGGTCTGAACAGGAAGATGATCTTGTATAGCCTTGCCTGTGATAGAGGTCTAGCTATTACCTGGTTACAGTGCATCAAACAGGAAACATCTGATCTGGGGAGACCTGAACTCTTTACTTCCCCTTCTGGTATATCTAAGGCTAACCAAAAAAGGGTCGGGAAGGCTTTCCTAACCAGGAATAGACAGCATAGAGAGGTATGTAAATCATCTGAAACATCTGTCAGAGAGTATGTTAACCTGTAAACCACCCCCAAACATGGAACATACCGCTCATGGACGGATACCACCTGGGAAAGAGTCTTGTTAACTATATTTAGGCTTGGGATTGTCAGGTGGCATTTAAGTTTTCCGTTGGGCCAAATTGATCCCACCAATGTGTTAATCTGCCCTTATCCTCACCTCAAAGGCTGCTCCACTTTATCTTTTTTCTGTAAGTACTATAGTTCCACTTATTACAGCTTGCGATATTAGAAGAAGTGCTGAGGGTCTGTTGCATTTGCAATCTTTAAATTCCCCTACACTCTGTTGTTGTTTTGCTCATTTTTAAAGATTGCTCTTGCTAAGAGAAAATAAATGGTCTTTTAATAGCCCAAAGCTGTGTGTTGTTGGTACTTTTGCATGTTTTATCCCTGATTTATCATGTATTTATCCGCTTTCTGAATGTATAAGATTTGGAACTGTCTTTCTATAGCAATGTTTTTAATATTTGTACTGTGCTTTTATGGCAGTGTTTTACTGACGAAATAAAGTTTTATCTATTCTGATGTACTAAGAAATTAATTGAGCAAATGTAATGCGTCAAACCTTTTTTTATCTGACATTTATCAGGTAGCCAAACTTAAATTTCTGTCCCACATGAGCCTGCCCACCTCACTTCATACAAGCGTAAGTCTAGGCTTACATCTAATCCAGACCTCAGTAGTGCTTCATGCATGCAAGCTGCTCTCTCGAAAGCCATACAGCTACAACAAGACGCTTTCAATAATAGAGACAGCAAACTAAAGAGTACCAAAGAACAGACTATTAGAAATTGGGTTTCTGGCTGGCAGAGGAATGTACCTGGTCCAAGCAGAAACCACAATCCTAGTCAGCATAAGTCACAGAACACTCTAATGTATCCTCTGGTAGCCTGGCACAGAGCAGTCAGGCCTACATTAAGAGTCAATGTGTAAAGTAGTTGTGCAACACTTCAAACAGTAAAATAGTGAAAAACATCACAAAAAGACTCCACACCAGGTTAGAGAAGTAAAGAATAATTTTTAAATAAAACAAGACCAAAACGCAAAAATAGCGCTTAGAAGTAGTAAGCGCCTAAAGAGTTAATTGATTGCGCAGAACCGGACAAAGTCAAGAGTTTAGGCCGACAGCGATTGAGTGCTGGCTGGATGCATGGACCCACCTAGGCCAGCTGAACAAAAGTACCTTGATAATTGGTTTGTGTAGACGAAGATGCAGGGTGCAGCCGAACGATGCGTTGGGGTCCCCACAAATAAGGGGCAATGCGCCAGATTTCTCCATGCAGTGGCAGCGATGTGACAGTTCTGTGACCAATGCGGGTGTTCCGAGGCATGCGATGAGCCATTTTTCTCCTCGCTGTAGAGGCGTCGATCTTCTCCACACAGTGGCAGTGATGCTTTGGTTGTGAAGCGGTGGTTCCGGTTCCAAAAGCGATGCACCACTCCTGAGCACACAACAGCAGTGATGCATTGATCCGGCTCTCACCCAGGCCCACTTCCAAGGGTCCAGAACTGGGGCGGTGTTGGACCTGGCCCTTTCTGCAGGGTTATCCCCATACTTATTGCCTTCCTCCGCCTGTTTTTCTGACCTTTTTTGTTGACTTTAGGACTTGAGGCACCTTACCACTGCTAATCAGTGTTAAAGTGCTCCATCCTCTAAACAAGCTGTGATTGATTTATACCTCTTTGGCATATCTGATTTACTTGTAAGCACCTTGTAAAGTAGTATACCATATACCCCGGGCCTGCATATTAAATGCTGCTATTGGGCCTGCAACAATGTTTGTGCCACCCACAGAAGTAACCTTTCAAACCTGTCTCAGACCTGTCACCGCAGGGCCTGTGTACGCAGTTTATTGCCACTGTGACTTGGCATTTAAAACTACTTGCTCAGGCTTAAACTCCCCTTTTATTACACATAGGTCACACCTAAGGTAGGCCCTAGGTAGCTCTATGGTTAGGGTGCAGAGTAAGTAAAAGTTAGGACATGTGCCTTTAAGTGTGGCATGTCCTGGTAGTGAAAAACAGCCTATTTCGTTTTTCACTGCTGTGAGGCCTACTCTTATCATAGGCTAGCATTGGGAATTCCCTTAAATATTTTTAGGTGTTGAATCCTGATCAGAAAGGAGTGGCTTTGTCATGTTTGGTCTGCTTACTGGTGTAGTTGGATTTTACATTACGATTTTAGATATGCCACTTTTAGAAAGTGGGAATTTCTCTGTGCTTAATAATGTTTGTGCTTTGCATCCTGACTCCAATACACATTTGGGATTGGTGACAGCTACACTTGGTGCAATCTTCTCAGACAGCCACAACACAGAAGGGACTGGGTGTGACAGGGGATACATCTACATTCATCTGCATACTGATAGTCTTCCTGGGCTGAGACAGGGAGAGGCTGGGCTGAAAGGGATTGTGGCACACTTCTGAGGGTTCCTGTTCATCAAAGAAATTTTTGAGTATAAGTACTGGGGCTCTGGCCCCATGTTTTTAGACACTGGATGGGACTTATAACCAGACACTGCTGGCTCTACAACCTGCACATTGCCAGAGGACTGCTGTGCTGCCAGGAGGAACCCCCATTTGGACTACTTGCTTTGTTATACTGACCAACTGCCTGCTGGGCTGCTGGAGGAACTTCCACTCTGCTACTGGACGTTTGTGTTGGCCTTCCTGTCTGCTACTCTCTTTATACACGAAGTGTTCTCCAAGGGCTTATTGGCTTGCCCCCTGTTTGGAAATCTAAGGGCCATCAAAGATTTCAATTGCACACCACTGCTGTGGGACTCTGTCTCTTGTAAGTCCGGCAGCAGTGCCTTTCGACGAGGAACCATGTGTTTCACCGCTCCATGTGTTTTACACGCCGCATCTGGCCAGTGCATGTTGAGCACTTCTTTGTTTACTTGTCTAGCACGTATCGAGTGCTTCCCAGTATTCCACAAGTCAGCGCGTGTTGAAGCGCTCCACATTTGTCCAAGTCAGCGCATGGTGAAACGCTCCTGACTTTCGTCTAAGCCAAAGTATATCCCGGCTTGGAAGCCTGAATGTCACCTAGCAACGTGGAGACCTCCACCAGCGTCAGCCGTGAGCAGGGCCCAGCCACCAAAGGAAACTTCGCCCTGCGCTGTGCTCAGCCCAGCAGCCGCAGGAGACTTCATTGTGCGCCGTGTACTGAACAGCAGCAGAGACTGCGGACATTTTCACATGGCCTTCCAGACAGCTACAAGGTACTGTAAGTGGGGGAGCGGTGCAGCTGCTCAGTCTCATTTTGTGCTTACACCCGGTGAGGCACCGAGCTGCAGCTCTGGGCTGCCTGTTTTTTGCTTTTGCTCTGCATTGACTTCCCCGCACCTAGGGGCAGTAACCCAGTAAATTATTCCAGTTGTAAGACTGCATCAGAACTATAATTGCGAGTGCTCTTCCAGCACTACACTGAAGTGGAATTACCATAAAGCCCAAAGTAGAAAGGGATGTACTTGTACTGCATTCGACAGGGAGCTCATCTCTTGAAACAGCACTCCCAACAAATTACCTTTTGGAGCATAGTAGGTGTGCAGGTGCACTGTGCCCTACAGTTTCTGTACGCATTTCATGTTCTTCCTTAGAAGTGCCTCCCTTGGGAAGTATTTGGGGGCTACTTACATTTAAGGTGATATTTATGTAGTGTTGACTCTCTGCTTTTAATGTGATATATGACACCTGCATCATTTGAAAAGTATTGATTAATACATGCCGTTTTGGTCCTAATGTGATTACAATATAGAATCTATTTTTGATATAATCCTGTGTTGAGTCTCTTTTTGTGGTGTACTCATTGTGTTGCTGTGTGAGTGTGTGGCACAAATACTTTGCACATTGACTCTGATGATAAGTATGCCTGCTCTGTGCCAATATACCACAGGGTGATTACAGATTATCTTCGGTGTGTAACTGACTTGCCCTGACTAGAGTGGTGGGTTCTGCCTGGCTTAGGTGCATACCCTAGCCAGCCAGAAACACCATTTCTAACAGGTGGCACCACTTGGCAGGACAGACTTAAAAGCAGGAGAGTCCAGTGACACCAAACTTGAAAAGTCTATCTCTTCACAATTGGTAATTACACTTAAAAGATGTGATACGGTAATCCCAATGTTACCCTATTGAAGTGAGAGGCCTTACAGTAGTGAAAAACGAAATTGGGAGTTTTCACTACCAGGACATGTAAAATTTAAAAGTACATGCCGTACCTTCTAAATATATTGCACTCTGCCCTGTGGGTTAGACAGGGCCTACCTTAAGGGTGGCTTATATGTAGAATAAGGGAAGGTTTAGGCCTAGCAAAATCTGGTAATGTAAAACTGCAAATACAGACCCTGCAATGGCAGGCATGAGCCATGGGTAGAGGGCTACTTAGGGGGGTGGCACAATGAGTGCTGCAGGCCCATTAGTAGCATTTAATTTACAGGCCCTGGGCACATGTAGTGTAATTTACTAGGGACTTATAAGTACATTTAATTGCCAATTGGCGTTATGCCAATGTTACCAAGTTTAGGGGTGAGAGCACAAGCACTGTAGCACTGGTTAGCAGTGGTAAAGTGTACACAGTCCGTTAGCCAGCAAAAACGAGCTAAGAAAAATGGAGGGAGGCAGGCAAGAAGTTAGGGGAAGACCACCCTAAGGCTGTCAGGTCTAACACAGATCAACTACTGTTTCTGCGTTTTAAGAATGACACTCCATCAGCCTATCTGAATAAGTAATAATCAGCTTCAAATGTTGTATCTTAACTCACACTCACCAAGCTAAGGGGATCTTGAAACCCCCTGGAGCCCTCCTATTTTCTATTGTACAACTTTCAACTCTGCAAACCTCATTGGCCGAAGATTGAGAATATCTCAGTACTCCATCATTCACGTCCACATCTCCAAGACCCATGTTCCATAAGAATCTAAACAAAGTTTGGACTATTAAGAAACGTAAATTCTGTTGAAGGTAAGATAATTGTATTTTTTCGAAGCTAAGAAAAAAATAGAAAATAGTTGATTACATATACACCATGGATAAGCTATGACTATGAACATAATATCAGGCCAAGGTTAATTTAAAAAGTAAT
This sequence comes from Calotriton arnoldi, assembly GCA_963921515.1. Taxonomy (NCBI): domain Eukaryota; kingdom Metazoa; phylum Chordata; class Amphibia; order Caudata; family Salamandridae; genus Calotriton; species Calotriton arnoldi. Next base: position 314,091 of record CAWUFW010015845.1, on the reverse strand, counting down.
GTGAATTTCAAACAAAAAGAAACCTCAATGTAAATTCCATCACACATTAAAGTAGTATTAAAGTGACTTGATTGCATAAAAAAATATATAATTAATACAAATTAAGATTACAGTGTCATGCAGTTTCCACCCTCTGATAGAAACTGCCTTTTGTGGACAGCAAAACCGTTGGGATTGGTGCCAGACTGATTCCATGCACCCCCTCAGGATATGTTGTACTATAGGCCAGCTAGCTCACAGTGCCACCATGAGCTCCCCTAAACCTAGGCGTGTAGCTAATGGTTCTGGCAACTAGTGAACATGACAACATTGATCCCCCAGGAATAATGGCAACAGATCTAAAACCCTTTTGCTCAGTCTGGCGTGCTCTCCTTCTCTCAGAGAATTATACAAGGAATACACAGAGAGACATTTTCAAATTTTATTGAACCAATGGGATTCGTGTATAAAATATATGTGCTGCAATGATCAATAGACAGAAGCAAATGAAAGTTATTAGAAGTACTAGGACAGTGAACACAATGAAAAGTTCCATCATCGTGCTGAAACAATGTATATATGCAAGCATATAAAACAATATAGAAATATGGCTTACTCCTACTATGTGTCCCCTAACCTAAGTGTGTATGGGGTGTGTGTGTTTTGCCAAGAATCCCCATACTGGATGATCCAACCCCTGTTACCTGAAGGGAAAGAATGTAGGTCCCTGTCGTGGTCACGAGCTGGACACCCCTCAAAGAGATATCAGCGGGCTGATGGGTCGAAGCATCAGCATGTAAAGACCTCCCCAATGAAAGCAAGTGCTCCTCTGCCAACACCCGGAAACTGATGTTTATTTATAACAATTCTTGCCTTGGCCCGAGATCTTGATCAGGCTGCCATTGTTTGTGTGTTATAGATAGCTATGTTGAAATATGTAAGAAAACAAAAGTGAATCCAGAAACAATTTTCAGAACAGGTGCCATGGGGAAAAAGGTTTCAGACTTTCTGTGCTGAGTGGAGTTTTCAGATTTAGAGATGCTAAAGTAAATTAAAAAGCACTATTTATGAATAAAACATTTCAATTATTAGGGGTGGGGCTAAAAGCATTAAAAGCATGGGTGTCTGAGTGAAAGAGCAAAATTAAAAATACATAAATCATGGAAAATATCCAACAGGTAAGCATATGTCTCTCAGGGGTAAAGATGGGATAGATATTGCAACAACAAAAAAACAATACACATGGGCTGACTTAGAAAAGAGTGGCAACAGGACAGCTATCAAAATTTGGGGTATGTCTCGATCATCGTCCTTTTAGTTCAACTGCCTCAGTCATAGGTTGGGGGATTCTGGGTTTACTGAGGTCAGAGCCACCACCAGCTCCACTGCCAGGTAAACTATTCCGAAGACCCGATGCTGGTATAGCAAGGATGGTGTTGAGGTCTAAATTATTTAAAGGAGTAGCTCCTGCACTAGTCCCATCACTATATGTTGTACATGGGGCTGTCATGGCAGCAATGGTGGTTTCTGGAAGAAAACTTCCTCAATTGTCCCCCAAGTATCAGGGAAAATTTGCAGAGGATAGGGGGCATTATTTTTTTAAAACATTTTTTTTGTCCTCATATAACCTCCATAGAATAAGCATCCTCTCGGTCTAGTCCGTCCCAACTGCTTATATCTTGGGGGTCCAATCTCAGCTGATGTTCTTACAAGACCCAGCCCGCGCAACACATCATGAGCTGACCAAGAGGTGTAATCATTGGACGCATTATTCCAACCACGACCCGCTTTTCAGGATCTAAAAACTTCCAGAATAACCCAAGCTCGGTTCTTTTCCTATAGCTGTTGACCTTTTGGTCTAAGTCCCTGAAATATCTTACTGAGTTCCACCAACCTCCCCATGTAGGAGGTGCCGCCTGGCTCCAGTTCTTACAAATGTCCCTTCTTGCTAAGAGAATTAAACAAAACAGAAGTTTGTTCTGCAACTCGGAGAGGCTGTCCAACCCCTCAGGTGACAAGACAATACCAAAAAGGATTACAGAGGGGCTTACCTCCACTTCTTTGCCCAATGCGTCCGACAAGGTCTTACCCACATTGTCCCAGAACTCCTTTAGCAGTGGACAGGTAGCAAACATGTGTATGTCATCCGCCTCCTGGGAGCCACATCTTGTACATCTGGCTTCTCCACTACCCCTTATTTTGGACAGCTTGAGTGGGGACCAATATATCCTGTGGAGTGTGAAAAAGTGATTTCTCCTTAGTGCAGCAGATTTAATCAACGGGTAAAGCATATCTAAGGATACTTGCCATAAGTTTTTCAGCTCCTTCTCAGGCAAGCATTTCTCCCAGACCAACTTCCTGTCTGCTGCAGAGAGGAGATAATTATACCAGAGCGCTACTTCCTTCTTCTTTGGATTTTGGTCTTGCAGGTCGTCCTCCATTGAGTTGTCCACCGGGGGATGCCACTGTTGGTTTTTGCACCACGTTGAGATTTGATAGTATTTAAATCCGGATAGCATACCATTAGTCAGATTTTTCCAGGTATCCCAGGGCAAACAGTTGTCCCCATCCACTATGTCCATCCAGCGTGCAACACCCGCATCTTTTAGTGGCTGAGCTAAAGTGTCCAAGAGGCACTCAGGTGTTCCCGGGGAATCCCACACGCGGGCCCATTCGCTATAATAGGGTAAACCTAAACTTGAGCGGCAGTCAACCCACAATTTGGCAGCGGCATATAAGACCTTCAGTTGGACTTTTTTAAAGAATTTGGGGGAGCCAAATTTATACATAAAACCCTCCTCAGGACTCCCCATCAGCATAGCCTTGAACATGCTACCAATCACAGTGTTGTCTGGCCTGAGAAGTAGCATCCTACAGTTCTTTAATTGATATGCCCAACAGTACAACTGCAGGTCTGGTAGGCCCAGGCCACCATGCGAGAGCCCGACCCATGACTCCTCCTCAAGGGACTCTCCAGATCAAGTCCTTGGGCTCTGATGAGTAGGGTATGAGTCTAACTCCCTGTGTTCTCTGTGAGAAGTTGGTCTGGCATATGCTGTCCACTAATTATAGTGGGCACCTTGCACCAGTCCAAACAACCCCTTATTGGAGATAGGTTAAAGACAACCTTTATTGAAAGCTATCCTAGTGGTAGCTATGGAGAGCAGCCTTCAGGCTAAGTCTTGAAGGAATGTAAAGCAACTTGTTTTACCAGTCTATAATCTCTTGAGTGACCAAATGAAAGAGGACCACACCAGGTATATATTCAAAATATATGTATTTATTGCTAAACACACCCCTCTAGTCTCTTTATGAGGCTAGAGTTCGAAGTACATAAGTTATAAGTTAGTTATCTACAGTAATAGCACAAATACACGTTTGAGCCCTAGGGGCGTACCAAACCATATACCAATAAAGTTGTATAAGAACCACGACTGAGCTAGACACAGGGCCTAGAGCCTGTAGAAGTGCTTGGACCACAAGGAACCACCCAAGGTAGTGACACAGGGGACCCACAGGGGACGCGTGCAGTGTATGAACACAGCCGCGAATCGCCGTTAACTTCTATGGGGAAAGTCGCGATTTGAATTTAAAAGAAAAGGGACACTTAGAGGAGGACTTGGAGCAAACCCTTTGAGAACTAGGCTGTTCTAGTGTCAATACCCACGGGAGCACCGGAGTACTCGAGTTACCTCACCCAGGGGAGCCGGGTGCATAGGTGTCTTTCGGGGTCGGGTTTCGTCGTCGCTTTCAATGGCGATCTGCTGCAAAGTGCTGCTGGCGGCCAAGTCGAAAGTGTTCGGGTGGATCCAAAGGTGGATTGAAGATCTGAAGAACCTGAAAGCAGAGGGGACAGAGTCTGGGTCACTAGCCAGTGTCCAGGAAGGCGATGAGCAGATGCCCACCGATGTCGAGTGCTTCAGGTAGGTTGACAGTCGTCTTGACTCTTCAGCCACGAGGTCCAGGAGGCGTCGACGACAACCAGGAGCTGGATTCGAGCTGTCCCACAACGTTTGTCGATTGCAGGGGTGTCGGCGACCGGATTGGACCCAACAAGCCTTGGCAACGGCAAGTCTTGTGGAAATGGAAGAAGGACGATGTTGCAGACCAGCCAGGTCTGTGGGACTCACCCAGTGAGGGTAAGTCAGGGCACGCCTGGAGGAACCAGGGAGCCCAAGCAGAAGAAGATTGGCCTTCGGGAGGGCCTACTAGCCAACGGACTAGCGACCGCAAAGGAGCCTCGAGTCAACGCACGTGGAGCTGGCTCACAGGACACTCGTGGAGTGGAGGCCAGTGATCTTCGGTGCAGTTGGTGCTGGAGGCTGGGGATACTCGGAGCCTGAAGCACGACTTCGTGGGAGACCCAGAAGAGGATGCACTTGCAAATGCGATCGGTGTCCAGGGGTCACGGTTCCCCATTACCCACGACAGCTACGGGCCTCAGCTTTGCTGGGGACTCAGGGCAGCCTCAGGGAAGTCTGGAAATCCACCTCTGGTGATGCAAAGACTTCGGCGTCCGGCGGGAGCTTCAGCGATGCAGACCAGACAATTGCATCTTTGGTGCCTGCCAAGCAGGGGAGTCACTCCTTGACCCCAAGGGAGATTCTTCCGTCCTCTAATCTTGAAGTAGAGCGTCGAAGGTCCAGGATTCTGTGTCAGAGTTTCGTCCAGGTTAATCTAAAGTCCTAAGGACTGGGGTCCCATACTTATACTAAGGTAGGGGGTTGGACATACTCTGTGGCCCCACCTATGGGAGGGTCAGGGCAGAGGGGTGGTTACACCCCTTTCCCTTTGTCCAGTTTCGTGTCAGAGCAGGGGCTGGAAGCCCCTGAGCCGGTTTGAACTGGGGTATGCACAGGGACACCAAAGGTGCCCCCAGTGCAGGACTTCAAAGCACCAGAGAGTGCTCCCGCCCAGCCCCAATACACACTATCCTGTCTGGGGAGGTGGTTACACCTCCCTGGGACAGGAAACCTATTGTCCAGGCCTCCCCTGCCGGAGTTTCGGTCAGCAGCAGGAGGCCAGACTCGTGTCTGTGGCAGCGGCATCCATTTTGTGATGCCAGGGCTCTGGAAAGTCAGTACCGGGTATACCGGTGTGTACATGTCTCTCCCTCTAGAAGGGTGGAATGCTACCCCCGCCGCCAGAACTGGCGGGGGTAGTATTCCAAGATGTTTGACACCAAACACGACATGTTTCCGTGCAGCCATCCCAAAGTTAGCATTTAACGCGAGGTTATAATGCGCTTAAGAGTATATGGTCGGGCTGCACTACAAACAGCATCAGAGAAGGGTCTCCGAACGCTGCAGAGGGGCCCAGCTCATGCAGGGGCACCCTCTCACATAGGAACCACGCACTCTGCCTTCAGGATTGATAAGGCCTGCCATAGGAGTGACTTATAGGTTTATATGTGTGTATGTATGTATGTAGTGATATAGGTAGCCTATATCACAGTAAGGGGTGCATGCACCACCTTACCCAGGCTGCAGTAGCAGACCTGTGGTGTCATTTTGGATGGCCTTCCAGGGGTGGCACAATACATGCTGCAGCCCCTGGTAGGCCTCTGAGGTACCTATGCCCTGGGTACATAGTATACCATATACTAGGGACTTATAAGGGCACTCCAGATCCCAATCAGAGATGTGCCTAAGGCACATGGAAACCATTTTAGAGAGGAAGCAGCTAGGCTGGGGTTCTGATTAGCAGGGCCCCAGCCAGACTAAAGTCGAAAAACAGTGAAGCATCAGCAAAAAGTGGGGGTACCCATGTGAAGCAGATCCTACTCTCCTACACAACCCCCCCCCCCAAACGTAGGGACATTAAACTAACCTTGCCCAGTTAAGTCTTCATGTTCTAAGTGGAAGTACCTAGAGAGTCCATCTGCATTGGCATGGTTACTCCCAGGTCTATGTTCCACCGTGAAGTCCTTCCCCTGTAGGGAAATGGACCACCTAAGCAGTTTGGGGTTTTCACCCTTCATTTGTTTTAGCCATAAGAGGGGCTTATGGTCTGTTTGAACAAGGAAGTGAGTACCAAACAAGTATGGCCTCAACTTCTTCAGAGTCCAGACCACAGCAAAGGCCTCCCTCTCAATGGCTGACCAACGTTTCTCTCTAGGGGTCAGCCTTCTGCTAATAAAAGCTACTGGCTGATCCTGACCTTCATCATTCAATTGTGACAGTACAGCCCCTACCCCCAATTCAGATGCATCTGTTTGGACAATTAACTTCTTGGAGTAATCAGGACTCTGTAGAATGGGAGCAGTGCACATGGCCTGCTTTAGGTCATCAAATGCCTTTTGACAGCTAACTGTCCACTGAACCTTTTTGGACATTTTCTTGGAAGTTAAGTCATTCAGGGGTGTCACTATTGATCCATACCCCTTGACAAATCTCCTATAGTACCCAGTCAGGCCTAAGAAGGCTCTCACCTGAGTCTGGGTAGTTGGAGCAGTCCAGTCCATGATGGTCTGGATCTTGCTCTGCAGTGGTTGAACCTGGCCTCCACCCACAAGGTGGCCCAGGTACACAACCTGACTCTGCCCTATCTGGCACTTGGTGGCCTTGATAGTCAGGCCTGCTTTCTGCAGGGCCTGCAAAACATTTCTGAGGTGGACCAGGTGATCCTCCCAGGTGGAGCTAAAGACAGCAATATCATCTAGATATGCTGCACTATAGGCTTCCAGACCTGTAAGGACTGTATTCACCAACCTCTGAAAAGTGGCAGGTGCATTCTTCAGACCACAGGGCATCACCACAAATTGATAATGCCCACTAGGGGTTGAGAATGCTGTCTTTGGCTTTGCATCATCAGCTAGTCTGATCTGCCAGTAGCCAGCAGTCAGGTCAAATGTGATTAGATACTTGGCTGAGGCCAAAGTGTCTATTAGCTCATCTGCCCTGGGTATTGGATGGGCATCAGTCCTAGTGACTGCATTGAGACCCCTGTAGTCCACACAAAACCTCATCTCTCTTTTCCCACCATTGGTGTGAGGTTTTGGCACAAGGACCACTGGACTAGCCCAAGGGCTATCTGAGGGTTCAATAACTCCCAAATCCAACATCTTCTGGACTTCTGTCCTGATACAGTCCCTGACATGGTCAGGTTGCCTATAAATCTTATTTTTAATAGGCAGACTGTCCCCAGTGTCCACTTCATGAGTGCACCAGGTAGTCTGACTGGGTGTCAGTGAGAATATGTGTCTGAACTGATTGAGCACCTGTCTGCAATCAGTCTGCTGCTGGGTAGTGAGGCTGCCTGCCAAGGCTACACCATCCACTGACCCATCATCAGGGTTCTGTGAGAGCAGGTCAGGGAGTGGGTCACTCTCTTCCTCCTGTCCCTCATCAGTAGCCATGAGCAAGCCCATGTCTGCCCTGTCCACATATGGTTTTAACCTGTTGACATGGAGAACCCTGTGGGGACTCCTGGGTGTTCCTAGGTCCACCAAATAGGTAACCTCACCCTTCTGTTCAACAATGGTATGGGGTCCACTCCATTTGTCTTGGAGAGCTGCTGGGGCCACTGGCTCCAACACCCACACCTTCTGTCCTGGCTGGTAAACAGTCAGCACAGCCTTTGGTCATGCCAGGCTTTTTGAAGTTCCTGGCTAGCCTCAAGGTTTTTAGTTGCCTTTTTCATATACTCAGCCATCCGGGAGCGGAGACCAAGTACATAGTCCACTATGTCTTGCTTTGGGGGCTTGAGAGGTAATTCCCATCCTTCCTTCACCAAGCACAATGGACCCCTGACAGGGTGACCAAACAAAAGTTCAAAAGGGCTGTAGCCAACCCCCTTTTGAGGCACCTCCCTGTATGCAAATAAAAGGCAGGGCAAGAGTATGTCCCATCTTCGCCTAAGCTTTTCTGGGAGCCCTTTAATCATGCCCTTCAAGGTTTTGTTGAATCTCTCAACTAAACCATTGCATTGTGGGTGATAGGGTGTGGTGAACTTGTAAGTCACTCCACACTCCTTCCACATTGCTTTTAAGTATCCAGACATAAAGTTAGCATCCCTGTCTGATACAACCTCCTTAGGGAAGCCCACTCTTGAGAAAGTTCCCAGGAGGGCTCTTGCCACCACAGGTGCTGTAGTGGTCCTAAGGGGAATAGCCTCTGGGTACCTGGTGGCATGATCCACTACCACCAGGATAAACCTGTGCCCAGATGCTGTTTGGGGATCCATGGGACCAACAATGTCAATCCCCACCCTTTCAAAGGGAACCCCCACCACAGGTAGTGGTATCAGGGGGCCTTTGTAGTGCCACCTGCCTTGCCACTGGCCTGGCAGGTTACACAGGAGCGACAAAACTCCTTGGTGTCTTCAGACATGTGGGGCCAGTGAAAGTGAGGGACAATTCTGTCCCAAGTCTTGTTCTGGCCCAGGTGACCTGCTAAGGGAATGTCATGGGCTAGGGTCAATAGGAAGCCCCTGAACTTCAGAGGTATAACCAACCTCCTGGTGGCACCAGGCTTGGGGTCTCTACACTCTGAGTACAAGAGTCCATCATCCCAATACACAGTATGGGGACCACTAGCTTTCCCAGCAGCCTCAGCAGCAGCTTGCTGTCTGAGGGGTTCAAGAGAGGGGCAGCTCTGCTGCTCCTGGCTCAGATCTGCCCTGGAAGGGCCCCCTGTCCCCAAGAACTCAACCTGGCCAGGTTCAAGCTCCTCTGGGACAGTTCCTTCCTCAGGACTGAGATCATCCCCCTCAAGAGACTGATCTTCCTTCTGAGCCAAGGGGGAAGGCACTGCCTTTACCCTAGTACTCCTCTTCTTGGAGGGCACTTGGTCCATTATTCCAGAATCCAAGGACTGTTCAGTGTTAGACATTTTGGATTGTGACCTGGTCACAGCAAACACATCTGCAGGGATGCCCAGCATTTCTGCATGGGTCCTGAGCTCCACTTCTGCCCAAGCTGAAGTTTCTAAGTCATTGCCAAGCAAGCATTCAACGGGTAGGTCTGCACTTACCACAACCTTCTTAAGGCCAGTTACCCCTCCCCAGGAGAAGTTAACAACTGCCAGAGTATGGTCTGTTCTGACGTTGCTAGCATTGGTCACTTGGTACATTTCACCAAGTATAATCTGCCCAGGATTCACAAGGTCTTGTGTCACCATGGTGACACTTGCCCCTGTGTCCCTAAATGCCAAAGCCTCTTTTCCATTGATTAAGGGCTGTTGCCTGTACTTGCCCAGATTACTGGGACTCACAGAGGAGGTCACATCCATGCCTCCATCACAGACTAGGACAGCCTGAGTGAGTTCTCTGACTAGGTCAGAGCTCATCTCCTTACCCAGGGTCAACCCTACTAAACCCTTGGCTTGTGTAGTCCCACCACCAACTGTAACTGCACTAGGGGGAGCAGGTGCCTTAGGGGCATTGGTGGGGGCTGGAGTAGAGTCTTTGGACTTGGTGCAATCACTGGTCCAGTGGGTCTTTTGCTTACAGACCTTGCACCATGGTTTCTTTTGGCCTTTCCCTTTGTTAGACTGTGAATCCCCACCTGAAGAAGATTTTTGGGGGCCTTGTGAAGACTTTTGGTCTTTACCCTTCTCCCCACCCTTATCAGAGTTTTTCGAATCTTGCTTCTTAGGGTCACCACCTTGGTTCTGTACCTTCTGCCTCACCCTGGTTCTGACCCATTTGTCTGCCTTCTTTCCCAATTCTTGGGGAGAGGTCAGATCAGAGTCCACCAGGTGCTGATGCAACAGCTGATTTTGACAATTGTTAAGGATCTGCTCCCTCATGATAAGATTGTACAATCCTGTGAAGTCACATACCTTACTGCCCAATAACCAACCTTCCAGAGCCTTGGCAGAACAATCAACAAAGTCCACCCAGTCTTGAGTCTGTGCCTTTTGGGTATCCCTGAACTTTAACCTGTATTGTTCAGTGGTTAGGCCAAACCCATCAATTAGAGCACTCTTCAAGACTTTGTAATTATCAGCATCCTCCTCTCTAACAGTGAGGAGCTTATCTCTACCTTTGTCTGCAAAGGAGAGCCACAAGATTGCTGCCCACTGCTCCTGAGGGACCCTCTGTACTTTACAGGCCCTCTCTAGAGCAGTTATCCATTTGTGGATGTCATCCCCACTCTGGTAGGGAGGGACAATCTTGCTCAGGTTTCTATGGTCATAAGACCTTTCCCTATCTCTTGGGAAATTGCTGCCACCATGGGACTCTAGTCCCATCTTTTGTCTCTCTCTATAGAGATCTAGGGACTCCCTGTCTATAGCCAATTGCTGTTTTCTGAGCTCAAGCTGGGCTTGTTCATACTGAAGCAATCTCTTTCTCCTTTCATGAGAGGATTCCCTCCTATGAGAGGAGACAGAGGTCCCTATTGAGGTGTCAGAGTGGTTAGACTCCTGAGAAGGAGATCTAGACCTTCTGGGCACACTCAGTACTCTTCCTGGGGGGACAAAGGGGAGGTCATTCTGATCCCCCTCCTCCTCCTCCACAGGAGGAATTGGGTTTTCCAGGACAAGGTCATTTTCACCTTCCTGGCCAGTTTCAGAGGGGGGGGCCTGGGTTTCTTCACCCCTGACCCCTTCCTCATCTTCTGCCCCACCCTCTCTGCCTACCCCTTCAGACCCTAGGGGCCTGCTGAGATCATCAGCTAGTAACACCTCCCTGAGGTGTTGGGTGCTGGCACTTTTGCCTGCCTTCAACTTCCTAGTATTGCATAATGCTCTCAATTCCAAGAATGGGAGTTTATCATACTTGGAGGGAAGAAGCCCACTGGCTTCTGGCGAGGACTCACTGGGTCCTGGCTTTGAAGACATTACTAGTGAGGTGTGGTGTATGCACTACCTACTCTAGTGTGGCCTACTAAACTCTCTTGAGTTGTAGAAAGGGTGTGCTATCCCTTAACACACAACTCTAAGTTCAGTAGAACTTACTGTATTACTAAGCTTGATTTATATGTACCTTAGGTACCCTTAGTGGTTTTCAGTTGATCAATTCAATTGAGATTATCTGGTAAAACAATAGCAAGCTGGAATCCCACACGCTGCACACCAATGTGAGAAGTTGGCCTGGCATATGCTGTCCACTAATTATAGTGGGCACCTTGCACCAGTCCAAACAACCCCTTATTGGAGATAGGTTAAAGACAACCTTTATTGAAAGCTATCCTAGTGGTAGCTATGGAGAGCAGCCTTCAGGCTAAGTCTTGAAGGAATGTAAAGCAGCTTGTTTTACCAGTCTATAATCTCTTGAGTGACCAAATGAAAGAGGACCACACCAGGTATATATTCAAAATATATGTATTTATTGCTAAACACACCCCTCTAGTCTCTTTATGAGGCTAGAGTTCGAAGTACATAAGTTATAAGTTAGTTATCTACAGTAATAGCACAAATACACGTTTGAGCCCTAGGGGCGTACCAAACCATATACCAATAAAGTGGTATAAGAACCACGACTGAGCTAGACACAGGGCCTAGAGCCTGTAGAAGTGCTTGGACCACAAGGAACCACCCAAGGTAGTGACACAGGGGACCCACGGGGGACGCGTGCAGTGTATGAACACAGCCGCGAATCGCAGTTAACTTCTATGGGGAAAGTCGCGATTTGAATTTAAAAGAAAAGGGACACTTAGAGGAGGACTTGGAGCAAACCCTTTGAGAACTAGGCTGTTCTAGTGTCAATACCCACGGGAGCACTGGAGAACTCGAGTTACCTCACCCAGGGGAGCCGGGTGCATAGGTGTCTTTCGGGGTCGGGTTTCGTCGTCGCTTTCAATGGCGATCTGCTGCAAAGTGCTGCTGGCGGCCAAGTCGAAAGTGTTCGGGTGGATCCAAAGGTGGATCGAAGATCTGAAGAACCTGAAAGCAGAGGGGACAGAGTCTGGGTCACTAGCCAGTGACCAGGAAGGCGATGAGCAGATGCCCACCGATGTCGAGTGCTTCAGGTAGGTTGACAGTCGTCTTGACTCTTCAGCCACGAGGTCCAGGAGGCGTTGACGACAACCAGGAGCTGGATTCGAGCTGTCCCACGACGTCTGTCGATTGCAGGGGTGTCGGCGACCGGATTGGACCCAACAAGCCTTGGCAACAGCAAGTCTCGTGGAAATGGAAGAAGGACGATGTTGCAGACCAGCAAGGTCTGTGGGACTCACCCAGCAAAGGTAAGTCAGGGCACGCCTGGAGCAACCAGGAAGCCCAAGCAGAAGAAGATTGGCCTTCGGGAGGGCCTACTAGCCAACGGACTAGCGACCGCGAAGGAGCCTCAAGTCGACGCACGTGGAGCTGGCTCACAGGACACTCGTGGAGTGGAGGCCAGTGATCTTCGGTGCAGTTGGTGCGGGAGGCTGGGGCTACTCGGAGCCCAAAGCACGACTTCGTGGGAGACCCAGAAGAGGATGCACTTGCAAATGCAATTGGTGTCCAGGGGTCACGGTTCCACATTACCCATGACAGCTACGGGCCTCAGCTTTGCTGGGGACTCAGGGTAGCCTCGGGGAAGTCTGGAAATCCACCTCTGGTGATGAAAAGACTTCGGCGTCCGGCGGGAGCTTCAGCAATGCAGACCGGACAATTGCTTCTTTGGTGCCTGCCAAGCAGGGGAGTCATTCCTTGACCCCAAGCCCCTGAGCCGGTTTGAACTGGGGTATGCACAGGGACACCAAAGGTGCCCCCAGTGCAGGACTTCAAAGCACCAGAGAGTGCTCCCGCCCAGCCCCAATACACACTATCCTGTCTGGGGAGGTGGTTACACCTCCCTGGGACAGGAAACCTATTGTCCAGGCCTCCCCTGCCGGAGTTTCGGTCAGCAGCAGGAGGCCAGACTCGTGTCTGTGGCAGCGGCATCCATTTTGTGATGCCAGGGCTCTGGAAAGTCAGTACCGGGTATACCGGTGTGTACATGTCTCTCCCTCTAGAAGGGTGGAATGCTACCCCCGCCACCAGAACTGGCGGGGGGTAGTATTCCAAGATGTTTGACACCAAACACGACATGTTTCCATGCAGCCATCCCAAAGTTAGCATTTAACGCGAGGTTATAATGCGCTTAAGAGTATATGGTCGGGCTGCACTACAAACAGCATCAGAGAAGGGTCTCCGAACGCTGCAGAGGGGCCCAGCTCATGCAGGGGCACCCTCTCACATAGGAACCACGCACTCTGCCTTCAGGATTGATAAGGCCTGCCATAGGAGTGACTTATAGGTTTATATGTGTGTATGTATGTATGTAGTGATATAGGTAGCCTATATCACAGTAAGGGGTGCATGCACCACCTTACCCAGGCTGCAGTAGCAGACCTGTGGTGTCATTTTGGATGGCCTTCCAGGGGTGGCACAATACATGCTGCAGCCCCTGGTAGGCCTCTGAGGTACCTATGCCCTGGGTACATAGTATACCATATACTAGGGACTTATAAGGGCACTCCAGATTCCAATCAGAGATGTGCCTAAGGCACATGGAAACCATTTTAGAGAGGAAGCAGCTAGGCTGGGGTTCTGATTAGCAGGGCCCAAGCCAGACTAAAGTCGAAAAACAGTGAAGCATCAGCAAAAAGTGGGGGTACCCATGTGAAGCAGATCCTACTCTCCTACACAACCCCCCCCAAACGTAGGGACATTAAACTAACCTTGCCCAGTTAAGTCTTCATGTTCTAAGTGGAAGTACCTAGAGAGTCCATCTGCATTGGCATGGTTACTCCCAGGTCTATGTTCCACTGTGAAGTCCATCCCCTGTAGGGAAATGGACCATCTAAGCAGTTTGGGGTTTTCACCCTTCATTTGTTTTAGCCATAAGAGGGGCTTATGGTCTGTTTGAACAAGGAAGTGAGTACCAAACAAGTATGGCCTCAACTTCTTCAGAGCCCAGACCACAGCAAAGGCCTCCCTCTCAATGGCTGACCAACGTTTCTCTCTAGGGGTCAGCCTTCTGCTAATAAAAGCTACTGGCTGATCCTGACCTTCATCATTCAATTGTGACAGTACAGCCCCTACCCCCAATTCAGATGCATCTGTTTGGACAATGAACTTCTTGGAGTAATCAGGACTCTGTAGAATGGGAGCAGTGCACATGGCCTGCTTTAGGTCATCAAATGCCTTTTGACAGCTAACTGTCCACTGAACCTTTTTGGGCATTTTCTTGGAAGTTAAGTCATTCAGGGGTGTCACTATTGATCCATACCCCTTGACAAATCTCCTATAGTACCCAGTCAGGCCTAAGAAGGCTCTCACCTGAGTCTGGGTAGTTGGAGCAGTCCAGTCCATGATGGTCTGGATCTTGCTCTGCAGTGGTTGAACCTGGCCTCCACCCACAAGGTGGCCCAGGTACACAACCTGACTCTGCCCTATCTGGCACTTGGTGGCCTTGATAGTCAGGCCTGCTTTCTGCAGGGCCTGCAAAACATTTCTGAGGTGGACCAGGTGATCCTCCCAGGTGGAGCTAAAGACAGCAATATCATCTAGATATGCTGCACTATAGGCTTCCAGACCTGTAAGGACTGTATTCACCAACCTCTGAAAAGTGGCAGGTGCATTCTTCAGACCAAAGGGCATCACCACAAATTGATAATGCCCACTAGGGGTTGAGAATGCTGTCTTTGGCTCTGCATCATCAGCTAGTCTGATCTGCCAGTAGCCAGCTGTCAGGTCAAATGTGATTAGATACTTGGCTGAGGCCAAAGTGTCTATTAGCTCATCTGCCCTGGGTATTGGATGGGCATCAGTCCTAGTGACTGCATTGAGACCCCTGTAGTCCACACAAAACCTCATCTCTCTTTTCCCACCATTGGTGTGAGGTTTTGGCACAAGGACCACTGGACTAGCCCAAGGGCTATCTGAGGGTTCAATAACTCCCAAATCCAACATCTTCTGGACTTCTGTCCTGATACAGTCCCTGACATGGTCAGGTTGCCTATAAATCTTATTTTTAATAGGCAGACTGTCCCCAGTGTCCACTTCATGAGTGCACCAGGTAGTCTGACTGGGTGTCAGTGAGAATATGTGTCTGAACTGATTGAGCACCTGTCTGCAATCAGTCTGCTGCTGGGTAGTGAGGCTGCCTGCCAAGGCTACACCATCCACTGACCCATCATCAGGGTTCTGTGAGAGCAGGTCAGGGAGTGGGTCACTCTCTTCCTCCTGTCCCTCATCAGTAGCCATGAGCAAGCCCATGTCTGCCCTGTCCACATATGGTTTTAACCTGTTGACATGGAGAACCCTGTGGGGACTCCTGGGTGTTCCTAGGTCCACCAAATAGGTAACCTCACCCTTCTGTTCAACAATGGTTTGGGGTCCACTCCATTTGTCTGGGAGAGCTGCTGGGGCCACTGGCTCCAACACCCACAACTTCTGTCCTGGCTGGTAAACAGTCAGCACAGCCTTTTGGTCATGCCAGGCTTTTTGAAGTTCCTGGCTAGCCTCAAGGTTTTTAGTTGCCTTTTTCATATACTCAGCCATCCGGGAGCGGAGACCAAGTACATAGTCCATTTTGTCTTGCTTTGGGGGCTTGAGAGGTAACTCCCATCCTTCCTTCACCAAGCACAATGGACCCCTGACAGGGTGACCAAACAAAAGTTCAAAAGGGCTGTAGCCAACCCCCTTTGAGGCACCTCCCTGTATGCAAATAAAAGGCAGGGCAAGAGTATGTCCCATCTTCGCCTAAGCTTTTCTGGGTGCCCTTTAATCATGCCCTTCAAGGTTTTGTTGAATCTCTCAACTAAACCATTGCATTGTGGGTGATAGGGTGTGGTGAACTTGTAAGTCACTCCACACTCCTTCCACATTGCTTTTAAGTATCCAGACATAAAGTTAGCACCCCTGTCTGATACAACCTCCTTAGGGAAGCCCACTCTTGAGAAAATTCCCAGGAGGGCTCTTGCCACCACAGGTGCTGTAGTGGTCCTAAGGGGAATAGCCTCTGGGTACCTGGTGGCATGATCCACTACCACCAGGATAAACCTGTGCCCAGATGCTGTTTGGGGATCCATGGGACCAACAATGTCAATCCCCACCCTTTCAAAGGGAACCCCCACCACAGGTAGTGGTATCAGGGGGCCTTTGTAGTGCCACCTGCCTTGCCACTGGTCTGGCAGGTTACACAGGAGCGACAAAACTCCTTGGTGTCTTCAGACATGTGGGGCCAGTGAAAGTGAGGGACAATTCTGTCCCAAGTCTTGTTCTGGCCCAGGTGACCTGCTAAGGGAATGTCATGGGCTAGGGTCAATAGGAAGCCCCTGAACTTCAGAGGTATAACCAACCTCCTGGTGGCACCAGGCTTGGGGTCTCTACACTCTGAGTACAAGAGTCCATCATCCCAATACACAGTATGGGGACCACTAGCTTTCCCAGCAGCCTAAGCAGCAGCTTGCTGTCTGAGGGGTTCAAGAGAGGGGCAGCACTGCTGCTCCTGGCTCAGATCTGCCCTGGAAGGGCCCCTGTCCCCAAGAACTCAACCTGGTCAGGTTCAAGCTCCTCTGGGACAGTTCCTTCCTCAGGACTGAGATCATCCCCCTCAAGAGACTGATCTTCCTTCTGAGCCAAGGGGGAAGGCACTGCCTTTACCCTACTACTCCTCTTCTTGGAGGGCACTTGGTCCATTATTCCAGAATCCAAGGCCTGTTCAGTGTTAGACATTTTGGCTTGTGACCTGGTCACAGCAAACACATCTGCAGGGATGCCCAGCATTTCTGCATGGGTCCTGAGCTCCACTTCTGCCCAAGCTGAAGTTTCTAAGTCATTGCCAAGCAAGCATTCAACGGGTAGGTCTGCACTTACCACAACCTTCTTAAGGCCAGTTACCCCTCCCCAGGAGAAGTTAACAACTGCCAGAGTATGGTCTGTTCTGACGTTGCTAGCATTGGTCACTTGGTACATTTCACCAAGTATAATCTGCCCAGGATTCACAAGGTCTTGTGTCACCATGGTGACACTTGCCCCTGTGTCCCTAAATGCCAAAGCCTCTTTTCCATTGATTAAGGGCTGTTGCCTGTACTTGCCCAGATTACTGGGACTCACAGAGGAGGTCACATCCATGCCTCCATCACAGACTAGGACAGCCTGAGTGAGTTCTCTGACTAGGTCAGAGCTCATCTCCTTACCCAGGGTCAACCCTACTAAACCCTTGGCTTGTGTAGTCCCACCACCAACTGTAACTGCACTAGGGGGAGCAGGTGCCTTAGGGGCATTGGTGGGGGCTGGAGTAGAGTCTTTGGACTTGGTGCAATCACTGGTCCAGTGGGTCTTTTGCTTACAGACCTTGCACCATGGTTTCTTTTGGCCTTTCCCTTTGTTAGACTGTGAATCCCCACCTGAAGAAGATTTTTGGGGGCCTTGTGAAGACTTTTGGTCTTTACCCTTCTCCCCACCCTTATCAGAGTTTTTCGAATCTTGCTTCTTAGGGTCACCACCTTGGTTCTGTACCTTCTGCCTCACCCTGGTTCTGACCCATTTGTCTGCCTTCTTTCCCAATTCTTGGGGAGAGGTCAGATCAGAGTCCACCAGGTGCTGATGCAACAGCTGATTTTGACAATTGTTAAGGATCTGCTCCCTCATGATAAGATTGTACAATCCTGTGAAGTCACATACCTTACTGCCCAATAACCAACCTTCCAGAGCCTTGGCAGAACAATCAACAAAGTCCAACCAGTCTTGAGTCTGTGCCTTTTGGGTATCCCTGAACTTTAACCTGTATTGTTCAGTGGTTAGGCCAAACCCATCAATTAGAGCACTCTTCAAGACTTTGTAATTATCAGCATCCTCCTCTCTAACAGTGAGGAGCTTATCTCTACCTTTGTCTGCAAAGGAGAGCCACAAGATTGCTGCCCACTGCTCCTGAGGGACCCTCTGTACTTTACAGGCCCTCTCTAGAGCAGTTATCCATTTGTGGATGTCATCCCCACTCTGGTAGGGAGGGACAATCTTGCTCAGGTTTCTATGGTCATAAGACCTTTCCCTATCTCTTGGGAAATTGCTGCCACCATGGGACTCTAGTCCCATCTTTTGTCTCTCTCTATAGAGATCTAGGGACTCCCTGTCTATAGCCAATTGCTGTTTTCTGAGCTCAAGCTGGGCTTGTTCATACTGAAGCAATCTCTTTCTCCTTTCATGAGAGGATTCCCTCCTATGAGAGGAGACAGAGGTCCCTATTGAGGTGTCAGAGTGGTTAGACTCCTGAGAAGGAGATCTAGACCTTCTGGGCACACTCAGTACTCTTCCTGGGGGGACAAAGGGGAGGTCATTCTGATCCTCCTCCTCCTCCTCCACAGGAGGAATTGGGTTTTCCAGGACAAGGTCATTTTCACCTTCCTGGCCAGTTTCAGAGGGGGGCCTGGGTTTCTTCACC
This sequence comes from Calotriton arnoldi, assembly GCA_963921515.1. NCBI lineage: Eukaryota > Metazoa > Chordata > Amphibia > Caudata > Salamandridae > Calotriton > Calotriton arnoldi. The sequence goes on along the minus strand of CAWUFW010015845.1, from coordinate 295,812 downwards.
CCTGACCCCTTCCTCATCTTCTGCCCCACCCTCTCTGCCTACCCCTTCAGACCCTAGGGGCCTGCTGAGATCATCAGCTAGTAACACCTCCCTGAGGTGTTGGGTGCTGGCACTTTTGCCTGCCTTCAACTTCCTAGTATTGCATAATGCTCTCAATTCCAAGAATGGGAGATTATCATACTTGGAGGGAAGAAGCCCACTGGCTTCTGGCGAGGACTCACTGGGTCCTGGCTTTGAAGACATTACCAGTGAGGTGTGGTGTATGCACTACCTACTCTAGTGTGGCCTACTAAACTCTCTTGAGTTGTAGAAAGGGTGTGCTATCCCTTAACACACAACTCTAAGTTCAGTAGAACTTACTGTATTACTAAGCTTGATTTATATGTACCTTAGGTACCCTTAGTGGTTTTCAGTTGATCAATTCAATTGAGATTATCTGGTAAAACAATAGCAAGCTGGAATCCCACACGCTGCACACCAATGTGAGAAGTTGGCCTGGCATATGCTGTCCACTAATTATAGTGGGCACCTTGCACCAGTCCAAACAACCCCTTATTGGAGATAGGTTAAAGACAACCTTTATTGAAAGCTATCCTAGTGGTAGCTATGGAGAGCAGCCTTCAGGCTAAGTCTTGAAGGAATGTAAAGCAGCTTGTTTTACCAGTCTATAATCTCTTGAGTGACCAAATGAAAGAGGACCACACCAGGTATATATTCAAAATATATGTATTTATTGCTAAACACACCCCTCTAGTCTCTTTATGAGGCTAGAGTTCGAAGTACATAAGTTATAAGTTAGTTATCTACAGTAATAGCACAAATACACGTTTGAGCCCTAGGGGCGTACCAAACCATATACCAATAAAGTGGTATAAGAACCACGACTGAGCTAGACACAGGGCCTAGAGCCTGTAGAAGTGCTTGGACCACAAGGAACCACCCAAGGTAGTGACACAGGGGACCCACGGGGGACGCGTGCAGTGTATGAACACAGCCGCGAATCGCCGTTAACTTCTATGGGGAAAGTCGCGATTTGAATTTAAAAGAAAAGGGACACTTAGAGGAGGACTTGGAGCAAACCCTTTGAGAACTAGGCTGTTCTAGTGTCAATACCCATGGGAGCACCGGAGTACTCGAGTTACCTCACCCAGGGGAGCCGGGTGCATAGGTGTCTTTCGGGGTTGGGTTTCGTCGTCGCTTTCAATGGCGATCTGCTGCAAAGTGCTGCTGGCGGCCAAGTCGAAAGTGTTCGGGTGGATCCAAAGGTGGATCGAAGATCTGAAGAACCTGAAAGCAGAGGGGACAGAGTCTGGGTCACTAGCCAGTGACCAGGAAGGCGATGAGCAGATGCCCACCGATGTCGAGTGCTTCAGGTAGGTTGACGGTTGTCTTGACTCTTCAGCCACGAGGTCCAGGAGGCGTCGACGACAACCAGGAGCTGGATTCGAGCTGTCCCACAACGTCTGTCGATTGCAGGGGTGTCGGCGACCGGATTGGACCCAACAAGCCTTGGCAACAGCAAGTCTCGTGGAAATGGAAGAAGGACGATGTTGCAGACCAGCAAGGTCTGTGGGACTCACTCAGCAAGGGTAAGTCAGGGCACTCCTGGAGCAACCAGGGAGCCCAAGCAGAAGAAGATTGGCCTTCGGGAGGGCCTACTAGCCAACGGACTAGCGACCGCGAAGGAGCCTCGAGTCGACGCACGTGGAGCTGGCTCACAGGGCACTCGTGGAGTGGAGGCCAGTGATCTTCGGTGCAGTTGGTGCTGGAGGCTGGGGCTACTCGGAGCCCAAAGCACGACTTCGTGGGAGATCCAGAAGAGGATGCACTTGCAAATGTGATCGGTGTCCAGGGGTCATGGTTCCACGTTACCCACGACAGCTACGGGCCTCAGCTTTGCTGGGGACTCAGAGCAGCCTCGGGGAAGTCTGGAAATCTACCTCTGGTGATGCAAAGACTTCGGCGTCCGGCGGGAGCTTCAGCAATGCAGACCGGACAATTGCTTCTTTGGTGCCTGCCAAGCAGGGGAGTCACTCCTTGACCCCAAGCCCCTGAGCCGGTTTGAACTGGGGTATGCACAGGGACACCAAAGGTGCCCCCAGTGCAGGACTTCAAAGCACCAGAGAGTGCTCCCGCCCAGCCCCAATACACACTATCCTGTCTGGGGAGGTGGTTACACCTCCCTGGGACAGGAAACCTATTGTCCAGGTCTCCCCTGCCGGAGTTTCGGTCAGCAGCAGGAGGCCAGACTCGTGTCTGTGGCAGCGGCATCCATTTTGTGATGCCAGGGCTCTGGAAAGTCAGTACTGGGTATACCGGTGTGTACATGTCTCTCCCTCTAGAAGGGTGGAATGCTACCCCCGCCGCCAGAACTGGCGGGGGGTAGTATTCCAAGATGTTTGACACCAAACACGACATATTTCCGTGCAGCCATCCCAAAGTTAGCATTTAACGCGAGGTTATAATGCGCTTAAGAGTATATGGTCGGGCTGCACTACAAACAGCATCAGAGAAGGGTCTCCGAATGCTGCAGAGGGGCCCAGCTCATGCAGGGGCACCCTCTCACATAGGAACCACGCACTCTGCCTTCAGGATTGATAAGGCCTGCCATGGGAGTGACTTATAGGTTTATATGTGTGTATGTATGTAGTGATATAGGTAGCCTATATCACAGTAAGGGGTGCATGCACCACCTTACCCAGGCTGCAGTAGCAGACCTGTGGTGTCATTTTGGATGGCCTTCCAGGGGTGGCACAATACATGCTGCAGCCCCTGGTAGGCCTCTGAGGTACCTATGCCCTGGGTACATAGTATACCATATACTAGGGACTTATAAGGGCACTCCAGATTCCAATCAGAGATGTGCCTAAGGCACATGGAAACCATTTTAGAGAGGAAGCAGCTAGGCTGGGGTTCTGATTAGCAGGGCCTCAGCCAGACTAAAGTCGAAAAACAGTGAAGCATCAGCAAAAAGTGGGGGTACGCATGTGAAGCAGATCCTACTCTCCTACATTCTCCCTGTGAGGAAGGAGCATATACGTTCAAGGGTTGGACCTTGGATGCCTTTTGTGTGTAGTCTTTTGATGAGGCTGGAGAGAGACACAGTGCTGAATGCATAGGAGAGGTCCATTAGTAGGAGGGCGGTGATTTCTCCTTGGTCCAGTAAGGTGCGGATCACGTCTGTGGCAGTGATAAGTGCTATCTCCGTGCTGTGGTTGCTGTGAAAGCCAGATTGGGTGTGGTCGAGAAGGTTATGGAGTTTCAGCTGGTTGGTTAGTTGATGGTTGCTTGACTTCTCTATCACTTTTGCTGGGTACTGTAGTAGGAAGATGGGGCGGATGTTGCTCATCTCGTTGGGGTCTGCTGACGGTTTCTTGAGGAGGGCCTTGCTTGCAGCATGTTTCCAGTCTTTGGGGAATGTTGTGGAATCGATGGAGGAGTTGAAGATGTGCATGATGAATTTGCTAATCAAAGGTCCTCCTAAATTGTAGATATGATATGGACAGGGATTTGTGGGAGCCCCAGAGTGGATGGAGTGAACAAAGATAGTTGCATCTGTCTGGAAGGAAACCAGCAAGGCAAGTGGTCTTGTCTTTTCCGTATTTCACCCCACTGCCTGATGTCCAAGGTGCCTTCTCTGGTGGTTTAGTCTGTTTCGAAGCATCATGGAAGAAATTACACAACTTTTGAAAAAAGATGGACTTTTATTATCTCTGGGAGACTAGAATTAAATACCAAATATATCAAGCAAAAACACACTATTGAGGGCTACTTTTTCCTCTTATAAGCAATCAGACCTTTTGACCATAAAGATCTTGACTCGTGGATCACTCCTTGGAAATAGCTTTCACCCTTACCTGACTGAAGCTGTTTGATCTCCAAAAAGGTTTATAATTTTGAAGGTAAAACATTTGACCAGGACAACCCACATCCAGTAATTCAACTGCTCTTAATCTCCAACCAAACACATAAGGTTGCTAGGTCCTCTTACTCAATAATACTAATATCTCCTAATTTTACATCCTATGTTAGCAACGTTGGCGCCATAATTGTTGGAAGCATGGTTGCCCCCATGTTTTTGTGGTAGGATGCTGCTGTTTTTTTAAACTCTGCATGTTGGGGCTCTGCTGTCCAGTTCCGCATGTATGTGCTGTAGCACCCTTAGGATTGAGCGGTTATCTACAATAAATAATTGTGCAGAGGAGACCAGATGTCCCTAGGTCTTGATGTAGGATGTAGAGTGGAGGTTTAGGCATCTGCTGTTTCTTTACAATATTCTAGGTCAGATAGACATTCTGCCAGATGGAACCTGTGCCTATCATTTAGCAAATATCTTTCTGGACAGAAGACAGTCTATTGCAATAAGTATGTGAAAACCCTTGGGTATTTCCTCTACATATCCCAATGGGACTATATACTTCTATGGAGGGCTGTCAAGACTATTTAACTCACATCCCTAACCTCATGCACCTTTTTGTACTAGTTAGATTTAGATTGGGAATCGCTCACCACCTAGTTGGCTTCCCTAATATGAAAACTTGTCCATCAGATTTGACCCCTTCCCCATGCGATGGTCAGAGCAAGCAAAGCACTGGGCACTTTATACTGTTCTGTGGTTTTTATTCTGGTTTCAGAAGCTATTATTTAAAACCACTCCTGCTTGCACAAGGTAACGGATCGCATATTGCTGCCTTAAAATACATGTCTAAATTAAATGACGTTAAGGTCTGTCTTAATGTAGCACTTTTTATCATTAATGCAATCAATGTAGGTTAAAGTATTGTTGTACCGATATAGTGATGACCTTATAGGAATTTAATTGGAGAACGTACCTCTTCTAAATATTTTTAAGTGTTTTTAATACATGATAAATTCTGGTATTTTGATGTATTCCGGGCACTGTTTTGTATTATCTTTTATAATTTTTATACTATTCATGTGCAACGTATTTAGCTTGTTCTCTATGTATACTTTTATGGTTGTTTTACACACACCGATTAGAGTTTTGAAATGACTGACTATAGGAGATGACTGTGTCATCTCATGAACTGTAATTTTTGATAATACAGTGAATACTTGATCCCAGAAGGCTCGCATCGGTGGGCAAGTTTAAGCTAAATGATAACAGTCTGCTATAGGATGATGACATCTGGTACAGCCAAGTCCACTTCTAGCCCAAGTGCATGAAGGCATGATGGTGTGTAGTACACCCTGTGTAGGAAAATATATTATATCAGTCTATGCCTACTGTTTAGGGAACTTTCTCTGTTTGAGAGCAATGAGTGTCACACTGACTTGGTAATGTCCATTCCCAAATCCCTTTCCCCTTTTTGTTCTCACACCTAACTCTGGCATTTTCTTGGTCTCTGCAGCAGTTCTGTAAAGTCTGGTAATTGGGTCTAGTGGATTGGCAGAGGCAACAGCCTGGGCTTAAGCCATAGAAACAATGGCTCGGGTGAAAACTCATGGAAAACTCTCTTGGTGTGTGTCTCAATATAAAATATAAGATAATGTCTAATGGGGAAGTCCTCACTTTTGCTTACAGTGTTCCAAGGACATGAACTTTACCTCCATATAGAATTCACCCATTGTCGATATTCCAAGTTAAGTTAACTTCAGTTCAAATGTGTCTGGTAAAAGTGGAGTATTTAACATGGGAGAGCATGATGAGCATATTTTCTTCAACCCTCTGATATAAGCCAACCTATGCCAGGTGTATCCTGTACTTGCAACATTATTTACTGTGATCATGGTCTAGGTGGTCTACGAGTGATCATTGTAGTTAAATGGGATATGCTCCACCATGTCACGTTAAATACTAAATGATGGAAGGGAATGTTCTGATTGATACCAGTTCAACATGTATTTGTTCTGTGCCACCCTGTAGAAGTATTCGGGACTGGGAACTGCTGCTCCTCCTGGAGTACTGAAGAATTAGAACACCCCAATTCACCCAGGACTGTTTACCTGTTGATATAAAGTTCAGAAGCACTGAGCGTAAAAAATTGAAACATGCTTTAGTTAGAGACAAAGATGTGTTGATGTACAAATGCATTAGGTAGGGAAGAAAAATCATGTTTATTATTGTGATCCTTCCAACCATCGAAATGGGAAGTATTCTCCATCTAATGACCTGTTCCTGTTTTTCATCCACACTGGGGCTTATTTTTCTCTTGATACTAAATCCAAAACTTATGTTTTTTCTCTCTCAAATATCTAATGGGGTAGTCACACCATCCTAATGGGAAGTAAGCATTAGGTACAGTGTTATTGAGGATGATGGTGTTCCCTTGGTGCTTACTGCAGTGGAAGGTCAATCCAGAGTACTGCGCCAAGGGAATAAACTACCTATGTATCATGGAGAGATTATTAGATGGGTGTTTTACATACATGACGAAAACATACGCATGCAAGGATAATAAACAACTCCTCCTGGCAATCCAAGGCCCCCGGTAAGCATGATGCTCCTTTAGTATATCGGTCAATGGTTCAGAAGTCAACACTAAAAGCAATGGAGACAGTGGACAACCCTGCTGTGTGCCTCTCACAATGTTAGCTGGGGGGGACAACCATTAACCCATATTCAGGTGGTGGGCACATTATACAGCAATGCAGTCCAGCCAATCAGCCCCTTACCTGAGCCCATGCGTCTGAGTACTGCAAAAAAATAGGACCATGGCAAGTTAAATGCCTTGTGAGCATTCAGTAAAACAGCAACCATTAAGAGATCCATATCAATCTCTTATTTAGGACACGCGGGCAGAGGTTACCAGCAGCATACCTGCCTGGGATAAAGTCGGACTGTTCAGGTCAGACCAGACCCTCTTACAGGGCTGTGGCCTATATGCTAATATTTCACTAGTATCTTGCTATCAAAATTAATCAGTGGTAATTTTTGTATGACCCACAGTCATCTTCTGTTTCGCCAACCTAATGTAGAATTGTTATAACCGCTTCTCATAACATAGGAGACAATATCCCCTCCTCTCTAAACTTACCATATACATCTAGCAGGTGACATGTGAATATCTGAACATATTCTTCGTAAAATTCAGAGGTCAGGCCATCCATGGCAGGTGCCTTCCCGCTAGGTAGTAACTCAAAGAGCTGTTTGATTTCTTCAGTTGTCGGTGTCTGGTTCAGTGTTCCAAACCAGGCAAGAGTAGCTTCTGATAGATAATCAAGAAAGTTATCAGTAGGGCATTTACCTCTCATAACATGTAGATTAGAATATTAGTCGGGTAATTTAGCTTTTATCACCCAAGTAACAATACTCCTAGTTCCGTCTTCATCACAATATCTTTGTAGAGGCCCACCTCAGATTCAGCTACCTAGCTTAGGCACTCCTCCTCTCCGTAAAAGTTTCCCTGAGTGTATTTCCCCAGGTATCAAATCTCCGGGTCTGTCGCCTCCTAACAAAGTGCCATGTAATGATGGTAATGTTTTTGTGTCTTAGAATATTCCTCCTTCTCCTGACTTTTCACATTTTTTTCCAAGTTGCCCAAAGGGCCCTGAATGGATATCAATAAATTAGATTGTTTAGATACACAGAGGCCTCCAAAAGAAGTTTTAAAAGCTTTCTGTAGTATGGAGTCCTTACAAACTGTTCTCTCACTGAGAGAAAATTATTAATCAGTATTTTGTCTGATTTCATCTTTGAATACCCTGTCCATTAATGTGGTGAATGGTAAGATCCATGGGTGTTAACCTTCAGATAAGGATCTCAAATATAGCACACATATAACTGAAGATTGATTGGACAGTGTGTGTCGAAGTATGGCAATCTCAATACATCTAGTGCATGCAGCTCTGGTTATTGGCAAGAACTCAGTGTGCGACAGTGCATCTTGGATCGAGGAATAAAAAGACAAGTCCCTTCGGTGTTGATATTTAAAGTGCCAAATATATATTAGGGAATGGCAATACATTATTCTATTAACTGTTTTAGCAACTGAGGAGAGTGAGAGTGCTTATGCAGATGATCTACTCTTAACCATATCTAAGACCATATTGAAGTCCTCCCCATAATATAGCATGATTGTATAGAATGTCTGTATTTGGACCATGCATGTTTGTCAATCAGTCGCTAATGCCCAATGATACCCAGTGCAATATTATACCTGTGATGTAGCGGAAAACGCATTTTATTTGTAGGGGTGCATTATAATCACACGTGTAGAGCGCACCCGCACATAATCCTTTGTCGTATTAACGTGGAGTTTTCGAATTTTGAATTGTATTAATTCGAAATATGGTGTGCTTAGGTCATTGAAAAGTAAGATGGATAATTAACGTAGAAAGTGAATGTAACTTGCAGAAAACATTATTATGAAGAACTCGTGTTGTGAAACTGACAAATATTCATGTACTGAATGTATTTATTAATCGTGTCATTTTTAATGTAGGTAAATGCATTTAATTGAATGCGGCTTATTTTCCTATGCAAATTTGTAAAGCTCATATGCTGGTTTCTTACGTTAGCTGAATTTTGTGGGCCTGAAATGCATTTCCCTGGAAACTCTTGCTTATTAATAGCTGAATTTCATGTGTGCTGTGGAATTTGTTCTTTCCCACGTTTTGTGTTGCAGGTGGAAGAATTGCTCTTGTTAGCTAGAAAAATGTCTTTGGTTTATTAGTCAGGCAGGGAGAGAAGAAGTTACCTTGTAAACTTGAGTGGATAAAGGAAGGCTGTTGTGCTTCACACAGGAGAAGGCTTGGGAACCAAGGACAACTTTTTGCAAAACAAGAACACCATTATCCCATGGAAAACTACCTTTAGGATTGTACCCAGAGCAGATGATGTGAACCGCAAAGACTCTTGGGAAAGACACCTGAAATAATGTGATGTTGGGAGTAGACATAATCTAATTTGTACAGATATAGAAAAGTAATTTGTAAATCAAGTAGAGGATAGACATAGAGGTTTAACAGTTAAGCTTAACAATAGGGAAGGAAAGTTTGAATGGACCAAGGAGAAGTTAGCTCACAAGGCCAAAGGAAGTTATGGTCCAATAGCTTTGGATTGGGAACAACGAGGCAAGCTTTGCATTCATCAAGTTCAGAGTCGTTGTGCCACTGTTTTTGTGGGACAGAGTGTGTGTGGCCACATCTTTCTAATTGATGGTTCCTCGAAGAAGTTTTTCCAAGAATCAGTGGAAGTGGTGCCAGGAGTATATTATGTGTGTGGGAAGAATGCATATGTTCGGATTCTGAACAATTGGTATGGTACTTGTTATGTGGCTATTATATTTCCTAAGATATATCATGTGGAGGATTTGGAGAGTTTGGAGAGAAAGTCAAACCATAGAGAAAAACGTGGACTGTGTGCTGGTGAAATTGTAGGAGACATATTTGTATTGATGATACCTAGTTTGGGAGTAGTGCTGAATGACATCAAGATTAGAAAATTGCCTACCATTGTGGATAAGTAGTCGGTTAACACAGCTCAGTCCTGGCTACTCATAGAGAAATTGTTTGGATAAGGGCGATGGTAATGCAAAACCGTCTTGCATTAGATGTGTTGCTAGCAAAAGAAAGCAGAGTCTGTCAGATGCTGAAGGTCCAACAGTGTTGTACTTATATTCCTGACAAAAGTAAAGATTTGAGGGGATATATAAGTAACATCACTGAGATACATCATGAGATACATGGTCTGGCAGCTGAGGGAGTTTGGGACAAGATTGGAAAGGGATTTGGAGCAGTTGGTAGTTGGTTTGCTAACCTAGGAAAGGGAATTCTTGGATATATCTTGAAGCCAGTCATAATTGTTGTAGTCTGTGTTATCATCTTGCTAGGTATGATAACGGTATACAAATGGCACAAGGGGAGGCCAATGGAGGATTCAATAGGGAGAGAGAGAGGAGGATGGAAAGACTGCAGGACAGTCATTATAAGAATCTAAAGCGGATGGAGGAGTTCAGACAGAGGAGACTAGCTACAACATCTGTTTAGATCAGGCTACTCTATAGGGATTTAAAGAGTTTTGTGATGACTCAACGTCATCAGAGGGGGAACTGATGTAGCGGAAAACGCATTTTATTTGTAGGGGTGCATTATAATCACACGTGTAGAGCGCACCCGCATATAATCCTTTGTCGTATTAACGTTAAGAGTTAGAATTTTGAATTGTATTAACTCGAAACATGGTGTGCTTAGGTCATTCGAAAGTAAAATGGAGAATTAACATAGAAAGTGAATGTAGCTAGCAGAAAACATTAATATGAAGATCTCGTGTTGTGAAACTGACAATTATTCATTTACTAAACGTGTTTATTAATTGTGTCATTTTTTATGTAGGTAAATGTATTTAATTGAAAGTGCCTTATTTTCTTATGCAAATTTTAAAGCTCATATGCAGGTTTCTTACGTTAGCTAAATGTTTGTAGGCCTGAAATGCATTTCCCTGAAAACTCTCACTATAAAATTAATAGCTGAATTTCATGTGTGCTGTGGAATTTGTTCTTTCCCAAGTTTTGTGTTGCAGGTGGAAGAAGCGCTCCTGTTAGCTAGAATAATGTCTTTGTTTTATTAGTCAGGCAGGGAGAGAAGAAGTTGTGTCCTAAACTTGAATTGATAAAGGAAGGCTGCTGTGCTTCACACAGCAGAAGGCCTGGGAACCAAGGACAACTTGTTGTAAAACAAGAACACCGTTATCCCATGGAAAACTATCTTTATGATTGTACCCAGAGCGGATGACGTGACCCTCAAAGACTCTTGGGAAAGACACCTGAAATAATGTGATGTTGGGAGTAGGGAAAAGCCCACTTCTTCTTTTGCCTTTAGAGAGTAAGCATCTTAGAACAAGCTCTCTCTCTGTAGCTTTATGCTATATGACCCATTGATTGTGGAGAGACTTCTTTAGAAGACTCCACATGCTGACACCTTTTATCCTTTCTTCCTGAACATGATTAAGTAGGGATGTCATCTTAGTGCTAGTGTAGGGATAGGTTAATGCTTTATACTCATCAACCCTCGAAGCAGGGAAACTTTGACTCATGCTTTTTGATCCTCTGCATCCTGCTCCTTGAATTAATTGTTTTTCTTATGTTACATCGTCTAAATTTGATACGCAGATTTGGCTTTATGCTGATTCCGATGTACTTCTACACCCTCATCTTGAGGTGTAATTATGTCCAGTTATTTTTGGCTTCGTAATAAATCAACTAACCTGTGGTTACTATGTGTTCAAAAGAAATCTTGGTTAATTGATTGGCACTAATAACACATTTTCTCCTCCCTACGCTTCCATGCTGCTAAAAAGATCCATCGGATTGTGATTCCAGAATAGGTCCAGACCTTATGGACCCGGCCCTTTCACGTGCCCTCTGGATCTGCAATAGTAGCAATATGTCAGAAATGTAATGAGAGTTTGATCAGAATTGTGACCGTACATGAGTGAGAGGTATATGAAACAAAGCATCCATGGTTACTCTATTTTGTGACAAAGTGAGTCTTTGTCATGGTAGTTAGGTGATTCTCCTGTAAAGAGTTGACATCCACCCTGTGTCTGCTCCACTAGTTAAATATCAGTCTGGCCTTTGTAGGCCTATGTAGTCCTCTGATGTTCCATAACATCAATTTTATCACAGTGTTATGCTGTTACCGTGGACCCATATGTAATGGTCAACCAGCATGTTTGTATATTCACAATGAGATATCTACTCCAAAGGGCACACCTCTGTGCCACTTAGTCTGTGTCACCCTGGGTAACTTAAAATCAAAACAGAAAGGTAAGTAGCTAAGTATACCTTCTTTTGCGGCCTATGGAAATGTATCCTCTGCCCACCCACATTGTAAACCCTAAATTAACAATGAGATATCTCGATAAACATAAATATATACCAAAGCATGTAGCTCAGGTAATCATCCACAATGTGATTCATGCAAGAGGACCCCAGTGGCCCAGTCATGACGCAGTCCATATTGCGTCCAACAATCCAGGTTTGATAAGTGTTTGCTATCACCAATCCCAGACTATAGGCAGTACCCTATTTCGGACAATTTTCAGAGTTAGTTACTATTTTGAGTCATCCACCATTTTGTCATGCCTATTCAACAGCATCCATTGTGAAGAAAAACAAGATGTACATAGCAGATACAATATCCTTCACCAACTTGGACCTATCTTCTGTTCAGCTGTTCTTTCAGAAGTATGCTCCAGTGTGTGACTGTCTCATGCATATAATACAGAGCAATCATAGTCTCAGGTGGAACACAATGGTAATCATTATCATTCATTCATTATGCAGGGCCAATTGTGTTCTTTTTCAGAACAAACAATGCCAAATTGGGGTCTGAGAAGCAGATATGTTTGTGTTTATGTTTAATTCGAAGTCTGGCTGGATATAACATTGCATATTCCAGGCTTTGCTTTTATAATTGTTCGTTCACTGGCAAGAAAGCCCAATCTGCTTTCACATTGCAATGATAAAATTCAAGAATAGGGATATAGCAGAACCTTCATAGTCAAATCACACATTTTGAGCACCAGCATCAGCACTGTGTTGCAAGCTCTGTAACATAGAAACCTGGCAAAGATGGCCTGGGAGGAGTCTCTAGAGGGGGTTCGGGCATTCAATGCCTAATGGGCGCAATCAACAATTAACAAATGGGAAATATTAGAGGATCCGAGGAGCTCAGCCAGCATTTTTCCACAAATAAATCCATCTTGACAGTCTTAGTAGGTTCTGTGACACCCAAGATACTCAGGTTGTTGCGACTTGTGAGAGAAGCATACCTCAAGGTCTGGACTTTCTGTTTAAGACCAGTGTGGAGACCTGAAGGGTTAGACCTGTTCCCACTTGTACCCAGGGCTAAGACATGGACTCAAGGGACATTTGGCTGATCTCCTGTGTGTTTAGAGGGACAAAACAAGGTCCAAGTAGTCTCTTTCCTGAAGGGCCCAGCAAACTACTAGCAACTGGACCAGAACTGAGCCTTGCTGGTAGTCTCTCCTGCAGTGAGCCCTGGCCCCGAAGCGATGTCCCTGAGGTCATGAAACCTCAAGGCAACAGGGGCCAATTTTCAGAGGACTTTGTCAGATACAGCTCCAGGCTTTCCCTAATTGAGGATTCTGAGCCATAAAAACGTCCAAAGGTGGAAATCTTGCCCAGAGGAAAGCGCAAAAAGTATACAACCAATGAGAGGACTTTGGCAGCTGAAACTTTTGAATTTCTCCCACTCTGAGTTTTCCCTTCAAAGCAAATAGCTTCAGCGTGCCCTCATCCAGTGGCTATATGGCTTCAAGAAGACTTTGGGAGATACAGCCTGCAACTTTGCCCCACTGAAGGATATCTCAGAAACTAAGTCAGAAGGTAAAATCTTTGACTGGGACAAAGAAGTTTGATGTATTCAACCCGCTCTCCTTCACGTTCCGCCTGAAATCATGCCCTGTCCTGGTCAGCCAATCACAGTGACTACTGAATAGGTGCTTAACTTTTTCCTGGTGTTTTTTGCCTTAAATATTTAAAAACGTATATCCCTGGTTGCCTGTCTTTGAATTTTGTTGTTTTAGTATCATTTTACTCATTAAAACTTTTTTTAGTTTTGTAAATTGATTGTGCACTTTTTCTTATGTTTTGACTTTTAAATTGCTTTGTTACTGTTAGAACTTTACCAATGTTTCTACATTAAGCATATCTGCTCTGTGCCTGAGCTGTCAGGGAGTTGAGCCTAGGTTTAAATTTCTGGAACTTTGTTTTACCTAATGCCTGCATAGGTACAGCCTTTCCTTTCCACATCTGTTCACTCACTCTCCCCATCTTCTCAGTCACTTAACAGCTCCCAAATTTAAAATAGTAAAAATTTTATTAGGCAAACTTTGTTCACAGTGGTGGTTGGACTGCCACAGAGGCATGCCCATGAGGATTTGGTGCAGGCCAATGGCAAACCTCTGCCTCACACGGCATGAGGAGGTTGGCCTCCTTTTGGGGGTTAGGCAGAGAACCTGACTTTGGTGCCAGGCCCTGCTGCCTACCCTATGTGCACATGACCTAAGAGGTATTGGTGGTTGGGTGCTTGCAGAGTGTTGGGCACTAGACCAATTTAGAATATGTTAAAAAAAACTCCAGGAAAATTAGACAAGAGCTAATTTTAAAAAACACGACCACTGCAATCGGTTAGTTTTAGTTTGGCCAAATATCTATAACTTGCACCATAATCATGCACTACTTATGACTTCACATATTACATCACACACAACATGTTAAATGATATCATTGATGTCATCACTCATTAGATTTATAGAAAAATATTATTCTAATTGCTAATGAGTACCGCCATCCCCAAGGTAATATATGAGGTCATAAGCAGTGCATGATGGGGTTGCAAGTTAGAATTTTTCGACTAAATTGACATAACCTAATTAAGTTGGACAAATATATCCTTCTTTCCGGCTTTGGATAGCTGTTCTGTGTGCAGCTGTGCTGAGGGGCCAGTACACAGATTGACCTTTACGGCAACTTGAAATAAAAAATACCTACTAATTGAATGGGATGTATGGCCAGGCTTGTTTTGCATGTTGCTGATAATATGGAAGTCAAAGTACCAGATGCCTACAGTAAAAAAGTGGGAGCACAAAAAAGTGAAATCACCTTCACTGGGCGTGTTCTACTTTGGCACAGCACAGCTGCTTTAATGCCTCTGACCAGCCTTTATGTTGTCCTGACCTTAATTAGTATGCCAATGTTTTTTGTGACATGTACATAATTGTTAGAGACTAGATCATGGGTGGAAATTGGACCAAATTTGTCAGAAGGTTCTAGGTGAGCATATTATGTTTTGTTGATTAATGTATATCCATCCGTTCATGCACACTCTCTGTAGTTGGGATCAATGCACCGCATTATATCATTCATTCTTTTCAGAAACATTCAAAATATAAGTGTAAGAAATTTGATTATTAGTTGACGGGGTAAAGTATCCACCTCAATTTATAATCACTGCCCTTGTCAGGGTGAACAACTAAAGTCACTAAATAAACCTGAGCTCAACCGCCAGGTAGATATAGCACAGAGCAGACAGGTTTAACTTGGAGGCAATGTGTAAAGTATTTATACAATACTAAAACAGTCATAAAGTCAAACTGCAAAACAATAAAACTTCCTCCCCAAAATTTGAAAGATAGAGTGAAATGTAAAAAACAAAATTACACAAACATGACATACATCCAACAAGGGGAACCAGAGATATGATTTTTTAAACTTTTAAGCACATTAAGTGCCAAGTAGCACAAAGTGCCAATGATAGTAAATAGCTGCAGTAGAACAAGACCTACGCACAATTTAACACTGACCACGATGGAGCGCAGGTCACTAACCAGGTTTGCCCTGGTCAAAGATTTTACTTTTTGTATTTCATATATTAAGTCCCAGTCAACCACAGAAGTACACTTTAAAAATCCCTGAGGACCTCAGAGGAGGCATGTACAGACTCACAGAGAGGCAGGCAGAGGCCAACAGGAGACTCCAGTCCAGGTCCAGCTGCCCCTGCCCAGCTGGGTAATTATAGAAAAAGGCCTTATGGATTGTGTTGTGTGCCTGTCGCTTTAACAGGAGGTCAGCCTTTTGACCCTTGGAGTCCACTTTTTTGTCTTGAGCAAAAGAGAGAGAGAGAGCAGGTCCAATACTGCAGAGCTATTCTCAGGTTGCAGATATCAAGTTAATTCCTTCTCTAATATTCCTTAGGTCGAAGAGTGTTTTGAAGTGGGTGCCTGGAGATACTACTTTATGCCTGGCATGAACTAGTGAGTGGGAATGGCCAATGGGAATGCCCTAATCTATGGAATAATATATCTGGGGGCTATCGTTATCCACTTTAAACATTTTCAAGGGTATGCAGACAGAATATCGGGTTGGAAATGTCGACTTACACACATATCGAGTTTGAAATATCGTGACACAGAAATATCGACAGCAAGAATATCGTGGTCAAGAATATCGACTTTAAGGTAAGAAATATTGTTTTTAAAAATATCGAAGTCATTAATATCATTTGCAAAAATATAGTTGTTTAAAATATCGATTTTTTAAGTAGTGTTATATATTTTAGTATGTATTTTAAATGTATGTGATCTATTTTTTTGTATAAGTATTGTTTTGTATTTTATGTGTTAAATTTTTAGTAGTTATCAATTTTATTTTAATTACATTTTGCATTTTTTAGTTCTGTAGCGGGTTGTGGGTTTATAGGGGAATAGGGTTGGGAAGTAATTTAATTAAAAGAAATTAATGATTATTTTTTATTTTGTAATATTTATTTAATTTAGATTTTATAGTGTTAATTGTGGGAAGTAATTTATTATGAATTAATCATTAATTGGTTGTTAATAAATATTAATTAATTAATTATGGTAATCGTGTTATTTTTTTAAGAGCGGGTTGTGGGGTTTAAAGGGGTAAAGGGTGGGAAGTAGTTTAATTATCATAAATTAATGATTTTTTAAAGTTTATTAATATTTATTTAATCTAGAAATTATAGTGATAATTGTAGGAAGTAATTTATTATTAAGTATTTATTAATTGGTTGTTAATTATTGTTAATTAATTAATTGGTAATTAATTATGTTATTTGTGTCATTTTTTTAGGAGCGGGTTGCAGGGTTTATAGGGATAAAGAGTGGGAAGTAATTTATTTTTAATTAATTAATTATTTTTATTAATTAATGCTAATTAATCAAAATTTAAATATGGTAATTGTGTAATTAATTTTAGATGTGAGTTGTGGGGTTTATAGTGGTAAAGGGTGGGAAGATATTTATTTTTAATTAATTATTAAGTAGTTGTTAATTGATATTAATTTATTATTTTAACATTAATTATAGAAATTGTGTAATGATTTTTAGGTGTGGGTTGTGGGGTTTATACTAGGGTAGAGGGTGGAAAATAATTCATCTTTAATTAATTAATAATTAGTTGATCATTAATATTAATTCATCAATTGATAATTAATTAGGGTAATTGTTTATTTTTTTGTGTGTGAGTTTTGGTTTTATAGGTGTAACGTTTGGGGAGTAAATTGATTTTTATCTGTTTTAATTTGTTTTGTAATTAATAATATTTCTTTAATTGATAGTTAATTATGATAATTATGGAGGTATATTTTTTTTAAATGTAGATGTGTGTTGTGAATTGTGTGGTGTTATAGGGTAGGAATTAAAAAGTTTAAATGTATGTAATAATTAATGTTTTTGTTTATAAATAATTTCTAATTAAAAATAGTTATTTGTTTGTAAATTATTTTTAAATTTATTTAATATAGTATTTCTAGGTATTTGTCATATCTATTTAACATTATATTATGTTTACATTTTTTGATTTTTTAAATATTTTTATATATTTTTCATTTTATATTTTCTTACATATTTTGTGTTGGTGATATTTTGTTTGTTTTTAATTTTGAACTGAATGGAGTGGGAATATTAATTTTAACCCCTCCGCTATCCAACACTTTCCCTAGTGTGGCACTAACTGGAGTGGGAATAGTATTTTCTACCACTCTGCTATCCAACACTTTCCCTAGTGTGGCACAAACTGGAGTGGAAATAGTATTTTCTACCCCTCTGCTATCCAACACTTTCCCTACTGTTGCACTCACTGGAGTGGAAATAGTAATTTTGACCCCTCCGCTATCCAACACTTCTCCTACTGCTGCACTCACTGGAGTGGGAATAGTAATTTTTACCCCTCCGCTATCCAACACTTTCCCTACTGTTGCACTCACTGGAGTGGGAATAGTAATGTTTACCCCTCCGCTATCCAACAATTTCCCTACTGTTGCACTCACTGGAGTGGGAATAGTAATTTTTACCCCCTCCGCTATCCAACACTTTCCCTACTGTTGCACTCACTGCAGTGGGAATAGTCAAATTTTATTCCTCTGCTATCCAACACATTCCCTACTGTTGCACTCACTGGTGTGGGAATAGTAATTTTTACCCCTTCGCTATCCAACGCTTTCCCTACTGTTGCACTCACTGGAGTGGGAATAGTCAATTTTTTTTCCTCCCCTATCCAACACTTTCCCTACTGGTGCACTAACTGGAGTGGGAATAGTAATTTTGACCACTCTGCTATCCAAAACTTTCCCTACTGTTGCACTCACTGGAGTGGGAATAGTAATTGTTACCCCTCCGCTGTCCAACACTTTACCTACTGTTGCACTCACTGGAGTGGGAATAGTAATTTTTACCCCTCTGCTATCCAACCCTTTTCCTACTGTTGCACTCACTGGAGTGGGAATAGTAATTTTTACCCCTCCGCTATCCAATGTTTTTTTAAATTAGATTTTATGTTATTGGTGTATGTATATATATATATATATATATATATATATATATATATATATATATATATATATTTATTTGTACATTTTCATATATACAAATATAAAATAAATTAAAATAAATAGTTTATTAATTGTTTTGAAGTATATATATATATAACAACATGGAGGCAACAGTGCTCAACAAAGCCATGGAAGCAATGAAAGAACGTTTAAAAAAACATGAGGAAGATATTAAAGTGCGCAAACAAAGAAAACTGAACAGAGACTACGCTGACTATGAAAGCGGGAGAATATTGACTTTCAGCAGAAAATATGACCACCTATATGCTGACAAAACAAGTCCTAATATCGTGCAAGCCGACCCTACAGGAAGCTCCATTTCTGACATTTCAGTTACAAGTGGGAGTGAGTCGGATTTATCAGTCAGTATGGCATCTGGAAGTGATCGGCCGGTGAGACCGGCAACTTTTTTAGACGAATACAGACACATGCGCAGAGGTCGCATGACGACCAGAGACACACGACACCGAAACCGAGAGGTCGAGGACGGGGTCAAGGCAGAGGCCAAAGAAAAGAAGAAACAGGAGGAGACGCAACAAACAACGTTGGCAGAAGAGGGAAGGGACGTGGCGCCATGGGAAACAACAAGACCCGCGTAGGAAAGACCCAATAATGGATATAAACATAGTGAATAAAACGATTATCAATCTATCCAAGAGACCCCTGAATGACATTGAAAAACAGACTTTGGGGCCGATTCTGATGCGGGTTGGAAAAGCTTCCCAACCGAATCGGTTGGGAAATGGTGTCCGACCCACTCGGATCGGGAAAGTCCGACCTGCGGAGTAGGATGAATCCGGATGCTTCCAGATACGATTTGGTTGAACTCCCATTGACTTCAATGGGAACATTTGTTCCTAACCGCATCAGAATCAGGCCCTCGGTCGGGAAGCTTTTCCAACCCGCATCAGAATCGGGCCCTTTGTGTCTAGGACTCTCCTTTTGCCCCTCATCCTCATTTGATTACACCAATACCAGGATAGATCTTTTCAAATTTGTTAGAAAGCTCAAACTCAGGAAATGGCACAAATTAAAAAGACTAGACACATACAGACACATTCCAGACAGACAAACTCACACTGATAGTGATTTCACCATCGGTGATATTGAGATGCTTGCCACCATGTTAGAACTCGGCCAGGAAACAGAGAATGATACCACCAGTGTCAGTGGGACTCAAATCTTAGCAGACTTAGAGGTCACACACAATACTGCTGCTGCCACGCATTTTAAACCACGTTCCACATTTTTACCCAGCTTACCACACGATGGCATAGACACATTTCACGAAAATGTGACCAAAGCACTCACGGATTTTAGATACAAAAGAACAGGAAGCTTAAACAATCACATAATCTCACTTTTAAGCAGAGAAGAGCTCTTGAAGATCTAGCGGGGGACAGTGATACTGTCATCCGCCCAGCAGACAAGGGGGGCAATATCGTGATCTTAGATAGAGAACACTAAGGGGCCGATTCCGATTCGGGCCGGAAATCACTCCGACCGAGCCGGACTCGGAGAGATTTCCAACCGAATCGGACCCTAGCAGTCCGACCGAACGAGTACGATGCGCACGTATGCTATCGGACTCGATTCGGTCGGACTCCCATTGAAGTCAATGGGAGCCAGTCGTACGATGCGTACACGGGCTCCTATTGACTCAATGGGCACGACGCAAACAAGGGCGCCCCCTACAGCATGTTCGCGTCGATGCGGGTCGCACCGTACACGCACGTGTAGGGGGGATCCATGGCTCCCCCTTGTGTGCGACTCGCACGCCTACGCTTCCAGGGGGGTCCGACACGGACCCCCAAAGTGCGGCTCCGACAGCTCCTTGGAGCCGGACTGCGCGAGTCGGTCGGAGCGGTCGTGATGCGCATCGTACTTACCCGGCCGGGGAACGTCTCCATTGCGCGGTGCGAGTCGTCCCCGTGCGAGCGGTCGGGTCCTGCGAACGAGTCGGTCGGAGATTTCGCGAGCGCACGCATCGTACTCGCTCGCCCGGACGCACGTACGATTCGGTCGGGAAATAGGGCTCCGAATCGGATCCGGTAAAGCCGAATCCGATTCGGAGCCCTACCGGCCGAGATCGGAATCGGCCCCTATATCTGTGAGGCCCAACGTCAACTCAATGATCACAACTTCTATCTTCGTATCACTCATGACATCTATCACAGTAGCATTACCAACATATGGGACAAACTCACAGAATGGAAAGATAAAGGTATTCTGACATGGGATGAGTACTGCTACTTAAAAAGAGACTACCCCATTCTTCCTGTGTTGTATCTACTACCGAAAGTGCACAAAGACTCGAGTAACCCTCCGGGCAGACCGATTGTTTCTTCCAGGGGCAGAGTGACTGAACATGTGTCTAAATACATTGACCATTTTCTCAGGGAACATGTAGCCAATCTCCCCAGCTATATCAGGGACACCAAAGACTTCCTGGTGAATACAAGATGTCGTCTGGTGTGATAATTACAGGTTCATCATACTTGATGTACATTCTTTGTACACCATTATTGATCACCAGCAGGGGCTGGCGGCTTGCAAACACTTCCTCAAGAAGAGACTTGTCAGATACTGGGAGCATAGCAACATGATACTTGACATGACGGAGTTCTGTCTGAAGAACAATATCTTTCTTTTTGATGGTGAGCTGTTCATCCAGACCACCGGTACTGCGATGGGATCATGCTTTGCTCCCAGTTTCGCGAATCTCTTCATGGGACTCTGGGAGGAGGAGATCTTTCGGGATCCAGGGCTCTCTCTGGATTTTGGGCGGGTCGTCATGTGGCTTCGCTACATTGACGACCTTTTCATTGTCTGGAGGGGTTCATAGCCTGAAGCCAAAGATTTCATCAACAAACTTAACGCCAATGATCGCAACATCAGACTCACGGGCAATATTGACAGTACTGAGGCAGAATACCTAGATGTCAAATTAGAGATCAAAGATAATGCCATCCACACCACACTGTTCCGCAAAGTGACAGCAGGCAACAGCATTCTTCATGCCCTCAGCAGTCACCCAGAAACGCTCAAATGGAGTATTCCATATGGGGAACTGCTGAGGGCCAAAAGAAATTGCAACACTGAGGAATCATTTAAACAAGAGAGCACCGCCATGCTTGAGAGATTCAGAGAAAGGGGCTACCCTAACTGGGTTCTTTTGAAAGCCAAAGAGAAAGCTGATTGCATCAATAGAACTGACACTCTAGCTGACAAAACTCCCCCCGATGGCAGGATTGAAGAGAATGACACCAGAATCATACTCTCATATCACTCTGAAACCAACGAGATTAGGCGCATATTTGCCAGCAATTGGAATATACTCAGGAATGATAACACCATAGGCGAGACGATTCAGACAAGACCTAGCATCACATTCAGACGGAGCAGAAATATGAGAGACATGCTGGTGCATAGTGACGTCACCAGACACACTACCAACAGTGAACACAACCTACAGGGATTTTTTCCCTGCGGACATTGCAAAGCGTGCAAACACAGCACTTTTCGCAAAGAAGTCACCATAGGCACACACAGAAAAGTCGTCTCACAATTTCTGACTTGTAGTACCACTTTTGTGATATATGCAGTTGTGTGTCCCTGCAATCAGTGGTATATTGGCAGTACAACGTTAATGGCCAAGAAACGCATACTTGAACGCATGCGGGCCATAACCAATAAAGACCCTAAATATCCGGTAGCCAGACACTATCAGGCCAAACATTTCTCCGACTCCTCTGTCCTGAGTTATTGCATTCTGGAACAGATCAACAAAAACCCCAGGGGAGGTGATAGAACTCTCAGATTGAGACAGAAAGAGTCCAAGTACATAGTGGATTTTCAAACTAGAATGCCGGGGGGGTTGAACCTGGATGAGGAACTAGCCATTCATTTGAAAGAACATTAGTCTGCCAACCTGTGCCCTTCTATTGACTTTTCCCATTTAGAATCTCTGTAATAGGTTCCCTGTGCCCATGATGTTATCAGTTTCATGATTTGTTTTTCCTCCATTGTAACATCAGTGCATCAAGATAGACCATGTGTATACTAGATCCCTATGTCTTTTGGGGTCCAGCTTTTAATGTGTATCTTTTTGTTTCTCTTTGCAGGAGGAAAGGAAGGGGCCCACATCATCTGACACCTCACTTGACACCACGAGCACGGGCCGCCTAACCTTTTCTTCGGTTATCACTTATGTTGGCTGATCTCGTCACATGGTTATCACTTCAGAGGTGGGACAGGCGGGGCTCCGCCTGGTAGTCAGTGGCATTCGACTGTTGGTACTACGTGACACATCTTGGACATTTGGTATGCTTTTAGCACTTTGCAGTTTATGCAGACTTCTTCTCTCGTTACACACTTTGATCTCAGTTTGACCACTTGGAGTTTACACTCGGGCACTTGCCCTTGAGGTTATCATCAATGTTGGATTTTGACCAATGAGAAGTTTTCTTTGCTTTATGATAGGGGTCCGGATCCTGGCGACTTCGCCATGCCCACTCGAGCCTGATCCGATTCCCTGACATTAGCATGGTATTTCACCTACAGCCAGGACTTCTCCTGTTGTTCACATTTGTCCAGACAGTGGTATACCATTAATAACACAGTGATTTACACATGCTGTTTGGGGCGACATTATCGCACTTTGTGCTCACGTGTCCACTTGCCTTTATTCGCATATTGATTGCTTTCTTGCACCATGCATTTATTTTTACGGTTCACCACTCCAACATGGCCGACAATGTCACTAGGCAAAACCAAAGGGGATGATGGACGGAGTGTTGAACATTGCAAGCACTCACCCCCAGTCAACTGATCTGGGTTTAATCCATCATCATTCTTTAGCTCACTCCGCCACCCCAGTTCAGACATGGCCATATGCAAATCAGTCTGACCCTGTGCCTCATGGGAACAGTCCAGCCCGAACTGCCAAGCCATGTCTTCCCTGGACCGGAAACAAGCATCCTGGGATTCAAGATAGCCTGGCTGATGATGGCTGTAAGTAATATTACTTTTATACATATAATAAAATCGATATTTTGTACAACTATATTTTTTACATCGATATTTTTTTTCTCGATATTTTTGTACTTACCATTATAAATATAGCATGTCGATATTTTTGACATCGATATTTATAATTCGATATTTGTGTATGGTGATATTTTGGGGGGCGATATTCTATCAGTGAACCATTTTCAAGATGGCCAAAGTCTTCAGATACACTAAACTTGGGCTTTAAGGGCTCGGGGTGCATATGAGGAGTGTACTATGATAAGCCTTGTGTCTTCTGACATTGAACAGCAAAACTGAGACAGTCCCTGTACCCACAATAACCTCGGAGACAGCGGTCTTGGAGAACAAAACTGAGTTTTCATCAACCAGACATGGGATACACAAGGATTGTTTTGTCATCATGCCTTCCCCCTTTGAAGTGCACCCAAATTGTTATATGTAAACCCAGCAGACTTGTCAAACAGGCTGTGACACTGTAACGTCAAATAGTGGCCCACTGTGACTGGAGACTGTCTACTTGGGTGTCAAAAGAAGGGCCCTGTCCAAGTGTCAGCTAACATTTGCCTGTGACAGGGGAGATCTCTTTGACGTGCTACCCAAATATCATATGAAAAACTCCAGCATACCTATCAAGCAGGGTATGACGTTCAAACAGGACTTGAAACTTTAATGTTAAATAGGATCCTCAAAGCTGTACCCTGCATGAGCTACAGGTTCAGATGAGTCATCTCTGCCCATTCAAGTCAGCCTATTTTTTTTTATCCTGGAAGCAAGTTCTCACTCACTTCAGTCACACTTATTCAAATGCTAATTACAGGCTGGTAGAAGTAAGAGCAAAATGCAGATTTAGCTTCTAGGAATTTCGGGCAGAGCAAAGGTAACTTTCTAAAAGTTACTTTTCCATAATATTAAGAAAAAAAACTGACTTTGTTGAATTGGGTTTTTAATAACTAATAAAAATAGTTGTTTAATTATTTTTGTAGCTAGTCCCATTCCTGAGATACAGTATTAGTATTTAATATTGCATCCCAGCGATTTTCAATGGAACAGCCCACTTTGTCACACTGAAAATAGCCTTGGTGCTAGAGACTTTAAGGACATGTTTAACATGAAACTTTTACATGTCCTACTCTTAAACACCATGCACCCCTCATTAAGGGCAATAAGGCCTTCTTAGTGGTGACTTATAGATATTTAAAATGAAATGTTAGGCTTGTCAAAAGCGATTATTTGGTTAGGTCGAATTTGCAGTTTAAAACTGCACAGCCGCTCTACAATGGTAGACCTGGAGACATGCTTTACAGTTCCATTGCAGTGGATGGTACAACGAGTGCTGCAGTCCATTGGTAGCATTTAATTTACAGACCCTGCATACCCTTGGTACCAAGTACTAGGCATGTATAAGAGCATTTAATTAAAGGCAAACAAAAATCTGGGTTGTCCCTGCAAAAAGGATACAGTTCCAACAGTGTTTCTCTATTACATTTTATTTATATTTACTAGACTTGTATGTAAGGGATTGCAGCATTACTGCTCGAAGTTTTCTTTGAAGACAATCAATATTTATTAAGTGTTTTTTTTAAATATATTTGTGACAAAGCTTTCAGGACTTCTTTTTTACATACACATTTATTTGTATTGGGTTTTTAAAATACGGCTCCTCCGTGGATCATGTTCCAGCTATAAATAATTGCAAATATATATATTTTATTACAGGTGATGGGAGGATGCTTGGAATAAGTCTAACCACTGGCAATCGCTCAGGGTAGCATTCCAACCCATCATTCTTTTTCCCACCATACCGCCTCAGTTTGGACTCAGCCATGTGCAATACACTCTTGACCCTGCTCCAATAGGAACAGTCCAGCCGGAACTGCCAGGAACGACCCTCCCTGAACTGGAACACAAACAACCCAAGACCAGTTTTACCATTGGTTAGACATATTGGAAGCATCCTCCAATCAGCTATTGTCGGCTTATTTTATGACATTGACCGCAATCTTAAGAAAGAAATACTAACAGCTCAATTGCCCCACTTAGGAAGGTAGCAATGATAAAAAGCCAGTTAAAATGCAATGTGAAGGCACGATATCCAAGGTGCATAGTCTTTATGCTAGCGATGCAGCATCCAATCATTTTTATAGCTCTTAAGGACATGCCAGATATGTAAGTAAAGGGTTCCATATGGTTTCGAAGTCCGATAGATGATTGTTAAGTTTATAAATAATTTTTTCAAAATACGTTAAATTGGTCAAGTTTGCTATTAGTCAGTGAGGTTTTTGATTTCCATTTTCTAAGAATACATATTTTTTCTGTTGCCAAGGAGGATTGCAGCCATCTCTTACCATGTGCAGATACCCATTCACCCCATCAAAGTCATAGAGAATCGCTAAGTCCATGGACGCCTGCAAGTGAACGTTTCTGACTTGTCTTAAAGTGCAAAAGCAAAAGACACACAATTGATGGACGGAATGCAGAACAAATCAAAACATTCACCCCCAGTCAAGAGATCTGGGTTAAATCCATCATTCTTTTGCTCACCATGCCACCCCAGTTTAGACCTGGCCATATGCAAATCAGTCTTGACCCTGTGCCTCATGGGAACAGTCCAGCCCGAACTGCCAAGCCAGGTCCTCCCTGGACCGGAAACAAGCATCCTAGGACCGGTTTCGAGGTTTCACCCCTCTTCAGCCAGGATAGCTTGATTCCAGTGGCACAGTGAGCCCAGGACCCACGTCTGGGCATACCTGGCGCACTTAGGGCGAGAAAGCAAAAGACACACAATTGATGGACGGAATGTAGAACAAATCAAAACATTCACCCCCAGTCAAGAGATCTGGGTTAAATCCATCATTCTTTTGCTCACCATGCCACCCCAGTTTAGACCTGGCCATATGCAAATCAGTCTTGACCCTGTGCCTCATGGGAACAGTCCAGCCCGAACTGCCAAGCCAGGTCCTCCCTGGACCGGAAACAAGCATCCTAGGACCGGTTTCGGGGTTTCACCCTCTTCAGCCAGGATAGCTTGATTCCAGTGGCACAGTGAGCCCAGGACCCACGTCTGGGCATACCTGGCGCACTTAGGGCGAGAAAGCAAAAGACACACAATTGATGGACGGAATGCAGAACAAATCAAAACATTCACCCCCAGTCAAGAGATCTGGGTTAAATCCATCATTCTTTTGCTCACCATGCCACCCCAGTTTAGACCTGGCCATAGGCAAATCAGTCTTGACCCTGTGCCTCATGGGAACAGTCCAGCCCGAACTGCCAAGCCAGGTCCTCCCTGGACCGGAAACAAGCATCCTAGGACCGGTTTCTGGGTTTCACCCTCTTCAGCCAGGATAGCTTGATTCCAGTGGCACAGTGAGCCCAGGACCCACGTCTGGGCATACCTGGCGCACTTAGGGCGAGAAAGCAAAGACACACAATTGATGGACGGAATGCAGAACAAATCAAAACATTCACCCCCAGTCAAGAGATCTGGGTTAAATCCATCATTCTTTTGCTCACCATGCCACCCCAGTTTAGACCTGGCCATATGCAAATCAGTCTTGACCCTGTGCCTCATGGGAACGTCCAGCCCGAACTGCCAAGCCAGGTCCTCCCTGGACCGGAAACAAGCATCCTAGGACCGGTTTCGGGGTTTCACCCCTCTTCAGCCAGGATAGCTTGATTCCAGTGGCACAGTGAGCCCAGGACCCACGTCTGGGCATACCTGGCGCACTTAGGGCGAGAAAGCAAAAGACACACAATTGATGGACGGAATGCAGAACAAATCAAAACATTCACCCCCAGTCAAGAGATCTGGGTTAAATCCATCATTCTTTTGTTCACCATGCCACCCCAGTTTAGACCTGGCCATATGCAAATCAGTCTTGACCCTGTGCCTCATGGGAACAGTCCAGCCCGAACTGCCAAGCCAGGTCCTCCCTGGACCGGAAACAAGCATCCTAGGACCGGTTTCGGGGTTTCACCCCTCTTCAGCCAGGATAGCTTGATTCCAGTGGCACAGTGAGCCCAGGACCCACGTCTGGGCATACCTGGCGCACTTAGGGCGAGAAAGCAAAAGACACACAATTGATGGACGGAATGCAGAACAAATCAAAACATTCACCCCCAGTCAAGAGATCTGGGTTAAATCCATCATTCTTTTGCTCACCATGCCACCCCAGTTTAGACCTGGCCATATGCAAATCAGTCTTGACCCTGTGCCTCATGGGAACAGTCCAGCCCGAACTGCCAAGCCAGGTCCTCCCTGGACCGGAAACAAGCATCCTAGGACCGGTTTCGGGGTTTCACCCCTCTTCAGCCAGGATAGCTTTATTCCAGTGGCACAGTGAGCCCAGGACCCACGTCGGCTGGACTGTTCCCATGAGGCACAGGGTCAGACTGATTTGCATATGGCCATGTCTGAACTGGGGTGGTGGAGTGAGCTAAAGAATGATGATGGATTAAACCCAGATCAGTTGACTGGGGGTGAGTGTTTGATTGGCTCAAACGTTCCGTCCATCATCCCCTTTGTATCGCTTTGTTCGCCCTAAGTTGGCGGGGGTATGCCCAGACGTGGGTCCCTTGCTCACTTTGCCACTGGATTCAAGCAAGCCTGGCTGATGACGGCTGGAATGCCAGAAACCAGTCCTAGGATGCTTGTTTCCGGTCCAGGGAAGACATGGCTTGGCAGTTCGGGCTGGACTGTTCCCATGAGGCACAGGGTCAGACTGATTTGCATATGGCCATGTCTGAACTGGGGTGGTGGAGTGAGCTAAAGAATGATGATGGATTAAACCCAGATCAGTTGACTGGGGGTGAGTGTTTGATTGGCTCAAACGTTCCGTCCATCATCCCCTTTTGTATCGCTTTGTTCGCCCTAAGTTGGCGGGGTATGCCCAGACGTGGGTCCCTTGCTCACTTTGCCACTGGATTCAAGCAAGCCTGGCTGATGACGGCTGGAATGCCAGAAACCGGTCCTAGGATGCTTGTTTCCGGTCCAGGGAAGACATGGCTTGGCAGTTCGGGCTGGACTGTTCCCATGAGGCACAGGGTCAGACTGATTTGCATATGGCCATGTCTGAACTGGGGTGGTGGAGTGAGCTAAAGAATGATGATGGATTAAACCCAGATCAGTTGACTGGGGGTGAGTGTTTGATTGGCTCAAACGTTCCGTCCATCATCCCCTTTTGTATCGCTTTGTTCGCCCTAAGTTGGCGGGGGTATGCCCAGACGTGGGTCCCTTGCTCACTTTGCCACTGGATTCAAGCAAGCCTGGCTGATGACGGCTGGAATGCCAGAAACCGGTCCTAGGATGCTTGTTTCCGGTCCAGGGAAGACATGGCTTGGCAGTTCGGGCTGGACTGTTCCCATGAGGCACAGGGTCAGACTGATTTGCATATGGCCATGTCTGAACTGGGGTGGTGGAGTGAGCTAAAGAATGATGATGGATTAAACCCAGATCAGTTGACTGGGGGTGAGTGTTTGATTGGCTCAAACGTTCCGTCCATCATCCCCTTTTGTATCGCTTTGTTCGCCCTAAGTTGGCGGGGTATGCCCAGACGTGGGTCCCTTGCTCACTTTGCCACTGGATTCAAGCAAGCCTGGCTGATGACGGCTGGAATGCCAGAAACCGGTCCTAGGATGCTTTTTTCCGGTCCAGGGAAGACATGGCTTGGCAGTTCGGGCTGGACTGTTCCCATGAGGCACAGGGTCAGACTGATTTGCATATGGCCATGTCTGAACTGGGGTGGTGGAGTGAGCTAAAGAATGATGATGGATTAAACCCAGATCAGTTGACTGGGGGTGAGTGTTTGATTGGCTCAAACGTTCCGTCCATCATCCCCTTTTGTATCGCTTTGTTCGCCCTAAGTTGGCGGGGGTATGCCCAGACGTGGGTCCCTTGCTCACTTTGCCACTGGATTCAAGCAAGCCTAGCTGATGACGGCTGGAATGCCAGAAACCGGTCCTAGGATGCTTGTTTCCGGTCCAGGGAAGACATGGCTTGGCAGTTCGGGCTGGACTGTTCCCATGAGGCACAGGGTCAGACTGATTTGCATATGGCCATGTCTGAACTGGGGTGGTGGAGTGAGCTAAAGAATGATGATGGATTAAACCCAGATCAGTTGACTGGGGGTGAGTGTTTGATTGGCTCAAACGTTCCGTCCATCATCCCCTTTTGTATCGCTTTGTCTTAAAGTGCGGCACGTGTCACCCCAAAATACAGTAATAAGGACATAAGACCATAGAATATGTATAGTGTCATCCCCACTTGATCACATCACCAGCAGCGCAAAGAGTGAGTGAGTTTTGCTTAGTGTACTTTGCATAGTGTTTATGAGGGGTAGCTAGGAGTCGCAACGCCACCTGTTGGGACACCAATGCTCTGCTTGCAACTCCTGGCTTCCATTGCAACCCCTGCCGCTATGCCTGTGACTGCTGGCTCCCATCACTGTTTGTAGGACACAGCGGTTAGACTTTTGGGCCCTTACTTAAAAAAACAAAAAAACAATGCATTTGCTTCATGTTGGGCATTGGGATCGTCATGTTTTTGTTTACAGTTAGTTCCAGGTTTCCATAATGAGTATATATGGAGTGCAGGTGGCTTTATTGCAGGGCACGGCATGTGCTTACTACATGCACTTTTCTTCTGCACATGTCCATGTACGGGCGTGGCTGGGCATATATGTCCACGTCAAGAAGCATCTTCAGTCCGTACACTGAAGTAAGTAAAGACGGGCCCTGCCCAGTGGTTCTCCAAGCATGGCACTGGCAGAACTGCAGCAGGTTTCCTAGCCCGGCTTTGTCTGCCCTGCAGGGTCTTTTCACCCCGCCCTGGAGATCCGCCCTGGCAATGTGCACACAGGTGGGCCATGGGCGCCGGCTGGGACAGTGATTAGGCAGCACCTGGGCAGCAGGTCCTCTATTACCTCAAGGAGCATTCACACATTGCCCTGTAAGGTGAGTATTTCTTATTTTTAAGATTAATGGCTGTTTTTACAACCGGGGAACTGTTTCTAAGAATAGCAGTTTTTATTATTGGTACAGCAAAACAACTTTTCATTCTCTACATATCTGGCATAACAGAAGTCAATGTTCCCTTTCTTGTAAGACATACGTGAAGGGCTCAACAAGTTGTTTATGTCTGGCCGATGACATTCAGAAATGTGCAAAACGACATAATGGGAAGAGTAGGATACAAAATAGACCCGGCACCAAAATAAAAGTGTCCCCATTATTGGCTCACATAACTAAAAAAGTGGTCCACATTTTCAAATCGGGGCAGTTTTGAACTTGTAAAAATGCGCTGTACAGGTTTTTTAACGATATGGGAGACTGCATGCAGTTGTGCTTCCTGCAGACAATGTTTGTGGAAATATCAAGGAAATCAACAGTAAAATGTGGCCCACCAGACCATAAAACAGGCTCACAGACAGCTAAAAAACCAGCACACACACTGACCTGCCAAACCATCTCATCAGGCACTGTCTGTTTAAAGGGGCAATGCAATTTTAATTTAGCACACTTGACTTTCCTGGAATGATTACATAAGGCAGGAATACTGGATAGCACTATCACAGGCTGCGCTTCGAATGAGTCCAACAGTCTGCTGTGATGCAACAATCATCAATATGTAATTTATAAATACATAAATAACAAACATCTTATATTCATGATACCTTAAAAGCTATTATGTAGGCCACCTAAAAATACAGAGTGGCTTGAGCCACTTTCATTTTTGAGAACCCTGTCCATAATTTGAGTTTTATGAAATGACAAAAAATGATCAAGTGAAGGTGCGTACAGAATGAAAATGATTGCCTTTCAAGGTGCTCCTGAGTCCATTTTCGAAGCACCAGTCACGTAACACTTGTTTTAATAAAAACCATGACAGAGCTGCCACATTTCAATTGTTTTATTGTGCTTATGTGTGGCATCCTATTGCCTAATATGTGAATTCATATGTAAGGAAAAATATAAGAAAGAATCCCCTTTTGCGCAGCAGAATGTCCTTGTAAAATGTACTTTAAACATATACCACACCTTTCAAATGCTTATAGAAAGCCACAAAGCTATTTTGACTTTCGTAAACTGTGATATCATGTTATTTAACAGGCATTTCGATCCAGTCTCGGAGTCTGAGGCCTGGACATCTTTGAGGGGACATCATGAGGAAATCCTTTGGCATGTGGACACCAGTGGCAAAATGCTGGTACTAGCACACTGGAGGTAATTGTTGGAATACAGGTGGACAATCTGGCATATGGGAGGGAGGCACCTATAACATATGCATTTGTAAAGCGCCTGTTCACCCAAGGGTATCTTGGCACTGAATAACAAATGTTAATTGATACCCAAATCAATGGTACTCATTATATCGACCTCCAGTGGATGCAAGGCTGAGTGGACATGCCAGGATTTAAACCTGTGACCACAGGGTTAAACAGGCTGAGAGGACATGCCAGAATTTTAACCTGTGACCACAGGGTCAGACACGAGCCCCTGCCGTGGATGCATTAGTCCACTAAGCCACCAGACCCGGCAACCATGACAACATGCTGACACTCACATACTGAAGTAATTTTTGTCATAAGGGTCACCGACGGTATATGGACAGCGTGAACTGTAACATTCTGGCACTTGCATAATTTACGTCATTTTCAATATAAGCTGGCACTTATGGCATGTGGTGCACCCATGACCAAATGCTGGCCTTAGCAAAATGTAGGTAATTTTTGACTTATGGGAGTATCCACAGCACATTTTGAAAAAAATGGGGTAATCTCCTGAGGAGCGTCAGGTTTCTTTGGTTTGGCATACTATGAAATGATTTGAATATTTAATGAGTACCCTTTCAGCAACTATGGCACTTTAGCAAATTTATAGGAAAATTGTGCTTTGAAATTCTCTATTTCGTCCCATTTTTTTCAAATGTTTCTCAGGGGAGAAGCCCCCTAGAACAGATCAAGGTTAATCGATTCGCTGACTCACTACAATTCAGGGCATGTATCATGCCCCAGAACTTTCAAAGATTTTGGATTTTAATCTGGAATTTCCCAAAGCCAAATTTAAAAATTGTATGCTAAAAATGCATCCTGGATGACGGCTAATTTCCTTCAGCTCAACACTAATAAGATGGAACTCTTACTCTTTGGGAAGGCTCACTCAGTCTGGTCTACCAACTGGTTGCCATCTGAACTTGGATTGTACCCGACTCCTAAAAAAATGGTTAAACATTTTGGTGTCTAACTGGACGATAATCTCCACGTGAACGAGCATGTTAAATCTATCTCTGGAACTTGTTTCAGCCTGATGCACATGCTTAGGAAAGCCTTTCACTGCGTTCCTCTGCAGGCTGGGAAAACCTTAGTCCAGGCATTGATAGTGAACCGCCTGAATTATGGAAATTGCCTTATGGTCGCAATAAATGAACACCTCTTTTCTAGACTTCAGGTGGTACAGAACACAGCAGCGTGCCATGTCTGTAATCTTCCCTCACGATCTCCCTCTGAACCTTTATTATGTTCCCATCATTGGCTTCCCATAAAAAAGCGTGCAGTCTTTAAATGTATGTGTTTGTTTTTTAAATCACTGCATTGGGAGTGGACCATGTTATCTTAAAAACAAATGGCAGCCATATATCACGGTACGCCTGCTCAGATCCAGTGAGCTACTATTGCTACGCCCCATACATATCTGTACAGCCAGATATGGTGGCCGCTCCTTCTCCTTTTCAGCTCCCAAATACTGGAATCAGTTACCTTTACCTCCACGTTATTTCGCATACTTATTTTGTTTCAAGAAATTCCTGAAAACATGGTTGTTTGATCTTTAATAATCTTATGGAATTGTGACCTGTATTTGACTGCTCCGGCGCTAAGAGATTCCCTCAGGGATGATTCATGTGTCTAACAAATCTAAAAAAAGAAATCAAGTCAGCACTGCTGGAGCAGGGATTCTTGTATCTTAATTGTCAAGTATAATCATTAAAAAAAAATGCCTTTGTTAGTCAACAAGGAGAGATTATAAGGAGCAATCATTTACATCAATTACCATGAACAGTGAATTCCAAATGGAGCTTCACAGGAATTGACAAAGAGGTTTGATGTGAGTTTAAAGAGTTGTACTATCAAATTTATTCAAAACAATTTTTTTATTTTGTAAGTATTACAATTAGTCATCATTGTTACTGGTTTAAATAATGGATTAGTCAATATTTCAAGATGAGATAAAATACCACATTAGTAAGAATTACAAATAAATAGAGAAACTGCAGCAAGTGTGTTCTGTAAAGGAAAATTCCTAATCTAAATTAATAAAAATTGGATTTAAAGACATTTGATTTCAGTAAACAAGGTAAGGTGTCAGTTTCAGAAACCCAAATGAAGGGTTCTGATGAGAGAATAAAAGAATGCATAAATATGAAGGCTTAGCACTCAAGCATTAGAAATTAGCAGAAATTGGAAAGTATTCTGAGCTATAAGTCAGCAGGTATCCCTAAGATCTGCTTCCTAAATTTTGTAGCAAGCTCGCCATACGTATAGCCTCATTTATAGCATTTTGGCGTAGGGCAGGGCAGCAAGATAACTTGCTGCCCTGCCCTACACCAAAGTGAAAGGGCTGGAATGGACCGTATTTAAGCAATACAGTGAACTTCTTACTTTTGCAGGATTGCTTTTGGGCAAAAAGGGGCACCTTCAATTAATCAGGTTTCTTGTAAAGTGCGACTACTCACCAGTTAGGGTCTCAAGATGCTGAAGAGGGGGGGGGGTCTGGGGTACAGTTGAAAAGCTAGGTTTTTATGTCCTTCCTAAATTGAGGCAGCAATGGTGATTGCCTGAGATATAGAGACAGGGAGTTCCAGGTCTTCACAGCAAGGTAGGAGAAGGATCTTCCTCCAGCCGTGGTCTTGCAGATCTGTTGGATGGTGGCCAGGGCCAGTTGGGCGGAGTGGAGATGTCTGGTGGGTGTGTAGAAGGAGAGGTGGTGCTTGAGGTATGCAGGTTCGGCGTTGTGGAGGGCTTTGTAGGCGTGCATAAGGAGCTTGAAGGTAATTCATTTGTTGATTGGGAGCCAGTGGAGGTCTCTCAGGTGATGGGTGATGTGGCTGCGGCGGGGGGTGTTCAGAATGAGTCGGGCAAAGGTGTTCTGGATGTTCTGCAGTTTTTGGGTGGTGCTCGTATACCTTCTGGCACAAAAACAATCCTACAAGGCGTTTTCCTCTTTCTATATATGCTGCATAATGCAGCACACATGGAGAGAGGAATAAACGAGGCGAAATAAACATATTTCTCCTCGTTTCGCCGCATCTTGGGAGGAGTATGGATTTGATGCTTCCCAAGGTGTACATCACTCTGTAAATCTGGGGCAACATCAAATTCCATGAGTATTGCTTCGAAAAACCCACTGCAACGCCCATGGAAGCCTCCCAGCACAGAGTAAGGTGAAGCAGCGTTTTGCTCTTCATCGCCTGACTCATGATTTATGAGGCCACTCAAAGCCACACAGAGTGGTTTTGGGTGAATTCATAAATCTTTATGTCAGCCCTGCGCCAAGCATGTAACACTTTATTTGGTGTAACAGTGATGCAGGGCTCTCATAAACAGGACCCCAAGCCTCTGGGAGTGAAAAGGGAAGCTCTCTGAAAGAAGGGGGCTTTCTAATCTAAGAACACACATTAAGATTATTCTATCAAATTATCAATTTCAAAAAATCTTACATTCCCCATTCACATCAACCAATCAGTCTCCAGCAAACTCAGGGAGCAGGTAAACTCCTCCCTTTCTCTCAAATTCACAATGAGCTATGGAATTATGCCTTTGGTTTGTTACTTCGAACAAATCTTGTTGAACAAATATTGTGGTTCAGACAGTTCTACCCACGAGTAGCTTTTCCTGCCATCTCCTCTGCTCCCTTTGAGAACCTCACTATCAGTTGTCTAATACATAACAAATGCCAATTCACTAGCCAGCAAAAGGCTTCTGGAATATTACAGCATCTACTGTGGAAAGAGAAAAAAATGGTCATGCAAAACAACAGTTGAAGTGGGAACACAGGCCTCTTACCCCTCATGTGTAAAGTCGACATTTAAATTTACATCAGTGTTAGGTTAACTTAAGTCAATACAATCTGGTAATCATGTGTTGCTTATAATGCCTAAGTGTGATTACCTAGTACAAATGTTGCAGTTATTATGTGTGTGTTATTTAGCATAGAAATTTGCACTTTTCAGCTAAATGTACTTAATTTGCAAAATGAGGAAATCTGCTCTATAAACACCATAATATAGGTGGTATCTAAATGGGCATTTTTCTCTGTTTTGTTGCTATTCTGATCATGCAGTTATTATAGAACGTGAGCGATGTCAATTGTAGTGATGATAGGGTAATGTGACATGCCTTCCTAGAAACAATCAGGGTCAAGGGTCATATGATGTCATTTCCTGTGATGTCATTAAGGTCAAAGGGTATGTGGTGTCACTTCCACTACCACTGGTATTTTGATGAATCAATGCCTATAAGTTTAAAAGGGAACCAATGCCAGTAATCCAGGAGCTTAAAATGACTGAATTTCAAGCATGCTTCAGTTTCATAGGACAGCATTGCGTTCAGAATATGGCAGTTTTGGACAGTTTTAACCTTTGTTAATTTGACTACTTATCTGAACATTGTTGCAAACTTTACTGGCTTCCAATGGCACAGCAGCTTCTTTTTTAGGATCTGTGCGTAACCCACCATCTTACTTCGTGCTTCTTTCCATCTGAGGCATTGCTTTCACTTGTGGCAACCTTGGCCTCATTTATGGGATTTGGCATAGGTCAGCACAGCAAGTCATCTTGCAGCACTGCCCTACGTCAAGTGAAAGGGCAGGAATGCATGTTTTTTATCTAATACTGTGCATTCCTGTCCTTTCACCCATCGCTGGTGTCATTTCGGAAGCCTTGCCCCTATGCAGGCACCCTTGCACCATGGTGAAAGGGTGCCTGTGTTCTTGGCAATATTGCTTTTGTGTAGGAAGAGGCACCTTCCTGCACAAAAAGAATCTTGGGAGGTTTTTTCCTCTTTCCATGTATGCTGCAGAATAAAGTTATTTCTCCTCGTTTCGCCTTCCCTGGGGAGGTGTAAGGTTTTGGTGCATCCCCAGGTCAACATGGTTTTGTAAATCCAGGGAAGCATCAAAATCCATAGGTGTTGTGTGGGAACACCCACCGCAATGAGCATGGAATGCCTCACTAACGCAGAATAAGGCAACACAGCGATTTGCGCTGCCTTGCCTTACTCTATATCTATGAGGCCATTCAAAGCCACACAAAGTGGCTTTGTGTGACCTCATAAATATGATTTTGTGATTTATGCCACTGGAGCATCACAAAAAGAGATGCTAAGGAGGCGCAAGGGGCTCTTAAATATGCCCCTCTATGTCTATTGAGCTCATCTTGATTGCGGGTACTGACTGCGCTTCAAGAGGTTGCCATCCATAGAATGTTCAGGAAGACCCTGAAATCTTATCTCC
Organism: Calotriton arnoldi; assembly: GCA_963921515.1. Classification (NCBI taxonomy): domain Eukaryota; kingdom Metazoa; phylum Chordata; class Amphibia; order Caudata; family Salamandridae; genus Calotriton; species Calotriton arnoldi. Next base: position 258,936 of record CAWUFW010015845.1, on the reverse strand, counting down.
TGTGTTATATAATGCTTCAGTGTTAATATTATAGCCAAAGGTGTTACGTTGGCTTGCTAATTCTAGCCCTCAGATGTCCTTAGCAGTGGCATAACACAAATTGACGACCCCGCTCCACAGAATGGGATGAGGGGCCCCTGAGTCTCCTATATATTACATATATTTATTGGCCTTCGGTTGAGTAGGGGGCCCTCTGAAGGGCTGGGGACCCCATGGGTGATTGAGGGTCCCCCTTGTAATGCCAGGGCTGCAGGGGCCTGCGTTACATCCCTGCCCTTGGATTCGAAGAACCTCAGTCTTTATAAATACCCACACTTTTTCACAGTCACTCGTGGGCTCAGCCATAGAGGTTTGGCAATGGAGAGATAACCGTCATGTTTGCCATTGTGTGGCTCCTTCGCTGCCATTTTTTGGGCGTAAAACTCCGTGGGCATTTTGTTGTCTCCCCCTTTCTGAGACTGACCTATAAGTAGCAATGAACTTTGCAAACCATTGACTTGATTATTTCATTTGTGTTACACCCATTTCTTCCTAGGTTCTCTGTTTTACCTTTGATATCTCTTTCACAATATCAGTATTCGACATTTAGGATGCTCACAAATGAAGGCAAAAGACACACAAATGATGGACGGAATGTGGAACAAATCAAAACATTCACCCCCAGTCAAGAGATCTAGGTTAAATCCATAGTTCTTTTGCTCACCATGCCACCCCAGTTTAAACCCATCCATATGCAAATCAGTCTTGATCATGTTCCTCATGGGAACAGTCCAGCCCGAACTGCCAATGCCAGGTCCTTCCTGGACCAGAAACAAGCATCCTAGGACCAGTTTCGGGGTTTCACCCCTCATCGGCAAGGCGAGCTTGAATCCAGTGGCACAGTGAGCCCGGGACCCACGTCTGGGCATACCCGGCGCATTTGTGCAAGAAAGCAAAAGACACACATATGATAGACAGGATGAGGAACAAATCTAACATTCACCTGGTGTTATTGGTGCAGGCAGCGAGAGAGAGTCAAAAGGCCAGGAACACATTTTTTTTAAATGTTACAGTTTACTAAATGTAACATTTCCCCCCTTTAATACATTATCGAATTAACATGCAACAATTAAGTTTTAGCAGGATAAATCAAGTTACTCTATGGGGACAAAACTTGGAGACTTATTCACAAAGGTGTTTTGGAGTCAGGGCCGGACTGGGCATAGCAGGCACCGTGCGTTTTCCCGGTGGGCCAGTAGGGTGGGGGCAGTTTCTGAGCGGTAGGGGCCGGTTTTGTTACTGGGGGCCATTTTTGCAGGAGTGCTGCAATATTAGCTCCCTATAACAAAAGTGGCAGTAGTGCTCCCCCCCTACTGGGGCCCGTCTAGCTGAATTGCCAGAGCTGGTTGGTGCTCCCAGTGGCCCTGTTTGGAGTATATATACTCGTGTAGTATTCTTTTGGGTAATCTTACATGCGTTTTTGAATGAGCCGTGAAACGTCCATCTCCATATTAATAAAAATGTAAAGAGGGGACAGTCTTTTCTAAATGCATCAATAGATTTCAGTCCTAATTCAAAAAGGCATGATAAAGTACTTAAAAGAGTACTAAAGGAGTATGTTAAACCTACTTCAAAATGGCTTTGTGAATATGTCCCTGTGCTTTTAAAAAAAAACACTTGATAAAAAAAAGACAAAGCCTCCTTGCAATTGTTCATTCGGTCCAAGCCACGCTTCACAAACACAACAAATTTAGTTCCATAGTGAATAAGCAGCATTCTGACAAAAACATGAGGATTCTAGCCCATGGCTTACATAAGCTTGTTATTAAATCAGAATTGGAATCAACTGCGGGGCATATTATCAAGGGCCTTATCTCTGCTTTTTTGGCTTTAAAAGCCAAAAAAGCGGAGATAATGTTTACGCCCTATTAACAAGAGGGTGATAACATGCATTAGCGCATGTTAGCACCCTTTTACCCGACGCCTCCCTCTGCATCTCTAATGAGATGCAAAGTGGGCGTCACTGGGCAGAACAACCTTGTAAATATCGCTGATGTGCACATCGCGATATTTACAAGGAGGCCCAGGAATTTTTGCAGACGTTAGTTTTTGGCGAAAACCGCGGTTTTCGCCAAAAACTAACGTCTGTAAAAATGCTGACTTATCTAGGGGCATATTATCAACGGCCAGCGATAATTATCGCTGGCCGTGCTTAGCGATAAATTTCCTATCGCAGGCTATCTCTGGAATTTATCGCCCTCGTAGCGCGTTATTAACAACACGTTTCTCCAGGGCGATAAAAATTCCAGAGATAGCGAGGTTATCGCCGTTTTGCAGGGAACATCCCAGGTTTTCCAGCGATGTTCCCTGCAAAACGGCGATAACCTTGCTGATACGACCCTGTGGTCGTATCAGCATAATCCACCCCCTATGTCAAACATAGGTAAGTCAGGATTTTAGCATACGTTAGATTTTGGCAAAAACTGCAGTTTTCGCCAAAATCTAACGTATGCTAAAATCCTGTGGGCTGCCTTGTAAATATCGCGATGTGAACATCAGTGATATTTGCAAGGTAGTCCATCCGGGGTACGCCCAGTGACGCCCACTTTGCATCTCATTAGAGATGCAAAGCTGGGTGTTAAGGGAAAGGGTGCTACGGCAAGGATTCACGCGATAGCGTGACCTTGCTGATAAGGCGATAAAATTATCGCCGCTTTTCGGCCGAAAACGGACGCAAAAGCGGCGATAATTTTATTGCGCCGCCTTGATGATATGCCCCCTATACTTTATATTGGAGGTGGATTATGCTGATACGACCACAGGGTCGTATCAGCAAGGTTATCGCCGTTTTCCATGGAACATCGCTGGAAAACCAGCGATGTTCCATGGAAAACAAGCTATCGCAGGAATAATTATCGCCATTGCGCTATGCGTTGTTAATACAGCGCTAGCATGGCAATAATTATCGACGATAGCCGGCGATAACAATTCTCACGCTGTGGACGGCCAGCGATAATTATCGCTGGCCGTTGATAATATGCCCCCACGTTCCTTATACCAGAAAGGCAACAAGAGGCATTGCTGTCTCCCTGGGAGGGACAAATGTATTTATTTATTGCGATGGACAATTACTTAACAAATCGGTGCAAGTACCAGCAGAGGTAAGAAAAAAGCTAGCATTGGCAAAGCCAATAGGTTTCTCCTCAGCGAAATCTATTGGTTTTGCTTATTTTTTTTTAGGCACCTGGCACATGTTGCATGAGCCGCTGTGCAACATGGCATAAAGTTTTTTAAAAAGCGCTATGATGCTTTGACTGCGTCATAGCGCTTTTTTTTCTTTTAAAACATATGGTGTGCAATATGTATAAAAACTAAACGGGGGAGGGGATGGTTAAGTAGCACAGGGGTTGGGGAGAACAAAACGGTCAGGGGTACAATCAATCACAGAATTTGTAAAGCGCACTACTTACCCGCGAGGGTCTCAAGCCGCTGGGGAGAAAAAAAGGGGGGGCGGGGGTGCTGCTACTGGTCGAACAACCAGGTCTTGAGTAGCCTCCTGAAGGTCAGCAGGTCTTGGGTCTTTCGTAGGCTTAGTGGAAGGGTGTTCCAGGTCTTGGCGGCGAGGTGGGAGAAGGATCTGCCGCCGGTGGTAGTTCTTCGAATGCGAGGGACGGTGGCGAGGGAGAGGTCGGTGGAGCGGAGTTGGCGGTTGGGGACGTAGAAGAGGAGTCGTCTGTTGAGGTAGGCTGGGCCAGTCTTGTGGAGTGCCTTGTGTGCGTGGATAAGGAGTTTGAAGGAGATTCTCCTGTCGACGGGGAGCCAGTGCAGGTTCCTCAGGTGGGGGTGATGTGGCTGTGGCGTGGTACATCGAGGATCAGGCGTGCGGAGGCGTTTTGTATGCGTTGCAGTCGCTTGATGAGCTTGGCCGGGGCTCCCGCGTAGAGGGCGTTCCCATAGTCAAGTCTGCTACTGACGAGGGCCTGGGTGACTGTTCTTCTTGTATCTGTCGGGATCCACCTGTAGATCTTGCGAAGCATGCGGAGGGTGTTGAAGCAGGAGGAGGAGACTGCGTTGACTTGCTTGGCCATGGAGAGCGTTGAGTCGAGGATGACTCCCAGGTTGCGTGCGTGGTCGGTGGGTGTCGGGGCTGCTCCCAGCGTCATTGGCCACCAGGAGTCATCCCAGGCTGAGGGGTTGGAGCCGAGGATGAGGACCTCTGTCTTCTCCGTGTTCAGATTTAGTCGGCTGATCTTCATCCAATCGGCGACGGCCTTCATTCCTTCATGGAGGTTGGATTTGGCGGCGAGGGGTCCTTGGTGAGGGAGAGGATCAGTTGAGTGTCGTCGGCGTAGGAGATTATGTTGAGGTCGTGCTGTCTGGCGATGCGTGCGAGCGGGGCCATGTAGATGTTGAACAGTGTTGGGCTGAGGGACGATCCCTGGGGTACGCCGCAGATGATCTCGGAGGCTTCGGATCGGAATGGTGGGAGGCGGACTCTCTGGGTTCTGCCGGCGAGGAAGGAGGTGGCCCATTCCAGGGCCTTGTCTCGGATCCCTGCGTCGTGGAGGCGTGCGCGTAGAGTGCGGTGGCAGACAGTGTCGAAGGCGGCGGAGAGATCCAGCAGGATGAGGGCTGCGGTCTCACCGTTGTCCAGCAAGATCCTGATGTCGTCGGTGGCGGCGATGAGGGCAGTCTCAGTGCTGTGGTTGCTGCGGAACCCCGATTGGGATGGGTCCAGGATGCTGTTTTCTTCGAGGTATCGGGTTAGCTGTTTGTTGACGATCTTCTCGATGACCTTGGCTGGGAACGGAAGCAGGGAGATGGGCCGGAAGTTCTTGAGGTGTCTCGGGTCCGCCTTGGGTTTTTTGAGTAGGGCGTTGATCTCTGCGTGTTTCCAGCTCTCTGGGAAGGTCGCGGTCTCGAAGGAGAGATTGATGACATTGCACAGGTGGGGTGCGATGGAGCTGCTGGCTTTGTTGAAGATGTGGTGCGGGAAAGGGTCTGACGGGGAGCCGGAGTGTATTGTGCTCATGGTCTTGATGGTGTCATCGATGTTCACGCTGGCCCAGGCTGGCAGGGGGTCGTGGTCGATGGTGTGCGGCGGGTCTGGTGCATCGATCTTAGTTGGGGCTGTCTGGGTGTTGAAGCTGTCGTGGATGTCGGCGATCTTGCGGTGGAAGAAGGTGGCGAGGGAATCGCACAGGGGTTGCGACGGCGGGATGTCGTTGGTGTTGGAGCTGGGGTTGGAGAGTTCCTTCACGATGTTGAAAAGCTCCTTGCTGTTGTGTGCGTTGTTGTCGAGGCGGTCTTTGAAGGAGATTCTCTTGGCGGACTTGATGAGGTGGTGGTGGTTACGGATGGCGTCTTTGTGGGCTGCGTGGCTGTCCGGTATCTTATCACTGTGCCATTTCTTCTCTAGTTTCCGGCAGGTACGGGTGAAAATGGACAGGAAGAATGAAAACAGATGGCAGGTGGGGGAAAACGGACGCCAGAGGGAAACAACAGGATGGGGTTGAAAACAGATGGTGGGGGGGTCAATGGAAGGTGGAGGTGGGGAGAGTGTATAGTGGGATGCACTCTTATAGAGTACTTGGCCAAAATAAAAAAGTGCCTTCAGGAGTGCATGGGCAGAGGAAGAACACTGACCGCAAACAGAAAGCTGTGCTGAATCCATGCTCCATGTTACGGACAGAAGTCTGGAGAAGACTGCAGAGGGAGGTAAGCAGCTAGCACAAAGAATTAGGTTGCCCAGTAAGAAGCAAGGAAACACCAGAGAAGATTGTAGGAAGAGGTGAGCAGCCGGAAGGAAACAGGAGGCATAACCAGGAAGAAGCACAGAAACAAAGGTGAAGTATACACCAACCAATGGTAAGTACTGGTAAGTAATAGATGGGCTCTAAGCCATGTTTTAAGCTTTCCCTTTTTCTAACAATAGCTTTCACAGACAGGGAATGCATGCTGTAGGCGAAACCTAAAATAAAGTTGTAAGATTCAAGACAGAATTTAAGGTCAAGCAAGGAATCTAAGGAAGAAAAAAGAGAAAAATAGATAATGTTCACAACAGTCAAGTTACATGATTTGCTTAAAACCCACTAGTTCAAGCCTTCAGATTCCCCCAAATTAAACCTGTTTCAGTTATTGAACTTTTGGCTTCTGATGGAACCCTGAGTTAATAACTGCATTAAATGATCACATAAAACTCCTGAAGAGACTTCAAGCAAAGCATAGTTTTAGCCAGTTGGTAACTTAATTAACTTACATTGCATCCTAAAAGTTAGATGCTTAATTGCTGTCAAGAAAAGAGCAATACATTCCCAATCAGTTCCAAAGCAAAACAGCACACCTTGTGCCCGAGACATGCAAGGTTTGGGTTTGCATCCCACAGGTGCATCACACAAACATCAAGGCATTCCAAGTGTGATAACTTTAAACTATGTATAGCTACTTCGGCAGCATAATTTAAACTCTGCCCTTTTATGTCACAATTATGCAATTATATAATCATATACGACATTTATATTCACTGTGTGTCTTGATTTCCTTAACGTGTGTGATGCATTTCAATGTATTAATAGAACGTAATCATCGCAGAGACTAGGGATGCACATAAAAGTGCACAAATGTTCAATTGAATCATGTAATTATGTTCCCTCTTATTCACGTTTTGCATTTATTTGTAAAATTATACGTGTATATGTATAATCATGTATTCGAAGTTCATATTGACTACTAAGTTACCTTAGCCTGAATACAGGCCTCAATCGAAATGTGTTTAGCCTTGCCAGTATGTTATTTCTTTCCTCTTGCAGGTGCATTATCATGCTTCTTGTTAGCTACGGAAAGGCTTATTGTTTGCATTAGACTGTTGATGGTGAGGCCTGCAGGGAGGAATCTGGCAGCGAGCTTGGAGAAATTATGGTCAAATTACACCTTCTGTTTATAACGTACCAGGATGGTGGGATGCTCAAGACTGTGGTATGCAGTCTCAGTTTCAATGAGATGGGAAACTTGAGGGAGGGTCAGATGCTTTTCTCCGTTAACAATTTTTTGGGTTCCTGGTGCTGTAAGAAGAGATAAGGATGATTTTAAGAGCCTGTTATTTTAATTGGTGTTTCTATGGTTAGCTAGGCACGATTCCTTCTACACTCTGAGAGGGAACAATCCCCTTGCTGAGCTTTCCTTAGAGGGTAAAGCTTTATGCTATACTCTCAATTTTCTTTTCCAAAACGTCTTCAGAATCTATGCTATGCTGACACCTACTCGGCTCCCTAAATAGAAACCCTAATTTGATGATCTTGTAGTCAATCTATGTTCACAAGAGCAAAAGGAAGTTTCTTTATGGAACAACCATTTACGATAATTTGTTTCATTATTGTTTTGGCTGTCACTATTCCTTTTCTCATTTAAATACAACTAGCTGCGGCCCATGCAGGTAAGCGCAATGGGGCGGTGGGCAGGGTGAGGGGTGGATTTCGACGGATGATGGCGAGGGAAAATTAAATAAATAATTAATTTTCCCTCGTCATCGTCCATCAAAATACCTCCCCACCCTGCCCCACCGCGCTTACCTGCACGGGCTGCGGCTGAACACAACTCAATTTACTGAGATATTTCAGCTTACCAACTGTTTGTTGTATCTCTTGGACTTATTTGTATTCTGTTCTGTTTATATACTGGATTGATAAGTACCCCAAAAGAAATCAATGTAATCATAATTGGTGATTCCTGGTCCTTATTGTGGAGTCACATTGGCTTCACAAGTCAGAAATGTATTGCTGATGTCTTCTCCCTTACAACCTACAAAGGCCCACACGACCAATGGGGAGATACTAAAAGGTTGAGGTGTAAGTACCACACGCCATCACTACAATGGTGGAGAAGGCCTTTCACTGGAGTGGCCAGAAATTCACAAAACCTGTCCTGCCATAACTTGGAAATGTTTTGTCAATGTCAGAAAGTTCTCTATGGACACCCATGCAAAGGTTCGCAGGCACAGATTAATGATTTTAGCTCGTGAATCGGGCCTGCAGGCATAAATAGAGACGTCCGCATTTTCACTGGATTATGTCACAACATGTGCAGACTTCCCCACATTTTCCCTGCCTAACAGAAGGTGCTGCAGGCTTGCGTTCCTGGTGATAAACTATCTGACAACGGAGCGTTTGCCGAGGCATTTTTCACTGGCAAGTTTAAGGCTGTTTTGCTCTTCCGGATCTGCGCGCGCCCTCTCCCTCCCTCTGAAACAGCCACGATCAAACACATTGATATCTCGGAGGTATCTTTGGATAGTAAGTTATCATTTTCTTTGACTTTTCGGACTTTAGCCCACAATTAAGACAGTAAGACATGTCAATAGAGATCTGAATGTGGAAAATGGATCAAACAATAGTTCAGGTAACAAGACGAAATTATGATGTATGGACCATACATTTTAACACAAAGGCCCTCATTTTGAGTCGCCTAATTAATTGCGATATGTATGGTAATTTCTCTTACCCCCCTACCCCAACTCAATTATGAGCTGCGTGATAACTATATCAGATCAAAACTGCTGTATATTTATCGAGGGTGGGAATGCCTAATATTTACTGGACCATTTGGATTATGATGCGATAAGTACCAAAACTGCAATTGTTTCCCAAAAAGTCGTAATTGGGTGGTGTTTATTGCACCGATAAATTCCGACTCAGCAGATATGCATCTTATCAGGTGTGATCAATATCACACTAATCACTGGGCCGCTCATAATGAGGCTTTTTCAAAAGAAAAAATAGGCAGTTTAGATTTTGCAATTTAGCAAAAATGTGACAGCAGTGGCTAAGGACTTGCAGGACATTTTAATCTGTCAAAGGAAATGTACCCTTGCATCTCTCCCAGAACTAGCAACTCTGGTAGAGGGCCACATATTATTTTTTCATTGTCTGACTAGTTTGCCAGCAAACTGGAGCACTAAACAACATTATCTGGCCTGTGTGCATCCGTCAGAGTTTATTAATATCATCCGCAGCCCAGTGTGCCTGCCAGATGCTGACTACCAAGACAGGTGCTTCACTGTAAACTCTCTGCCCTACTGTTTATAAGCTAGCGAAAGGTTCACAATGTCTACTCGATAAAAAGCAAAAAGAACTTCTAAAAATAAAAGTTAAAATCAACTTATTGGGCACCACAAATTATACCCAAAGGTTATAACACTGTAGCTATAGCTAATAACATCAGGACTGGCACGCTGTTCTTTTTCAGTTATGTCACAAACATTTACTCGTTGTATTAACATAATTGTCTACCATTCCGTGTTATTAGTAGCCTGATAAATGGCTATAACATGTCTAGCAACCCCTACGGCCAACTCGCCACATTCTTTAAGAAGCCACAGTTTTTTTTCTCGCTTTTTCTTGACAGACGGTCCAGGGAGAACATGTCTCTGTTCTCCGTGCGCCATGGACTGCGCAGAAGAAAATGTCTCTTAGCATCTATCTCTAGACTGGCATAGAGGATAGCTTGCCTGACCTGTCTGGTCTTCGGCTTGTATTTCACATTGACAGTCACGGACATCTAGCGTGTTGAAAGCTGTTCATCACATAGCGCTTGACTTAAAGCCAGCAGGATGGCTCATTGAGTTGAATAGTCCTTGTTGACAAATTAGTGATCTGAGGGTCAAGAGCTTGAACTCAGCAAGATTGGCTCTAATGTCTATCCTTCTGAGCTCGGAAAATTGAGTATCACCAGTTGTCCATCAGTGATACATGCCATTTACAGTGCATATAAACAGCAACGCGTCGTATGAGGTGCTACATAAAAAAACAAGCAGTTTTTATCGTTTGCTATTATATACTATTAACTATTAACACGTAAGACTGCCTGTCAGTATCTGATATTGGGACACTGGTGTGTACAAGGCAGGTGGCCGGTAGATGTCAAATGTGATCTCATTCTGCAGGGTATTGCACGCCCCAATTTGGAGTCCACCCTATTGAATGTTACTATAGAATGATATTTCATGAATATTAATCATGCTACTGATACCCAGGATAATATTTTTCTCCAGTATGGGATTTGCAAATCCTCAAATAAATGTGGATCCGTGCAACGTGATTGACTGGCTGCAACTGTGGGTCTCATTTACAAGCTTTTGGTGTAGGGCAGCGCCGAAAGCCTTCTTGATGCGCTGACCTATGTCAGAAGGAAAGGGCAGGAATGTGCCGTATCTGTGAGATACAATGCATTCTTGTTCTCTTACCCTGTGCTGGTGCACAATTGGCTGTCATACGCCAATGCAGGCACCCTTGCCCCATGAAGCAAGGGTGTCTGCGCTGTGGGAATTATTGTGTTTGTGCAGGCAGGAACATCTTCCTGCACAAGAACAATAAATGGAGGCGATTTCCTCCCTCTATGTGTGCTGCATACAGTAGCACACATAGAAAGAGGAAAAACGAGGAGAAAAAAGTTATTTCTCCTTGTTGTGCCTCCCCCACGCCTCCCCTGGGGAGGCGTAGGCCTTTGACGCATTCCCAGGTTTACAGAACGTAGTAAATCTGGGAATGTGTCAAATGCCATGGGTGGTACGTGGAAACACCCACCATAACTCCCATGGCACGCTTCCCTATCGCAGTGTGAGGCAAAGCAGTGACTTGTGCTTCATTGCCTCACACCATATCAACAAGGCCATGAAAAGCCTTGCAGGGTGGCATTACGTGGCCTTGTAGATATGGTACTGCACTGTGCACCAACGGGGCTTCAATTAAAGTGACGTTCCGGTAGCACCCAGGGGCTTGTAAATTAGGCTCTGTGTTTTTTGCTGCCATCAATATGCGATGCAAGGGCTCCATGGATTACTGCAAAAAAATTGAAGGGTTAAAGAGCTTTGGGGAGCAGCTACTGACTGTTGGGACTGGCACTTTCTGGTTAGCTAAGTTGATGTCCCAGCCAGGCTGAACCTACCACTCCCATCAGGGGCGGGTGATTACACACACTGTATAACCTGCGCTCATCCTTGGGTAGCTTAGCACTGAGCAGACAGGCCTACCACAGAGGCAATGTGTAAAGCATTGTCACAGCACTTACTCATGATAAATACCTTGAGCATCACAAAAGAGACTTCACATGTGATGTGTGTAAATACATTTTGTATTCGACACACATAATAATCAACACAACATGAACATCCTTTTCCGGGCATAAATCACACTTGGAATTATCACTAGTAGTACTAGTCCCAGCTGTGTTCAAATGACATCAGTAATATGCACGCTCAGGAATGATCCTAATCTACACCCCCGCCAGCACCCTTATGTGGTGCAACACGTTGTGCACCCCAGGCCCACCCTAGAAATTCTTATAATTTAATCGCACAGTTATAGGGTGCACCCCGGGTAACAACAATATCAGGAATTTGTACATACAACAAATTCTAACAATTCTTAGCAGCAGCGCGGGCTGAGGCCTCGTGGGGAAAACCAAAGTCAAACGTAAGGCTTTTCTGGCAAGAAGTCAACGTATCGGGCAAACCGGCGTTCATTGTCGTGAATCTCGGGCGGTTCCCTACTGTCACTCCCACACACACATTCAATCTGCACCGCTATGCGGTGCAACGGATATCAGACAAGTCTGTAATGGAAGCACTTGTACACATACACTCTCAGCACTCTAATGAGGTGCACTGATACTCTGCAGATCAATTGGTTACATGCTGCAGACCCCGTGGCCTCAAGCCTTCGTCTGCCCTCCAACTCACCCCAAACATCCTACACCCACAGATTGGAGACACCCCCACGCACCCCCCAGGCAGTAGGTCGCACACAGCTGAAATCACTCTTTGTCAAGGTCCTTGGAAGCAGGTGGGGGTAGGCAGCCAGGTCAATTAGGAAGCAGTCGGCAAAAGGGGTTTGGTACCCACTTAAGAAGTTCACCCCCAGGATGCAGAGCAGACACAGGTCGAGGGCAATAGATGATATGTTTTACAAATAGGCTCCGTTGGGTGGAAAAAATTATTTCTTTAGTGCATCAACGCTTAAATGTAACAACAATACTTCCATTTAGACTTAAACTAGTTTTGTACACACCACAAAGATTCTTCAAATTATACAAATATTTCTTTTATATGTTTCAATTAATTGAAAAGGCTGTTAGACAAGACATAACATACAGTAACATGAACAGAACAAACAATTAATTAGTGACTGATGTGCCAAATAGTGATCCAACGTAATAGAGTAACAAACAATACAAAACTTTTATACATAACAGTACAAATACAAAAAACTCTGTCCTATTTTGAATTTCATCAGTAACCCGCAATGTCAGTTAGTTATGGTTACAATGACTCAGGACATGAGTTGGTTATCTGTCGCCTTTTCGACCCTGGTGTCTGTGTTAATAAAGGGACATCACACGGGTCTTCTTCAGGACAAAATAAAACACGCTGTGACAGCCAGAGTATTCCAAAAAGAGGAGGAAAAAAATTCCTCCAGTCCTAGATGGAGTAAAAGGTAAAAGCATTCATCCACTTCTGGATGGTAGTCTACCATAAGGGATAATCGAGTCCTCAGTAATGTTACTTCATTGGAACTTGATCTTTACTCAAATAATATGAAATAAATAGAATTGCATCCGTCAGGGAACTTAACGGGCAAGGCACGAATGTTGTGCACTTAACTGCCAAAAACGCTGACTCTCATTTCTTGGCAGAATCCGACTAAATAATTTCCATTGTCGGAAGTTAAAGAAGGGCTGCCCCCAGGCAATGTGAATTATCCGTGGAGGACTCCAATCACTTTTAAGCCGGTAATCCAGAAACCACGGTCTGGATACTGTGGCTGAATCCAAACAGTTCGTAGCACTGAATGTGATCGGGTACCTTCCATATTTATCCAGTGTTCTTGGGAGACAAGCAGGGGGGCACCCCTGACCAATGGGATACAGGGTGTCTCCCAGAAGTATGACAGCTTCCTCCAAAGTGTAGCATATTCTAGTCCCAGAAAGCACTGTTTGACAAAATTCAAAATGGAGAAACTCTCTCCTGGTGGTTAGGATCTGGCTAAGCCAACCCACTGGCGTGGCTTACTTTCCCTAACGCTCCCCTTCCAGCCCCTTGCTAATTCAATTACTGTTGCTCCTGTCTCTCTGTGCAGGAAGTAGGGATGAGCCTGTGTCCTGTCCTAACTGTCATTCCGTCTTTGAAGACCAGTTTAACTACTTCACCCCCATGCTGCCTTTTGCTCAGCAGCTACGGATCTCCTCCCACCAGATGTCCTTTGTCTCTATGCAGGCCATTTCACACCTCATCAGAGCAGTTTGGATTAGCCTGTCATAGGCTGGCCAATCAGGAGAGCCTGCTAGAAGGCTGAATTTTGGCACATCAGAAAAGCAAGTTCTATAACTTATTTTCTGTAATAGTTATAATAAATCTAACCTTGGCAAGCTGTTGGATTTATCATAATTATTCTTTTAAGTCTTTGAACTATTATTTTAGCTCACTCCTGTCAATAGTTATAGCTTATTAAACTATTCCCATGTTAGCTAATGTACTACAATAGGGAAAAACGAAATTAGCAGTTCTTCCCTCACCAAGGCATATAAAACATATTTTATAATGTTCCTGCTTATTTTAACATTGCATCCTACCCAGGGGGCACCTAGGACAGACCTTATGGGTGACGTATACGTACAAATAAGGTAATTTAAGATGTTGGAAGTACCTTTAATTCCAAAGTCGAATTTGCATATAATTTTATTTTAAAAGCAGCCTGCAAAGCAGTGCTGCCTTTAAAATGACTGCAGCCAACACAGTAGTGCACACTTAAGTGCATTAAATCTTCTGGGCCTCCAAACCTACATGCCCTACCGTATACTAGGGGCTTAGAGGTAGGTTGTCATAGTATTTGTGATTACACCTAATTACCATATACCTTTTACACAAAGCACTGAGTCTGGTTAGCACAGCCCAGGGCACAATCTGAGTCAGTTACCACCAGTATCAGTCAGAAAATGGAGATGATCAGGGAAAAAGGATGACTTTCTCACAGGGAGGTCAGCCTTCTCCACTCCAGAGGGCCACTACCAGTTTAGGGTGATGCCCTTTGGATTAATGAATGCTTCTGCCCCCCTCCAGGCCCTCGTGAACCAGGCCCATGCTGGTATGGAGGCATTTTCTGCAGCTTATCTGGATAACATAGCTGTCTTCAGTAGAAGCTGGAAGGACCACGTTTTCCACCTACAGGAAGTACTTCAGGCTCTACAACAGGCAGGCCTGTATATCAAGGCAAGTAAGTGCCAGATAGGGCACTGGTCTGTGGTGTACTTGGGACGCCTGGTGGGTAGGGGGAAGGTGCAACTCCTTCAGGTCAAGATAGAAACCATCAAAGCCTGGCTTCCCCCCAAAACACAGACTGAGGTCAGAGCATTCTTGTTAGAAATGTGGTTTCTGGTTGGCTAGGGTATGCAACTAAACCAGGCAGAACCCACCACTCTTGTCAGGGTAAGGGAGTTCCACACCCAAGAAAACACCTTTCAGCCCCTTGGTAGCTTGACCGGAACAGTCATGCTTCTCCCAGTGGCAATGTGTAAAGTGTTTGCACAGCACACCCACACCACTAACACAATGAAGACACCACAAAAGAGACTTCATGCAGTATTATATAAAAAATATAGCATATATTGTACATAACACAAAGACCAAAAGACATGAATCATAAATACTTTGCATACTTACGTAGATCCTAAGTCAGTACTCATTATCCTAACAATGTAAGAATCCAAATGACATACATCTTATCATCAGGGCATGGAATGCAACAGTTAGGTTAGAGGAACAGAACATAGATCACCAAACATTACCAATAGTAAATGAATCACGAAAAATCTTCATAAGAACATGAACCTTGAAATAATGCCATAATTATATATAGTAATTGTTGGAAAGTGGGTTATTGGTAGGGGCAAATGTAGGTCTGCCACTGGCAATAAGGCCACTAACACATGATAGGACTCAGCATATTCCTATGCTCAACCCTTGGTAACGTGGCTGCGAGCAGACAGGCTTAACTTCAAAGACAGGTATGTAAAGCATTTAAAAACACCATTTCAGTAAATAATTAAGACACCACACAAAATAAAAATCCAACATCAATGTATAATAATAGGAAATATTTTTATCTTTAAAATGACACCAAAACGACAAAAATCTAATGTAGGGAACCGGAGATATGAATTTTCAAAGATTTAATAAAATATAGCACTTAGAAGTTTATAGCACCATATTGGGATACCTGCTGGCGATAGACCCGGGCAAAGTCAAAGTTTCAGGCCGACCGTGATGGAGCCCTGGGTGGCTACAGCTTGCGGCAGGTCCCGGTCTCAGTTTCTACCTTCACACTTAGAAACTTTTCTGGAGCTTTTTCTCTCGAGGTCCCTCGAAGCTCCCAGCCAGTCCGGATCCGGTGAGGGTTCGCCGGCTTGCCTTTCGACGAACTCC
Source organism: Calotriton arnoldi (assembly GCA_963921515.1). Lineage (NCBI taxonomy): Eukaryota > Metazoa > Chordata > Amphibia > Caudata > Salamandridae > Calotriton > Calotriton arnoldi. The sequence goes on along the minus strand of CAWUFW010015845.1, from coordinate 243,488 downwards.
CGGTCAACTTCCCTGGAGCGGACTTAGAAACTTTTTCGTTAGCGCTTCAGCGGGGCAAACCAGGAGCCCAGGCCGACACGCGATGGAGGACAGGTGGCTTGGCTCTCGCGGTTGCTCCCGGTCGACTTTTCTATGAGCGGACTTAGAAACTTTTCTGGAGCTTTTTCTCGTGGGGTCTCTCAATGCTCCTCATGTAGCCGGATCCGGTCTAGGGTTCGCCGGCTTCATCTTTCTTCTACTCCCGGTCAAACTCTGGAAGTCGGACCGACGGAGCTTTTAGCGGGACGAACCTGGATGGCTTGGCCGACTCGCGGTTGAAGGCAGGCGGCTTGGCTGACCAGGTTGAGTCGGTCCCTCTATGGAGCTTTTTTTTCAAAGTTCCTCCAAAGTTCTCCAAACTTCTTGAACTTCTTCCTGAAGTTCCTCAAAGGGTCCCAAAGTGTCTCAAACTCACTCAAAAGGTCTGGAAGCTCCAAGATGGTCCTTGAAAGTTCAGGACTTCAGTTCCCACAATCCACCTGGACGTCACCCTTACAAATCCACTGGTAGTTCCCCAAGGTGCAGATTTAGTTGGTGATGTTCCAGATGAGATCTTTTAACCTGTAGCTTTCAGGGAGTCCACTCTTTAGTTCCTTTTCAGCAAAATAATCCACAGGGCTGTAGTTTCCGATGGTGCAGTTTTCAGAGGTCAGGCCTTAGAAATCTTTGCACAGCAAAATCTTCTCAGCTTGGCAATGTCTTGCTTCAGTAAGTTTCAAGCAGCAGATCTGGAGGGCTCTGCCCCTCTGTGATACTTATTCAAAATTCTCTGGGTCAAGCAGCAGGTCACTCCTGACCAATGGGAGCAGGGAAACTCCTCAAAGATATGACCACTTCCTGTAGAGTGTGGCATTATTTTGTCCCAGAGTGCATCAAATCTTCCAAATCCATAATTTGCAGAATTTCCAGCAAGGAGGCAAGAGCTGGCTAAACACACCCCTAGGATGGCTAATTTACTTAGACTCTCCCCCCCTGCATCTGCTCATACCTTCCTTAATCCCCCCATCTGCCTGAGGGATAAAGTTCAGAGTTGTAAACTGACACTGGGGTCTGCTTTTCCCTTTTAAGCCCATGGTTTACGACCCCTCCCCCTGGCCTGGCATTCCTGTGGACCAGCACACTGCCCTCCCAGCCCAGCTGCATAACCCCAGGGGCTCTTTATCACCTCTCCAGACAGGCTGGCAAATCCACTTAACTCTGACCAATCAGGGCAGACCACTGGAAGGCTGAATCTGGACTTACAAACAAGAAAGTCTTATAACTTCTTGTATGTACACTTTAGGAGAAATTCAACAATATGATATTGTCGGAATTAGCATTACTATTCTGAGAAGTCTTTGAACGGTAGCTCTATCCCCTTCCTATCAGGAATTATTATTTAATAACTTCCTGCAATGTTAACCTATGTAACTGGAGATTTGCAATGGGAAAAATGACTTGGGCCATTTTTCCAGCACCAGGACTTACAAAAACACATTTTATAAGTACTTGCCTTACATCTACAGGAACCCCACCACATGTGCAACTAGGGGAAACTTTAGGGGTTCTGAATCTGCAAAAATATTGCAGATCCTCACTTCACACTGTTCCTGGTATCAAAGTCGAATTTGGGCAGCACTTTACCACAATGTGGGAGTGAAATGTGAAATTTCACTTTACCCAGGCATATAAAAACTCATTCTATAAGGGTGTACCTTATAAATATCTGACCCCCCACCCCTGGGATACCTAGGGGAGACCCTGGGGGTTCCTAATATGCCAAAACATTGTAGGTTATCCATTTTTAAGTGCCCGTACCACCAAAGTCGAGTTTGGGCACAATTTACTTTTTAAAAGCAGTCCTGGCACCCAGGGCTGCTTTTAAACTGACCTCAGGCTTCAGCAGTGCACACATGCAAGTGCAAAAAGAGCTGCTGGCCTCTAAACTGCCATGCCCCAGGGTACTGGGGACTTCTAGGTAGTTTCAATCCCCTGCCCTATTATATACTAGGGGCTTATGGGGTAGGTCATGCCAATTACAGAGGTACCCCACCATACCATAGTGTATCCTAGTGTATGTTAGGTGTTTTAACTGTATTCTAATGTGTTCCTTTCAGCTTGGCACTGGCCCTGGGCCTGGTTAGGCAGAGCCCAGGGTCAGTCAGAGTCAGTTACCACCAGTACCAGTCAGCAAAAAGTTGGGAGGTGCCCAGGGCACAGGATGACTTTGCAACATAGCCCCCCCCAAACGAAAGGTGATGGGTTACTAACCTACACCCTGGTAGTCCTCATCAGCTAAGTGGAAAAACCTGGAAAGTCCATCTGCATTGGCATGGGCAAACCCAGGTCTGTGTTCCACTGTAAAGTCCATTCCCTGTAGGGAAATGGACCACCTTAACAGCTTGGGATTCTCCCCTCTCATCTGCATGAGCCATCTGAGAGGCCTGTGGTCAGTTTGAACACGATAGTGAGTCCCAAACAAATATGGTCTCAACTTTTTCAGGGACCAAACCACAGCAAAAGCCTCTCTCTCAATGGCAGTCCACCTCTGCTCTCTGGGAAGAAGCCTCCTGCTAATAAAGGCAACTGGCTGATCAAGGCCCTCTTCATTTAGCTGTGACAACACTGCCCGAATCCCTTGCTCTGAAGCATCTGTCTGAACCACAAATTATTTTGTGTAGTCAGGGGCTAGTAGCACTGGTGCTGAACACATAGCAGCTTTCAGAGTGTCAAAAGCCTTCTGACACTCTGGGGTCCAAATCACCTTCTTGGGCCTCTTTTTAGAAGTGAGTTCTGTTAGGGGCCCCACAATGGTCCCATAATTTTGAACAAACCTTCTATAGTACCCTGTCAGTCCAAGGAATGCCCTGACCTGAGTCTGGGTAACAGGAGCTGTCCAATCCAAAATAGTTTGAATTTTAGCTTGGAGAGGCTGTACATGGCCCCCACCTACCAGGTGGCCCAGGTACACCACAGAACTCTGCCCTATTTGGTACTTGCTTGCCTTAATAGTCAGGCCTGCCTGCTGCATGGCCTGAAGCACTCCCCTTAGGTGGCTTAAGTGATCCCCCAGGTAGAACTGTATACAGCTATATCATCCAGGTAAGCTGCACTGAACTGTTCCAACCCAGACAAGACCCTGTTCACCAACCTTTGGAAGGTGGCAGTTGCATTCTTTAATCCAAAGGGCATTACCTTGAACTGATAATGTCCCTCTGGTGTGGAGAATGCTGACCTCTCCTTTGCTCCATCAGTGAGGGCAATCTGCCAGTAACCTGAAGTCAAATCAAAAGTACTCAGGTACTTAGCAGCCCCTAACCTATCAATGAGCTCATCAGCTCTAGGTATAGGGTGAGCGTCAGTCTTTGTGACTGCATTCAATCCTCTGTAGTCCACACAGAACCTTAACTCCTTGGGTCCCCCTGAGGATTAGGTTTAGGCACCAGCACCACTGGACTGGCCCATGGACTCTCAGACGGTTCAATTACCCCCATTTCCAGCATCTTAGCAACCTCAGCTTTAATGCTGGCTCTGACATGGTCAGACAACCTGTACAGTTTATTTTTGACAGGTAGGCTGTCACCAGTGTCAATGTGGTGCACACACCACTCAGTGATGCCTGGGGTCAAAGAGAACAGGCCAGCAAACTGCTCCAGCACTTGCTTACAGTCTCTGTGCTGCTGGTCTGTCAACTTGGGAGAGAGTATCACCCCCTCCACTGACCCATCTTGCACATTAGTGGAGAGGAGGTCGGGCACAGGCTCAGTTTCCTCCTCCACACCCTCATCAGTGACCAGTAACATGGTCATGTCTGCCCTGTCATGGTGTGGTTTCAATCTATTCACATGCAGGACCCTATGAGGCCTAGCACATAGTCAAGCACATTGTCCTTTGCTTCTTTAAGAGGCTTCTCTAAAGACTCTCTCAGCAGGCTCAATGGCCCCCTCACAGGGTGTCCAATCAACAACTCAAAGTGACTGAAACCAACCCCTTTCTGTGGCACCTCCCTGTAGGCAAACAGTAAGCATGGGAGGAGAACATCCCATCTCCTCCTGAGTTTCTCTGACAACCCATTTATCATGCCCTTCAGGGTTTTGTTGAATCTCTCAACAAGACCATTTGCATGTGGGTGATAGGGGGTGGTGAACTTGTAGTTGACACCACACTCATCCCACATAGCAGTCAGATAGCTGGACAGGAAATTCGTGCCCCTATCTGGCACTACCTCTTTTGGAAAACCCACTCTGGTGAACACACCAAGCAGTGCTCTAGCCACTGCAGGAGCATCAATGTTTCTAAGAGGTATGGCTTCAGGGTACCTAGTGGCATGGTCAACTACCACTAAGATATACCTATTCCCTGATGCAGTGGGTGGGTCCAGGGGACCAACAATGTCCATCCCCACCCTTTCAAAAGGAACCCCAACCACTGGCAGTGGTATTAGGGGAGCCTTTGTCTTGCCCCCTGCCTTGCCACTGGCCTGAAAGGTGACACAGGAGCTGCAAAACTCCTTTACTTTTTCAGACATATGGGGCCAGTAGAAATGGTTCACCAACCGGTTCCATGTCTTTGTCTGTCCCAAATGTCCTGCCAAGGGGATATCATGACCCAAAGTCAGGATGAACTCTCTGTACTTCTGGGGCACCACCAACCTCCTGGTGGCCCCCTCCGTGAGGTTTCTGGCCTCAGTATAAAGCAGTCCATCTTCCCAGTAGAGTCTGTGAAACCCACTGTCATCCCCTTCCTCTTGCTTAGAAGCAATCCGCCTCCAGCTCTCAAGGGTGGGACAGTCACGATGTCCCTGACTGAACTCCTCTCTGGAGGGTCCACCTGCTCCTGTCAGTTCTGCCAAATCTGACAGCTCAGGCAGGGATGGAGTCCCTCCCTCAGAGGCCAGATCCTCCCCATCAGGGTTAGATTCTTCCTGCACCTCTGGAGTTCCCTGGGCTGGTTCACCAGGCCCAGTACCCTTGTCCTTGGATGCTTGGCCCTTTGTTCCAGGGTCCAAGTGTCCAGCCCCTCCCTTCTGGATAGTCTGTGACCTAGTCACAGCACATACCCACTCAGGGAGCTCCAATATTTTCATATGGAGTCCTCTCTCCACCTCTAACCACACAGAGGCTTCAAGATCATTGCCCAGTAAACACTGGACTGGGAGCACCTTTGACACAGCTACCTTCATAGGGCCTGTCACACCTCCCCATTCCAAATCCACCACAGCCATAGGATGGAGTTTGGTACTGCTGTCTGCATAAGTCACCTGGTGAAACTCACCAGGTAACAACCTCTCTGGAGGCACCAGCTCATCCAGAACCATAGTTACACTAGCCCCAGTGTCTCTGATAGCCTCAACCTCAGTCCCATTCACTTTAGGCCTCTGCCTGTACTTGTCCATGTTTGGAGGTAAGGCAGTAAGGGTTGCAATATTCACCCCACCCAGGGACACTAAGGTTGCTTCCACCACCTGACTACCCCTCACTGGGGCACCACTCTCCACCCCTACACTGACACTGGCAATCCCTGTGGATGGCCCCTTAGGGGGGAGCTTCTTGGCGCAGACACCATCTCCCTGCTTGTGCCCTGGCTGGTTACAGTCAAAGCACTTACCCACTTTTGAGGGATCAAAGAACCTACCATTCTTTCCCTGATTCCACCTCCCTTTGGATTTGGGTGGGCTCGGGCCCCCCTCGTTGTGCAGGTTTTTGTGGGTCTTTGGAGGACTCCTTCTGGTTTTGACCTTCCTTTCCCTGGGCTTTCCCCTGGGGAGGGACCTGTCCTCCTTTCTTCTGGTCACCCCCTGGTGCTGAATGGAAACCCGGGTTCTCACCCACTCATCAGCTGATTCCCCCAACTCTCTGGGGTCTGTCAGCTTAGAGTCCACTAGATACTGGCGTAACTTTTCTTCTGTACAATGAGTCTAAATATGTTCCTTCAAAAACAAATTATACAATCCCTCATATGTGTCAACTTTGTTACCAACAATCCAGCCTTCCAGTGCCTTCACTGAAATGTCCACAAAGTCTACCCAAGACTTTGAACTCAATTTCTGGGTGCCTCTAAACTTCACCCTGTACTGCTCTGGAGTCAGACCAAACCTCTTGACTAAGCATGCCTTCATCTGCTGGTATGATTCTGCATCCTCTCCCTTCAGGGTCAGGAGCCTATCCCTCCCAGCTACTGGAATCAACTCCCACAGGAGTGCACCCCAATACCTAGAGTGGACCCTACTCATTTTAAGGGCCCTCTCAAAAGCTGCTAGCCACTTGTCAATGTCATCCCCCTCAGTGTACTTGGGCACTATGCCCTTGGGAAGTTTAGGTTCAAATCTACCACCCCTGGACATCTCAACATCTTCTTCACTTTCGCTGCCACCATTTCTCTTCTCCTTCCTCTCCCATCTTCTCTTAGCCAATTCGAATTTCTCCTTCTCCAAGGCAATCAACTCAAATTGAGCCTGAAGCTGTCTCTCTGCAAGGGACAGTAGTGGTTCCTGAGTAAGGGACCCTTCCCCACTCCTACCACCACCTTGATTCAATTGGCTAACACTAGTTAAAATGGAAGAGGCATCATCCTCAACCTACTCTGGGAGGAGGTTGGGGGGGACACCCTCTATCCCCCTTGACTTTCCTCAGCTGCCCTAGCCCAGGCTTTTAGGGACTCAAGCAACCCTACCTTCCTAAGCTTCCTGCAAGCAGGCAGCCCCCTAAGCCTACACTGTTCCCTAAGATCAGCCATCTTAAACTGGGACAGTTTAGCCAGGTCCAGCTCCATGGTTCCCTAGTTTTGGGTCACAAAAAACTAGGCACAACAGACTTAGAACAATTTGGAAAAATCACAACAATGGATTAAGAACAGTTTAGTCCAAATTCCAAAAATCAAACTCAAAAGTTTTGTTCTAACGCAATTTAGAGGATTTTTATAATCTTAAATCATTCACTGAAAGGTGGACTTTTTAAACACAAGTCCTCATCCACACCGCTGAGCATCAAATATTGGAAAGTGGGTTATTGGTAGGGGCAAATGTAGGTCTGCCACTGGCAATAAGGCCACTAACACATGATAGGACTCAGCATAGGTCTTAGAAAATTATTCCTATGCTCAACCCTTGGTAACGTGGCTGCGAGCAGACAGGCTTAACTTCAAAGACAGGTATGTAAAGCATTTAAAAACACCATTTCAGTAAATAATTAAGACACCACACAAAATAAAAATCCAACACCAATTTCGAAAAATAGTAAATATTTTTATCTTTAAAATGACATCAAAACGGCAAAAATCTAATGTAGGGAACCGGAGATATGAATTCTCAAAGATTTAATAAAATATAACACTTAGAAGTTTATAGCACCATATTGGGATACCTGCTCGTGATAGACCGGGGCAAAGTCAAAGTTTCAGGCCGACCGCGATGGAGCCCTGGGCAGCTACAGCTTGCGGCAGGTCCCGGTCTCAGTTTCTACCTTCACACTTAGAAACTTTTCTGGAGCTTTTTCTCTTGAGGTCCCTCAAAGCTCCCAGCCAGTCCGGATCCGGTGAGGGTTCGCCGGCTTGCCTTTCGACGAACTCCTGGTCAACTTCCCTGGAGCAGACTTAGAAACTTTTTCGTTAGCGCTTCAGCGGGGCAACCCAGGAGCCCAGGCTGACACGCGATGGAGGACAGGCGGCTTGGCTCTTGCGGTTGCTCCCGATCGACTTTTCTACGAGCGGACTTAGAAACGTTTCTGGAGCTTTTTCTCGCGGGGTCTCTTGATGCTCCTCATGTAGCCGGATCCGGTGAGGGTTCGTCGGCTTCAGATTTCTTCTATTCCCGGTCAAACTCTGGAAGTCGGACCGACGGAGCTTTTAGCGGGACGAACCTGGATGGCTTGGCCGACTCGCGGTTGAACGCAGGCGGCTTGGCTGAGCAGGTTGAGTCAGTCCCTCTATGGAGCTTTTTTTCAAAGTTCCTCCAAAGTTCTCCAAACTTCTTGAACTTCTTCCTGAAGTTCCTCAAAGGGTCCCAAAGTGTCTCAAACTCACTCCAAGGGTCTGGAAGCTTCAAGATTGTCCTTGAAAGTTGAGGACTTCAGTTCCCACAATCCACCTGGACGTCACCCTTACAAATCCACTGGTAGTTCCCCAAGGTGCAGATTTAGTTGGTGATGTTCCAGATGAGCTCTTTTAACCTGTAGCTTTCAGGGAGTCCACTCTTTAGTTCCTTTTCAGCAAAATAATCCACAGGGCTGTAGTTTCAGATGGTGCAGTTTTCAGAGGTCAGGCCTTAGAAATCTTTGCACAGCAAAATCTTCTCAGCTTGGCAATATCTTGCTTTAGGAAGTTTCAAGCAGCAGATCTGGAGGGCTCTGCCCCTCTGAGATACTTATTCAAAATTCTCTGGGTCAAGCAGCAGGTCACTCCTGACCAATGGGATCAGGGTAACTCCTCAAAGATATGACCACTTCCTGTAGAGTGTGGCATTATTTTGTCCCACAGTGCATCAAATCTTCCAAATCCATAATGGCAGAATTTCCAGCAAGGAGGCAAGAGCTGGCTAAACACATCCCTAGGATGGCTAATTTACTTAGACTCTCCCCCCTGCATCTGCTCATACCTTCCTTAATCCCCCCATCTGCCTGAGGGATAAAGTTCAGAGTTGTAAACTGACACTGGGGTCTGCTTTTCCCTTTGAAGCCCATGGTTTACGACCCCTCCCCCTGGCCTGGCATTCCTGTGGACCAGCACACTGCCCTCCCAGCCCAGCTGCATAACCCCAGGGGCTCTTTATCACCTCTCCAGGCAGGCTGGCTAATCCACTTAACTCTGACCAATCAGGGCAGACCACTGGAAGGCTGAATCTGGACTTACAAACAAGAAAGTCTTATAACTTCTTGTATGTACACTTTAGGAGAAATTCAACAACATGATATTGTCGGATTTAGCATTACTATTCTGAGAAGTCTTTGAACGGTAGCTCTATCCCTTCCTATCAGGGGTTTTTATTTAATAACTTCCTGCAATGTAAACCTATGTAACTGGAGATTTGCAATGGGAAAAATGACTTGGGCCATTTTTCCAGCACCAGGACTTACAAAAACACATTTTATAAGTACTTGCCTTATATCTACAGGAACCCCACCCCATGTGCAACTAGGGGAGACTTTAGGGGTTCTGAATCTGCAAAAATATTGCAGATCCTCACTTCACACTGCTCCTGGCATCAAAGTCGAATTTGGGCAGCACTTTACCACAATGTGGGAGTGAAATGTGAAATTTCACTTTACCCAGGCATATAAAAACTCATTTTATAAGGGTGTACCTTATAAATATCTGACCCCACACCCCTGGGATACCTAGGGGAGACCCTGGGGGTTCCTAATATGCCAAAACATTGTAGGGTATCCATTTGTAAGTGCCCCTACCACCAAAGTGGAGTTTGGGCACAATTTACTTTTTAAAAGCAGTCCTGGCACCCAAGGCTGCTTTTAAACTGACCTCAGGCTTCAGCAGTGCACACATGCAAGTGCAAAAAGAGCTGCTGGCCTCTAAACTGCCATGCCCCAGGGTACTGGGGACTTCTAGGTAGTTTCAATCCCCTGCCCTATTATATACTAGGGGCTTATGGGGTAGGTCATGCCAATTACAGGGGTACCCCACCATACCATAGTGTACCCTAGTGTATGTTAGGTGTTTTAACTGTATTCTAATGTGTTCCTTTCAGCTTGGCACTGGCCCTGGGCCTGGTTAGGCAGAGCCCAGGGTCAGTCAGAGTCAGTTACCACCAGTACCAGTCAGCAAAAAGTTGGGGGGTGCCCAGGGCACAGGATGACTTTGCAACATTAATTAAATTTCCCCGTTAGACACAGGAGCACCTGCTCGCCTACTAGGGGTATAATGGTAATGTTGAGGATTTCCACATACGAAAAGTTCCTGCCCGGGTCCTCCGTCGAGGACTCACCAAGCTAATGGCCCCAAGTTACGGCAAAAAAGACAAGGGGGGTAGGGGCACACACTGTTGGTTCCGGTAGGGAGACCTCACTCGGTCTGCTGTGTGCAAAATAGTGAAAGGCAGCTGCCCGCCAGTGTGTAGGGCAGCTGCCAAAATTAGCCCCACAAAGAACAGAGCCACCATGAGGAGCGCAAAACGGTTTCCCTGGCACTGGACGTGCCTCAGATGGGTTGTACTTTCCTGTGGCCTTCGGTGCATCCTGGCGTTGCCCAGGTGACGCGCCAACAACAGACTGCGCTGAGAGGCACTGCAGTGGAAACTCAGTGGGCTGTCAGCCTCATGACTTTCTACCACACTGTTAGGTGGGGCACCAAAGAAAGGCAGGCCCACGCACCACTTTGGCAGTCAGCAGGCCTCAGGATCAGGATGAAGATGCAGCCCGCTGTCATGGGGCTTCACAGCTTTGCAACTATCCAGAGTCAGGAAGTGAAGGGAGGGCGTTGCTTTCCTCATTGGGCCCCGCCCACAGCATGATGTCAGTGGAGTTCCTCCGCTTTCCTCGAGGCAGCCCTGGGTTTAGGAAGCCGGACTCCTTAAAAATGATGCTCAACACTTCTCCTTTCACGGGGTGGTATTCACAACACTGGGGACCCCCTTTCTTCTCACTAGGGCAATGCTGATCTTTCCCCAAAGCTGCGTCGGGGCAGGAATCCTGGTTGCTAAGGCAATGAAGGTGCTGCTGTGTGGAGGGCTTCTCTTGCTGGGCAGTGAGCTTGGATTTCTCGCAGAACGGGCACAGGCAATCAATTCACGGAGCACTGAGCCCAGCCGACGAACTGGCAGTGCCAGCTTATGTTTAAGCACAAAACTTTTGTTTGGTCCTTGCAGGCCATCACAACAGGAAGCACTCAGGAAGCACTACACATGCAACTCCCTCTGCAAGGTGAAAAGCGCTCGCCGCGAACTGCCTTATGAAATCCCTGAAAGTCCCAAAAGAGAAGGGAGGGGGCAAACCAACTTTTCCGTGGAGAGCACTGGGGACACAAGCAGGAAGCAGGCTAGCACATAGAAGCAGCTTGCAAAGTGGCAGTCCCTCCAGCAGTCTAGTATGCAGACAGGCTAGAACAACACAGCAAATAGTCCCAACGGCGTTCCCTCCTGGCAATGTTCAGCATTTAGACCCAGCAGCGTCTGGTTGCAAGTCTGAAGCAGTGTCCAGAAACATAGGGTCAGATCCCCTGTACCTATACTCAAAACAAGATGTCACTCTGCCCTAGATGTGGATTGGAGTCAGGCTGCAAAGCACAAGAAATGCCCACTTTCTAAAAGTCTCATACCAAGAAAGGGTTTGGCCTACAATCAGTAAGGCTGGGCCATAAATACTAAACATCAAGAAAAATGTCAATACTGATTACCATTCAATCACCCATTAACATCATGATCACATAACTCAAATACTATGATCAGTTGAATTTATTCAACAAAATCAATTTTTATTTGAGAAAAGTTTTTTTTTAAACTTTTTGAAAACGATTAATTTTGAGATTTCATTACTTTTTGACATACACAGGAATCACAAAATTTCCAAAATGAACAAATATAACAAACGTACAAATTACATAACATATATATGATACATGTACAACACATAACAAAAATAATTTTAGGCTCAGGTTCTGTACAGTTTAAGCTGCAGTAATACCATGATACCCCTGACAGCTACGTAACTGGGGAAATTCACACGTGTTAGCAGGGGCAATAGCCTAATAGTGACCCTACTGGGCTCACACACAATGTTTTTTTAAGAAAATTTTCAAAATTTCAACCATTTCCTTAATGGGGCAGCTGCCCAATTTGGAAGAAAATGTAGAAATCCCTTGAGAGACCCTGCTCATTTTTGCTCTAATATTTATGATATGTTGACCTCAAGATCTGTTACCTGTAAATAAAACGCCCAAATACCAAAAGGAATTTACTGTAGCAATCGGAGTAGTATCAATGTAAAAAGTTCTAGGTTGTTTATGCTTAGGCCCACTTTATATTTTTATAAATGGGTACTATTATTGAAACTCCCCATGAGGATGAAATCTTATCGACTACGGCTGCATTGGACACCCTATGAGGATAGGCGCCAATGTTCGGTAGCCAATTTAAAAACATCAACTGGTACCCCATCGGGTCCAAGGGCCCGTCCTCCAACACTAGCTTATAAAGCTAACGTAACCTCATCGTTAGTAATCTCTAATGGGGAAATCACTTCACTAAGTTCCTTTTTGGCATCATTAGTGCATTTTCCAAAAATATCAGAGAAGTGTGCCAGCCAGGCATTGCAATGCACAAGAGAACAAAGCTCTGGGACATTTTCATTTTTAAAAATGGCGCATTCACTGTATCCCAAAATAACTTAATGTCTTTAGTTTCAGACGCATAAACCAGTTTGTTCCATGCTTCAACCTGCAGGGTATTCTTCCCTATAGCCAGGGCCTGTTTATTAATTGGCGGAGGGCTTTACAGACCATAGTATCTCATGGCGAATGACATATGGCCTGCTTTAATAGATGGGAAGCCTTGGTACAGGTACGGTCAAACCATCCTCTGTTAGTATCCCGTACATTATTCGAGTGGTGCGTCAGATGAGTTTTAATAGAGTTAATAATATGATTTAAAAATTATCCACCAACAGGGTTGGAGAGACATCCTCCTGTAGACAATAACTTATTTCAGTGGAATTTGCTGTTACTATTTTATGTAACATACTGATGGGATCAATGCCAGCCCACTTTATTCATACTACATTGGCCCTATTTGGGGCAATATCATTTACCATAGTGAATTATTCGCATTTCCTACCCCAAAAAGAGAAGGCCACATTAATGGGGTTATGGTCACTTAATACGGGCGGGGCAATAGTCGGGGTATCGCACATAGCGGTTATCGAATCTGACACTAATATGTGGTCAATAATTGTTGATGAACTTCTTCCCGTAAATGATGGTGCTCGTTCCCCATTAGTATCACGGCCCCATCTCAGTAACTGTAAATCATATTTAGAGATAATGGAATTTAATGCCTCCCCATATTCATTGTGACAAAAGTGAGCACTCCCCATCCCTGCCGGATTAGTAAAATTCACAAACACATGTAGCTGACAATGCACAAGCATGAATATTAAAATCACCTGCCCATAATACTACAAAATTAGAGAGAATATGGCCTTGAGTCCATGTCAAGTGCAGTGGCCACTCTGCTACGAGTAACATCAAATACATTATTGTAAAAGTTCACCAACACCAAGTCTTCTCTCCCTTCCTGTTAAGCCACAGTAATTGAGTGTGTGGCCCCACCGAAGTACTCTTCTTAATTTTTAGAGAGAGTTTATTAGAAATTAGGATCTGTAGACTCCCTTTCGCCTGCCCAGATTGAGAGGCTATGGTACCCAAGGAATGTGAGGAAAACCCATCTACGAAAGTCGGTGTCGTACACCAAGTTTCTTGTATGCAGATGATATTAAAATTAGATATAGTATTAGCCCAATCAGCATTTCCTCACATATTCATCAGCGCACATACATCCAGGTTGTAAATACAAAATTCCCAACCTGAGAGTCACTATTTTCAACCCTTGTTATAGCCTGGGTGTATAAACATCTTACACCAGTGGTACCAACTGAGATGTTAACAGTACGATCTTGGCAAATCAATGTGCAAGATAACTGCGTACACAGGCCTTGCAGTGGCAGGCATGAGACAGGATTGAAAGGCTACTTCTGTAGGTGGCGCAAGCAGCACTGCAGGCCCACTAGTAGCATTTATTTTACAGGCACTGGGTATATGGGATACCGCTGTACAAAGGACGTACAGGTCAATTAAATATGCCAAACAGGTGTAGGCCAACCATACCATGTTTAAAGGAGAGACCACATGCACATTAGTACTAATCCGCAGTGGTTAAGTGCCCAGAGTCCTAAAGCCAACAAAAACAGGTCAGAAAAAATTACAGGAGGAAGGACAAAAGTTTGGGGATAACCTGTAAAAAGGGCCAGGTCCAACAATTCTTGGGCCTAAGTACGTACTATAGGAGGTTTGTCAAGGGATATGGCATCACTGTTGGCCCCTTGACTGCGCTGACTTCCAAGAAGCAGCCCAGAAATATGATTTGGACAGAGGCATGCCAAAATGCATTTGACTCCCTGGAGCAAGCCTTGTGCATAGCTCCTGTACTCAAGGCCCCTTATTTCTCCCAGGAGTTTATCATTCAGACAGATGCCTCAGAACATGACATAGGGGCAGTACTATCCCATCTTAATAAGGAGGGCCTAGACCAATGTGTAGCTTTTATCTCCAAGAGGTTACTCCCCAGGGAACAGAGGTGGAGTGCTATTGAGAGAGAAGCTTTTGCTGTGGTCTGAGCACTGAAGAAGTTGAGGACATACTTGTTTGACGCTCACTTCCTAATTCAGACAGACCACAGGCCCCTCAGGTGGCTCATGCAAATTAGGGGGGAGAATTTCAAACTGTTGAGGTTGACCATTTCCCTACAGAGTATGGACTCCAGGGTGGAACACAGGCCAGGAGTAGGCCACGTCAGTTCTGATGGTCTGTCCAGTTTTTTCCACCTTAGTGAAGAGAACTCCCTAGAGGCTGGGTCGATCTCCCCATGATCAACTGGGGGGACACGTGTTAGACCTGTCATTCTTAGGAAGGTCTTTCCCCCAACCTTTTGCCTCCCATTTTTGCTGATTTTTTTTGTAGGCCTTATGACTCGGAGCATTTAACGACTGGTAACCAGTGCTAATGTGCATGTGCTTCTCCCCTAAGCATGAGGACATTGGTGTATCCCGGGTTGGCATATTTGTTGTACTGTCAAGTCCCTTGTAAAGTGGTATACCATATGCCCAGGGCCTGTACTTCAAACGCTACTAGTGGTCTGCAGCACTGATTGTGCCACCCACAGAAGTAGCCTTTCAATCCTGCCTCAAGCCTGCCACTGCAGTGCCTGTGTGTGCTGTTTACTGCCACTTCGACTTCCCATTTAAAACTACTTGCCAAGCCTTAAACTCCCCTTTTATCATATATGTCACCCCTAGGGTAGGCCCTAAGTAACACTAAGGGCAAGTTTTGCATGTCCTGGTAGTGACAAACAGCCTATTTCGTTTTGCACTACTGTGATGCCTATCCCTCTGATAGGCCAGCATTGGGAATTCCTTAATACATTTTTAAGCTGTAATTCCTGATCAGAGAGGAGTAGCCTTTTCGTGTTTGCTATGTTTGGAATGGTAATGACAAACCCTCCTAACTGGAGAAGTTGGATTTAACATTACTATTTTAGAAATGCCGCTTCTAGAAAGTAGACATTTCTCTGTATTTACTGCTCTTTGTACCTGGCATCCTGTCTCTAATATACTTCTGGGTTGGGTGACAGTTCCACTTTGTGCATTCCCTATGGACAGCCACAAACACAGAAAGGTGAGGCTAATCTGCATTCTGAGCACTCATCCACATTCATCTGCCTGCATTCTGATGGGTCTTCCTGGGCAGTTAGGAATGGAGGGGCTGATACTTACATTTCAATAGGTAGTGTCCTGTCCACACACAAAGTGTTTTACCCCCAAGATTAGCCTTGCAGACAGGACTGGTTTGAAAGGGATCCTTTTGTACTTCAGAGAAATCTATTGAAGTCACCCTCTACATCAAAGGCACTTTTGGGTAAAAATACTGGGTCTCTGACTCCTAAAATCAGACACTTCTGGATCTTGAACTGAACCTCTGTCGGAAGGACTGCTGTGCTGCTTAAAGAACTCAACTGGACCGCTTTTCTGGCAGGACTGCTTTTGTTCTTGTTGCCCTGATTCCTATTGCTCCCTGGCTCGGCTGGAAGGACTCTGCCTTCCCTCCAAGTGATCTCCAAGGGCTTGTTGGCTTGCCTCCAATTTTCTGAAGTCTCAGGGACACAAAACAATTCCTACAGTTCTGCTGGACTCTGCCTTCAGTGACTCCTACTCTTGCCTGAGGTGCCCCCTCTAAGCTCTGGGCCTCAGAAGTGGGTTCTGCAGCTGTTTTCATCAAAAACCAATGCGTTGAATCGACTGTGTGAGAAATTCTGCTGCATCACCCTTTGACGCCGACGCAGAGGCTACCTGACGACAGCAGTTCCACAGCCTGCACTGCTTGACGACGACGCTCGGCGTGGCTTGACGACAACACTTTGCATTCACTTCAACGGAGCTTGACGCTGATGTGGACCCCCTTTGCGCAGCTGGACGACACGCAATAGACTCTGAACGTTTACAAAAGCTCCATCCAAGGTAGTTCTTCAGGGGGACCGGTCTGGGTCTTGTAGCTAGCCTGTTGTTAATCGCGGTCGGCCTGATCTTTGGATTCGCACCGGTCCCTCGTGACCTCAAGTAACCTTTTTGATCGCTAGTGACTTCTAAATACTATTTTTGATTTCATCTTTAAAAATGAATATCTCAAATTCTACTGACTGGATTTGTGTCATTTTGGTCTCGGTTTGCTCAGATAAATATTTTCTATTGTTCTAAACATGCAAACTTGTGTGGAGTCTAATTGTGGTGTATTCATTGTGTTACTGTGTGTGTGTGTATGTGTGTGTGTGTTGCACAAATACTTTACACATTGCTTTTGCAGACAAGCCTAAATGCTCTGTGCCAGTCTACCAGAGGATGAGCACAAGTTATCTTATTGTGTATCTAGCTTACCCTGACTAGAGTGGTGGTTCCTAGCTGGCCTGGGTGCCTACCTCACCCAACAAGGAATCCCATTTCTAACACTATTAAATTCTAGATAATAATCATCAGATATTGATTGACAGCACTGTACTGCATTTCGGTTTTGTGATGCAGAACTAAAACACAGACTTTTTGACATTCCGAAACGATAAGCTAGAAGGGTTCCCTTTGTGATTAACACTTTCGATGATACAAAACAATGAACCAAAAATCCTGGCCAATACAAATTAACCTCACGCCTGAACAAATCATCATTTAACATAACCTCGGCACATTTGCCTATCACTTCCCGCGATCTGATGATATCTCGTCTGACATGCTAATGCTCTGCATCTTCAACACACTCATACATTTTTTCCATTAAAATCTTATATTTACATTTTCGAAAGTTTTTGTAGAAAGGATAATTCTGTTCCTGAATGATAGCATGTTATGTAGAACTTCATTCTGCGGTTTTGCCATCTGTTAGTACCGTGCTACAGATACTCAATGTAATTATTCTCAGTTTATAGACCTCGTAAGGAGGGATGGTTACGTTGACCTGATTTTCACCCGGATGCCCTACCAAGAAGAACTTCATTTATGACCGCAAGGAATTGATGAGAGAGCATGAGACATTTCTGTTGCTACCACTTACTGCAACTTTTAGCCCATATGTCAGTGGTTAAACACTGCAGCAGCCATCACTAGGCAGTCGGGCACTGCCCATTCCCGCTGCCATTCCCCTAAGTAGGACTTCCGGTAGCAGAAAATGAATGCTGCATGGCTGCCGAGCTGTGTTGGCCACTCACTGCTGCTCAAACAGGAAGCGTTTTCCTGCTGTCGTGCAGGACCACTTTTTAATCTTATCTTGCTTTTTTGCTCGTCATAAATTTCAAAGAGAAGAGAAATTCGAAATGTTGCGAATTTGCAAATCCTGTATTATGACCACAAAAAAAAAACGTCAACGTTAGCTGTAACAGCAACGTAAACGCCATCTTTCAACTGCTCCTATTTACCTCACGCTTTCTTGTACAGGCTACGCTGTTCCATCAGATGGCAGGGCAGGGCCTGTCTTTTCGGTATAATTTGTTAGGTGCCGAGGATGCATTTTTACATTTTGCAGCATGGACATATCCATCCTGCAAACTAAACACAAGAAGCAACCTTTATTTGTCTATTCTTTCCTACTGAAATTAGGGTAAACTGAAAGAAAGGGCAAGTCAATGCCATGCTTTTGCTCATTAGGACTGCACAATTGATGTGTTGTACATGCAACAAAGAGCCTTTCAGCTCTCGCGCTGCCCCGGTACAAAGAGAGCGGCTGTTCATCCGAGCACGCAAGGGAAACCAGAACGAAGCACATAGAATTGGAATATCTGAGAAGTCTTGTTTTCTCAGTTAAAGGCTGGGCGTGACCCTAACAGAAATGTCTTCAGAGAGAAATGCGTTTCAAGGGGGCATGTGGCCCTGTCCATCTCCATGCAAAATAAACAAGACAAAGCAGGAGACGTTTATGTTTCATGTCTCCCTTGCTCTTGTCATCTTTCTATAGAATTGCTGAATATTTAGTAAAGGCAGTTTTACTTATTCCTTGCTATTGCTGTGCCTCTTTATATTTCAGTCTTTGTTTCTGCCCATCCATGTTTTAAAAATCTTATTTCATTATCTAAATAATTTCTACCACCCATCGTCCTAAAAACAAATGGTACCACAATTGTGTGCCTGGGCCTTTGCTCGAGAGAGGAAAGGCCGCAAAACGCCACAAGGAGGCATCAAGATTTAGCCTTACAAATTGATCTTTTCTGGAGATGTGAGTAGCTGTGAAATTTGGGCCCAGAGTCAATTGCCACCCAAGGAAACCTACCAAACTGAGACAGTCTCTAGATACCCAGGAAAGTCTAGGGTCATATGACTTGTGGGGATCCCAGTAAAATTTCTTACGATGAATCCCTTATAAACAACAAACTTTAATTCAGTTTAACCATTTCCTTACATTTGTATGAGCGAAAGTTCTGAAACCAGTCTAGATCGACAGCATTCCTACTGCCCGACGTTCCCACTCTTCTCTTGATAAAACTAATAAAAAGGCCCAAAAAAGAAACATGGAGACAATGCCTTGCAAATTGGCCTATTTTGGCAATATGGGTAGTTGCAGTACTTGGACCAATGCAGTCACCACCCAGGGAAACCTACCAAATCCAGACATTTCTGAAAACTAGACACCGAGTTGAGTCCAAAGTGGTGGTGCTTGCTTGGATCTCACTACGTTTGTTTACTCAAAATATCCTGTGAAATCACACATTTTCCTCATATTTGTGTGAAGGAAAGCTCTGGAATCTGTGGGGTTCAACAGAGTTCCTACCATCCAGTGTTTTCATGCTTCTGCCATTACAAATGGTACCAAACTTGCATGGCTCACTATCGAATTTCAGGAGTAAATCAGGCATACTACAGGAAAAAGTCAAAAGAAATTCCCAGTTCATAAAGATTTTGCTGTGACATGTTCACTGAGCACTCGTGAATTCCAGGAGCTAGTCAGAAATAACACATATGCATACATACTATGTATTAATCTTTGCGATCAGGCCTTCAAAGTGAAAGAACACTGTAATCTGTTTTCATGATTTATCATGTTTTTGAAGCAGAGATTTCTGTAGTACTGGTGATTTAAGTTAATTTTAATATCTATTCAAAGACATTACCATATCCACCTAAAGATAGTTGCTTTACTTTTAGAGAGCCAACTTGAAATGATGTGTGCAAAACACTGTCAAAGTTTAGCTCGTGGTCTCTATAAACAATTCCATTTATAACAAAGTTGAATTAAAAATGTAAACCTGATATTTAAAGTATGGCTCACCTGCTCTTGTTTTGGGATCTACCATAATTTATGATACGGCTAAAAAACTTTGGTGCTAATTAGAAGCTTTAACAATTTGTGCTGGATTATTCAAGCAAACAAGTTGCAGAGTGGTACACCTTCGTTATCATGAATGTCCTTCATATTGTACTGATAACTCTCGCATAATTTTTTGTATCGGTTTTGCTACCTGCAGTTTCTCATGCCTAGAATATAACTACTTTGAACATCTGGCAAGTCCATCACTGAAAAAGCTGGGACCCGGTGTTAAAGCTGCATACGATTAATTAATATACTGCTGCACTCATATCCACACAGCTTGGTATTCTTCTTGCAAAATAATTTAGGTCTTGCAATTTAACAATAAAATATCTTTATACAGCTTTCAGCATATTTAATTATTTCATTGTCATGCAATAAATTGTTTCTGCTTCATAGTGCTGCAAGGTTGTGAGTATACCAAAGGATCTGCTTCACAAATACATACGTTTCATATAAAAAATGAAAAATACAGCATGTTTTGTCACTAATCGTGAGAAGGAAAGTAGTTTGGTTGATAACAACAGGTCTCTCTGACATTCCATACCAAAAATGCAGCACTGTGACCCACTGCCTGATTTGTGACACCAAAAAACAGCAATTTCAGTAACTGAAGAATTGAGTGACCCGTAAATCCACAAAATAGCATTGATGCTACAAGAAATGGAATGATCTGTTACCAAAAAGCCTACAATGCCTGCCATTTCATGATGGTGACTAAATGGAAATATCCATCAAAAACCCCAACTGTCTCTAGTGATCACTCATACCCCACAGCATTTCTAAATTCAACCTAATGTGATCCCACCTAGTAGAGGAGTAACAGCCACAGCAATACAGGGAGACAAAAATGGATCTAATGGCTTGATTTTAGTATAGGTGTTGGTTACATACACCAAATCATGAGATAATGCAACCACTTTCCATCTCAACCAATACCACTGCCCAACAAAAAACACTGTTATAATGATATGGTCAATAGCAACGCATAATGTAATGTTTTTTCAATGTAAACTAATAACAATGGTTAAGCAATATTGCTCATAGCCTGAATTCCATATTGCATTGGAACTGCAAAGTATCTCTCAGGAAATCTAACACAAATTAAGTAGCAACTTAAAGTAAATATGAAGTGTAAGAAATTCAATCTGCTCTGGTAAATATTCAATTTTTTTTAACCTTTTTTGCCCCACAGGTTTTGAATTGTGTTTGGGCCTCTGGCCTACCGAAAATGTTTCAGCCCTTATATGTTCGGTTTAAAAAGGTGGTTCTATCTTAAATGCAGATACAGTACTTTGGGACCAGAGCCATTTCATGAGGCTGGTTCTTAAACGCGCATAAAATGTATAAGTAACACATTGTAAATGAACTCTAACAGTGTACAAGTCATGCCTAGTTGGAAATACATTAGCCATTAAACTCAATATCGAAAAATGTATTTTTCTCTTGCTGCTCTGAAAACTAAATCTGTGGCCCAGGAAGCAACTTCAGTCACTCCCACTCATACGTTGATTTATCCACTTGTAACAATCCCTGCATAGTTTATTTGTATGCATTGATAAATCCTACTCAAGAAGTAAGGAGTAGGCATTTGGCAGATAGGATGCCCCTCCAAAGTAAGGGGAACACTCACCCCTGGAGAGGTTACAGTATGGTCTATCTTTTTACTGATCCATACACACCCTGAAAATAATCAGACATTTACTTCTACCAAAGGTAGTATTAAATCTGTCAAAGGAAGGATTAAATCCATCTCCAGGATGGGAACTCCAAAACTGAAGGGTTGTGTATGGAGAATGGATTCTGCATGGGAAAAACAGTCTTTCTATGGAGAAAAATAGCTAATCATAGTATTGCACAAATATTATGACATTTCAATTTGCACAATTTTACTTTATGTAAAATGTTATTTGCAAAAAAGGCCTTGGCATAGTCAGTAAATTCAAAAGAATTCCAATTGTACTTTGGAAAAATATCTGTTTTTCACCAATTGCCAGGTGCTAGAACTGGGGGTCTCTAGTTGGCTGAGGTAGGTACCTTAGTCCAAATAGGGACCCTTGCTTCTAGTCAGGTAAGGAGGGACACAGGCTTAGATAACCCCTGCTCACCCCCTGGTAGCTTGGCACGAGCAGCCAGGCTTATCTCCAAGGCAATGTGTAAAGTATTTGCAACCATACTCCCAGTAACACAGTGATAACACCACAAATGGACACCACACTGGTTTCATAAAAATAGCTGTATCTTTATAAAAGGAATACGATGAGACCAAACAATAGAAATCCAACATATGTGTATTCGTAATATTTCGCTTTGCCGGTTATTAGGCCAGCAATCATTTGTAGGTTCTTGCGGTGTTAATGAGCAATTCACGATCTCTAATGCAGTCCTAATGCAATGCTATGCAGTTCGTAATGCAGTTCATAATGTAGTAATAAGACAGTCCTTAATGCAAGAATCATGCAGTTCGTAATATAAGAATAATGCGGTTCGTAATGCAAGAATCAGGCAGTTCGTAATGCAAGAATAATGCGGTTCGTAATGCAAGTATCAGGCAGTTCGTAATGCAAGAATAATGCGGTGAGCCAATCTGTGCGGTCAACTTGGGCACCACTAGGCCCCAACAACAGAGACAATGGTCGTAAGCTTAAAGGGGCGGCCCCGGTACTGCTGGGCAGGTACGGGCCGCTCGGGGACTCAGCGCGTCTAACGCGGTGCAGCGGGAGAGAGCTCGGAGCACTCCTGTACTCCTCCTGCATGCCTCCCCAGGCCAAACACGCTTGCGGCTCCCGACCGGAGTCCAAGCCTTACCTGGGGGGGTGCGCTGCCTCGCTCTCTCTCTCCGCTCGTCGGACGTCCTGCTGGGCGATCCCGATGACATTGCAGCTCTGTTGCGAGGCGACGCTGTAGCCAGACGGGTTACGGCGCTGCCTTTTCCTTCGTTGACAATCTTGGGCAGATTCCTTTCGACGAACAATGATCACGATCCCTTTCACCTTGTAGCTTCCTTAGCTTCAAGAAATCCTTTAGCATGTTGCGGCTCGGGCCGGCGGCGGCGATCTTTACTCACAGCCTTAGTTACGATGACGGCTCGGGCCACAAACAGCAATGCAGCACCGTGGACGATGTTTCACGCTGTGGGGGCAAAGCAGTCACGGGGCACCTCGTAAACAGCACCACGGACCACGCAGCAGTCTCAGGCGTGCAAAAAGCACACGCACACAGCGTCGCTGAGACTCGGTCCTTAGTTTCAAGTAAGCCTTTAGCACTTTGCGGCTCGGATCGGCGGCGGCGATCTTTACTCACAGCCTCAGTTACGATGACGGCTCGGGCCACAAACAGCAATGCAGCAGCATGGACGATGTTTCACGCTGCAGGGGCAATGTGGTCACGGGGCACCTCGTAAACAGCACCACGGACCACACAGCAGTCTCAGCCGTGCAAAAAGCACACGCACACAGTGTCGCTGACACACTTGGAAACTTTTATGTTCCTGAGTTTCCACAACAGGGGACCAGCTCTCCTCGGGCCCTTGGAGACATGTTACTTCAGGACACAGCACACAGCAAAGTCCTCTCAAGCAGGGGGAAACAGCACACAGCAAAGTCCCTTGTCTTATCCTCAGTCAAATCAGCAAACTGCAGGCCAGCCCCAGAACACACAGCAAGGGCAGTCCTTCTCTTCAGTCTCTTCAGCTGTTCTTCTTTGGCAGAGGTTCCTCTTGATCACAAAGTAGTTTCAATCCTTTTTCAGTATGGATTTCCGTCTTGAGTTCAGGGGTTTCAGCTCTTACATTTATACCCCTAAATGCCTTTGAAGTCTTTGTGTTCAGGAGGCTCTGACCCTGGTCCAAACCAGACCTGGGTGTCTTCCTGCCAGTGCACACCCTCTTCCTTTGATAGTCAGGGTCTGGGGCCCAGACGCTCAGCAGGAGGTGGAGCCATCCTCTGGGGGCAGCAACACAGCCCTTTTCACATCCAGGGGACTACTCCTCCCCCCCACATCAAACGCAGGCCAGCCTGTTGCTGTCTCACCTACTCCTCCCTGGTGTCAGGACACTTCCCAGACCCTGTCACATCCAAACCCACACAGGCAATACACAACCAGGCAGGGGCACACAGGATGGTTTAAGACAAGAAACCAGCCACTTCTAAAAGCGTGGTTTCTAAACACACAATTCAAAAACCATCTTCACAAAAAGATGTGTTATTAAATTCTGAGTTCAGGCACACTAAACTCCATCTCTCCATCTTATGCCTATGGGAAGATATGCTGGAAACATGGGACTCAGCATTCCCCATTCTGTCCTATGGGCAAGATGGCCTTGCAACAGTGAAAAACGAATTTGGCAGTATTTCACAGTCAGGACATGGTACACACCCCAGTACATGTCCTACCTTTCACATACACTGCACCCTGCCCAGGGGGGTACCTTGGGCCTACTATAGGGGTGTCTGATGTGCATAAAAAGGGAAGGAAAGGCCTGGCAAGTGGGTGCACTTGCCAGGACAACAAGGCAGTTAACAAACTGCGCGCAGGCACTGCAGTGGCAGGTCTGAGATCTCTTCTTAGGGCTACTTGTGTGGGTGGGACAATTAGTGCTGCAGGCCCACTAGTAGCATTTGCATTACCAGCCCTGACACACATAGTGCACTTTACTAGGGACTTTACTAGTAAGGCAAACATACCAATCATGGACAACCAATTACCATAACACTTTATACAGGGAGCACTTGCACTTTGACACTGATCAGCAGTGGCAAAGTGCCCAAAGCATCTAAGTCGGCAACATAATGTCAGAAAAAGGTCTAGGAGGAAGGCAAAAAGTTTAAGGTACTTTAGCCGAAAAGGGCCAAGTCCAACACAACCCCCTCCCAGCCTAAAGCCAGGGTAGGCCAATCAACTACCTTGATGGTCTTCCCTGCTTGGGGCGATAGAACCCGGACGCGGGCCCGCTACCGCCGGGACACTCTCCTGTTCTATGCCATCCTGACCCCAGGCGGTTCCCTTGGTTACAACTCCCTGGGCCAACTAAGCTACTCCACTGATACTTCCTGGCAGTCGGGGGCCCCCTAGGGATGTTTGTCCCTTGCCAACTCCAGGTGGGGTTACCTTGGTGACGTCTAGGGGACCCAGCCCTTCTGGCTGGGCCCTGACCCACGCGTTTCCCTACTGGGGAACACCCCCTCTCAACCTTTCGTCTAGACTTCTGGGCCTGCCACTTAGGAATGGCACCCACAAACTTCAGGACCGCGGGAGCTCTGGTTACAGATGCCCCACGACCTCCTGGCGCTAGGTGTTCTTCCTCACACAGCTGGCAAATAGGCTCTAGACCTCCAACCGGGTGCTCTCCTAAGGAACCCTCCAGCCTCTGGGGTGGGGCTGCGGACCCCCGGGGACCCCGCTCATGCTCCCTCCCTCTCCTTTGAGACAGGGTGCTAGCCTGCACGCCCCCCCACTTCTCTGGGACTTGACTGCGCCAGTCTGCCCTTCTTCCCTCCCACGGGACCGGAAGATCTCTGAGTCGCTGCTGGGATTCCCCCTTAGTGCCTCTCCAGACCCTCTGTCCCTTAACCAGAGGTCTGTCTCTGGTGCAAGCTCCTGGGAATCAAAGAGCTCGCACTCTAACAGGTTTTGGCGCAACTCTGAAAAATTATTACTGAGCCGGGGCTCCCTGGGGCCCAAATTGAGCAATCAATTTAAATCATTCGCCATGCTAACCATCACCCAATCATCCAGTGCACGCGTGTACTCATCCACACATTCCACCCAAGTACTGGATTCCAGTTTCTTGAAGTTCCTGAATTTCTGCCTGTACTGTTCAGGAGTGAGCCCATACCTGAGGCATAAAGCCTCCTTCATATTGCCGTAGGTCAGGGTTCCCGCCCTCTCTAAGCGTGGTAAAACATCCCTCCCGGAAGCCTCAAAGTGTTTCCATAGGCCCGCCCCCCAATGCTTCTCAGGCACCTCATTCATCCTCAGTGCGATCTCATATGCCGTGAACCACGCATAAATATCATCACCCCTTTGGTAATCTCGCACTAAGTCTTTGGGAATGTACACCTTACCCGCTGGCACTGGCTGGGGGGGTGCACTGCCTCTCTCTCTCTCCACTTGTAGGACATCCTGCTGGGCGATCCCGATCACGTTGCAGCTCTGTTGCGAGGCGACGCTGTAGCCGGACGGTTACGGCGCTGCCTTCTCCTTCGTTGACAATCTTGGGCAGATTCCTTTCGACGAACAATGATCACGATCCCTTTCACCTTGTAGCTTCCTTAGCATCAAGAAATCCTTTAGCACGTTGCGGCTCGGGCCGGCGGCGGCGATCTTTACTCACAGCCTCAGTTACGATGACGGCTCGGGCCACAAACAGCAATGCAGCAGCGTGGACGATGTTTCACGCTGCGGGGGCAATGCCGTCACGGGGCACCTCGTAAACAGCACCACGGATCACACGGCAGTCTCAGGAGTGCAAAAAGCACACGCACACAGCGTCGCTGAGACACGGTCCTTAGTTTCAAGTAAGCCTTTAGCACGTTGCGGCTCGGGCCGGCGATCTTTACTCACAGCCTCAGTTACGATGACGGCTCGGGCCACAAACAGCAATGCAGCAGCGTGGACGATGTTTCACGTTGTGGGGGCAATGCAGTCACGGGGCACCTCGTAAACAGCACCACGGACCACACGGTAGTCTCAGGCATGCAAAAAGCACACGCACACAGCGTCGCTGAGACACACTTGGAAACTTTTATGTTCCTGAGTTTCCACAACAGGGGACCAGCTCTCCTCGGGCCCTTGGAGACACGTTACTTCAGGACACAGCACACAGCAAAGTCCTCTCAAGCAGGGAGACACAGCACACAGCAAAGTCCCTTGTCCTCTCCTCAGTCAAATCAGCAAACTGCAGGCCAGCCCCAGAACACAGTGCAAGGGCAGTCCTTCTCTTCAGTCTCTTCAGCTGTTCTTCTTTGGCAGAGGTTCCTCTTGATCACAAAGTAGTTTCAATCCTTTTTCAGTATGGATTTCCATCTTGAGTTCAGGGGTTTCAGCTCTTACATTTATACCCCTAAATGCCTTTGAAGTCTTTGTGTTCAGGGGGCTCTGACCCCGGTCCAAACCAGACCTGGGTGTCTTCCTGCCAGTGCACACCCTCTTCCTTTGATAGTCAGGGTCTGGGGCCCAGACGCTCAGCAGGAGGTGGAGCCATCCTCTGGGGGCAGCAACACTGCCCTCTTCACATCCAGGGGGCTACTCCTTCCCCCCCACATCAAACGCAGGCCAGCCTGTTGCTGTCTCACCTACTCCTCCCTGGTGTCAGGACACTTCCCAGACCCTGTCACATCCAAACCCACACAGGCAATACACAACCAGGCAGGGGCACACAGGATGGTTTAAGACAAGAAACCAGCCACTTCTAAAAGCGTGGTTTCTAAACACACAATTCAAAAACCATCTTCACAAAAAGATGTGTTATTAAATTCTGAGTTCAGGCACACTAAACTCCATCTCTCCATCTTATGCCTATTGGAAGATATGCTGGAAACATGGGACTCAGCATTCCCCATTCTGTCCTATGGGCAAGATGGCCTTGCAACAGTGAGAAACACATTTGGCAGTATTTCACCCTCAGGACATGGTACACACCTCAGTACATGTCCTACCTTTCACAGACCCTGCAACCTGCCCAGGGGGTACCTTGGGCCTACTATAGGGGTGTCTGATGTGCATAAAAAGGGAAGGGAAGGTAAGGCCTGGCAAGTGGGTGCACTTGCCAGGACAACAAGGCAGTTAACAAACTGCGCGCAGGCACTGCAGTGGCAGGCCTGAGATCTCTTCTTAGGGCTACTTGTGTGGGTGGCACAATTAGTGCTGCAGGCCCACTAGTAGCATTTGCATTTCCAGCCCTGGCACACATAGTGCACTTTACTAGTGACTTTACTAGTAAGGCAAACATACCAATCATGGACAACCAATTACCATAACACTTTATACAGGGAGCACTTACACTTTGACACTGATCAGCAGTGGCAAAGTGCCCAAAGCATCTAAGTTGGCAACATAATGTCAGAAAAAGGTCTAGGAGGAAGGCAAAACGTTTAAGGGACTTTAGCCAAAAAGGGCCAAGTCCAACACCAGGACTACTTCCTGGACTAACATTAGAAAGGTTTGAATTATTGATATTCATAAATATGCCCCCTTGTAAACCAACTGATGCAGAATTACGAATAGCTATGCAAATCCAGCCTACTTAATTTGATTGCTAAATTGTGAAAGAAAACTTGACATCAGCAGTGTGGGCTGTTCAGTGTCGCACTAGTGCATTGTTCCCACTATTATGAAACACACTACGCTCAACTTTCCATGGCCCCACTGCTTAGAAGATATGTTTAATCTGATAACAAAAACAAATGAAAGGCAGTGGTATAGTATATCAAGATCAAGAATATCACATTATTTTAAGCACTAGAAAAGTTCCATGCATTACGATGTCCATGAATATCCGATAAAGACAGTTCAATGGAATTCAAATCTTTGGGAGTCTTGCATATGAGTTCAAATCCAACTTTATTGAATCTTATATTAAATAAATTTCAATCAGCCCAGCCAGCGCGTTTCATCCCGTAGGACTTCATCAGGGCTGTAAGTTAAAAACAAACATCAACAATATGTATTATATGTGTACAGAATATTGTCATCAATACATAAAGACCGATATATACACAACTATTTACATGACTCATAATGAAAAAAAAAAACACTACAAGACTCCCTACGTATATACACCCTTTAGAAACACAGCACACATAAAAGAGTTATCAGTTTACAAGGTTTAGTGCCTATGTATTCAGTTCCAATTTCAATGCCTTGTAACTGTAATCCATGGGAACCTTTATGTTAAGGTTAAGGCCTAACATACACAGTGCTTAGTACCAAGCCCCCCTACTATACAGTACTCATTACAGAAGTAAATCTGATTTCACTCACTTGAACAGTCCCTGAATAAATTGTCCCAAAGTTGTATAAGATGTTCTCCTGTGTCAAATGTCTTTATAAACCAAAATCCTAATGCCAAGTGGTATAGTACCCCTATTACATCTAAAAATCAGAAAGAGTGGTTTGGATCAGGGGAACTTTAAATTTCCATAAGAGTCTACTTTATAGAGCGCAAGTCCGACTTCTGTTAATATATAACAAGCACACCACATTCTCACGCCTTGCACATGTGAAATATTCTGACTTAACAGGATCAACACTTGATCATTCATTCACATGTTGATACCCCTACCCAACAGAAAGAGTGGTTTTAGATCATGGGAACCTTGTAATTGGAAAAAGAAATTAATTCATAAAGAACAATTTCCACTTCTATTTGTATATAACAAGCACACTACACCTCTCACACAGTATACATGTACAGTATCCTGACTTTACCTCAATCGATCATCAAGTATTGTTAAGGTCACTATCAAAATGTATATCACGCTGTACTCCCTCAGCATCCATCATGAAGGGTCAATATCCCTGCTCCGTACTCCCCTTCTTCATCCGTGTCAGAGCATCCAATACCACGACACATACGCCTACAAGTAAATCCATACAAGGCTCATAGTTTTAAACATAACCACAGCCAATCATATTATTGCTTACAGAACCAATAATACCTGGACCTTATGGCTTACAAGACCCCCAATGCACCAATTCGCAATATTAACACTCGGCCTGATCAGACACTGATCTTCGCCATAGTCTATAGTGAAGAAACCTGTGTTTCCCATCTAGTCTGTTCTTACGATCTATCAAATATCTCTCTTGCCCCCCTGTATATGTAATAATGAGTGTAACCCTATATGAGGAACATATTTTAACTCTTACACTCATCATGTAGCCCCTCTATATCATCCTAGAGTCTTTAAATACACCAGAACCATCTTAAACTAACATCAGGATTTCCCTCCCTGGTCCGTCTGGTGTATCCTCCAATCAGAAGTCTGTGGAGCATAAAGTCTATGGTAACTTCCCCGTAAGTCCAATTGTTGAAGGTTAAATAAGCAATGATGGAAACCGTACCAAGATCCACACTAAAGATCGAATAAAGTGTTAATTAAAGACACAGATGGTAACAACAGAAAATCAGTGAATCTCTAAATAAAAATAAAGAAGACCAGAGTGGACTGGTAAGATGTCCTTCCCTGGCTGAGCATGTGTACAACACAAAATGTAAAAGGCTAAGGAAGGCCTCCAGCCACTTCACCGGCTATTTTCCAACTTTCCTTAACAAGAAAGTTTAACTGACATCAGGAAGTTCCCTCTCCGGTCCGTCCAGTGTACCAACCAATCAAAAGCCTGATAATACCAAGTATGAGGCAGCCACCTCCTAAGCACCATGTAGGTGCCCGTACTTCGACCCACTTTAAAGAAAGATCTAATAAATAAAAAAAGCTGTAACAACAGATGTCCATTGAACCTCGAAATGCAAAATACCAGTTCGAACAGGGATGGAATCTTCTTACGGTCTTTGGCTGAGTGAGTATCAGAAGAAAAATGCAAAGACCCGTTCAGCCATGGAAGTTGACCTCCCGCTACATTGGCTGTTATCCAGCTTTCCTCACAATGAAAAGTTTGTTCAAGAGTTGTTACGTTTCCTCTCCGGTTAGCCCTATAACAACCAATCAGAGACATATATGCACGAAAAATGTAAAAAAGCCCATTCAACTGGGGAAAACAGCCTCCTTCTTCACTGACTGAGAGAGTGTGTAGAGACATGAATAACCAACACCTATTGTAGCACCAGCAATGATCAACTTCCATATAGTGAAGAGAGAATAATCTCAAGACAGAAGAAATGCCCGTTCGGCCCTGGAAGGCAGCACTCCACTTAACTGACTGTTCAATCATGAGTAAGCAGCGACTGTTACTAGGTAGAAAATCTATTCTAAACACCAATCTACAGACCTGCACCTGCTATGGTTTAGTAACATCTAGTGATGGGAGAATGATGTCATAGTTGTGACCCAATATATTGTTTAGTGTGTGTCAATTACAGCATTATACACTCTATTGCATGCAAATTTAGAATGTAACAGAATCCAATGTAGGAACTGCTCCACATAAAAAGGTTGAGAGTGACTTTATGCCTGATGAAACTACGAAGCATATGTAGATTGGGCCACAAAGGGATTCCCTTAGATCTAAATGGATGTCCAACCAACTTCCAAATCTCCATCTGGTCAAACACATATGATGTATTAAATCAAAAGGAACCACTAAAAACTGCGTAAACATCAAGAACGTCTTGCCTATTTTTAAACCAAAAATAATCGATAAAGAAATCAATGGAGTCACTTCCTTGAACACATTTACTCATCCTTGTGTCCATCCCTCAGCCATTTGCCATTCAGAACAAGTCAACCTTAGGAGTTGGGGTATCTATAGAAAGTAGTGTAGCTCATTTTCTAAATTAAGACCCACCTGTACAGCTCTCAATCTGCTGATTAACTTTGCCTCTTCCTAAGTTTAAATTTCATTTCTCCTCCCCTTGTATCTTTCTCAGTTCTTTAGATTCCATGAAATTTAAAAGTAACGCTATTGGGGTGGTTTTGTAAGCCATAAGATTCAGGTATTATTGGCACTGTAAGCAATAATATGATCAGCTGTGGTTGCGTTTAAAATTACGAGCCTTCAATGGATTTACCTGTAGACGCATTTCCCGCGGTATTGAGTGGTGTGACATGGGTGAGGAAGGTGAGTACGGAGCAGGAATAATTGACCCTTGATGATGGATGCTGAGGGAGTACAGCGTGATATACGTTTTGGTAGTGGCATTAATAATACTTGATAATTGATTGAGGTAAGGTCAGTATATTGTACATGTACAATGTGTGAGAAGTGTAGTGTGCTTGTTATATACAAATAGAAGTGGGAATTGTGCTTTATCATTGACTTTCTCTTTCCAAATAAAAGGTGCCCATTATCTAAAATCACTCTTCTCACTGGGTAGGGGTATCAATATGTGAATGAGTGATCCAGTGTTGATCCTGTTAAGTCAGGATATTGCACATGCGCGAGGCGTGAGAATGTGGTGTGCTTGTTATATATTAACAGAAGTGGGACATGTGCTCTATAAATGAGTCTCTTTTGGAATTATAAAGTTCCCCTCATCCCAAACCACTCTTTCTGATTTTTTGATGTATTAGGGGCTACTATACCAACCGGCATTAAGACTTTTGGTTTATGAAGACATTTGGCATGGGAGAACATTTTATACAACTTTGGGACAATTTATTCATGGACTGTCCAAGTGAGTGAAATCTGTATAACAATTACTTAGAGATTTACTTCTGTAATGTGCACTGTATAGTAAGGGGGCTTAGTACTAAGCACTGTGTAGGAAAGGCCTAAATCTTAACATAAAAGTTCCATTGGATTGCAGGTACAAGGCATTGAGATTGGACCTGGATACATAGGCACTAAACCTTGTCAATTGATGACTCTTTTATGTGTGCTGTGTTTTCAAAAGGTGCATATAGGTAGGGAGTCTTCCAGTGTGTTTTTTTCATTATGAGTCATGTAAATAATTGTGTATATATATCGGTCTATTTGTATTCATGACAATATTCTGAACACATATATGACATATTGTTGATGTATGTTTTTAACTTACAGCCCTGATGAAGTTCTAAAGGACGAAACGCGTTGGCTGGGCTTATTGAAATTTGTTTGATATAAAGATCAATAAAGTTGGATTTGAACTTATATTCAAGACTCCTGAAGATTTGAATTCCATTGAACTATATTTATGGGATACTCATGGACATCGTAATACATGGAACCTTTCTAATACTTAAAATAGAGTGATATTCAGTTGTTGTATTTGCTAACTTGTGAAAATTAGGATCTCTGTAGGGTTATATTACATATGCTTTGCACTATTGCAAAATAACTGCAAATGCTCTTTTGCGTGATTTTGCTGCTGGCATTAAAGGGAATGAAACAAACATGGATTTTTGTACCTGGGCTAAAACAGAGCCACCTATTTATTCATTCTTTGCTATCTTTTCACAGTTAAAACAGGCATTGGCAAAGCCAATGGGTTTCACCTATGCAAATTCTATCGACTTTGTCAATGTTTTTTTTACATATTGCTGAGCAGTTGAGCTGCTGTGCAATATAATTTAAAGAAAAAAACAACATCACACGGACAATGAGCAAAACATTTTGGCTTTGCCAATGCTTGCTTTTACTCACCATGGCATGAAGGTGTTTTACTATTTGCTTCCTTCCCCTCGAGCTACTCTCAACAAATAACAACCACATCCCAAAGACAAAAAATTAATAGGGTGAAATATGTCAGTCATTTATAAACATCTTTGAGAGATGCATAATTTTGTTGACAAAGTCACATTTAAAGTGGCACTTCCTATAAAATTATTTACATAGCCCGAAGATTTTGTTAGAGGATACTGACTTGTTTTTAAATATAAGCATTGGCAAAGACAATAGGTCTCGGCAATGCTCGAGCTATTGGCCTTCTCAATGTGAATGTCTTTTAGCCATGTTGTCTAGCAGCACATCTGCTCTTCAGCATAGTTGAAAGTCACTGAAAGCCCAGAATCAAAGGATGTTGAGCCGACAACGAGTCTCTCCCCCCCCCATTTTGAGTTTATTGTCCTGCCCCTCCTAACATAAAAAAACCCTATGACGTGGCCTGTGCAGGCTGCATCATAGCGCTTTTTTCAGTGACTTTAAGCCATGCTGAACAGCAGATGTGCTGCTATACAACATGGCTAAAAGGCATTCACATTGTCAAGGCCAATAGCTTGTGCATTGTCGAGAGCTATTGACTTTGCCAATGATTGTTCAGTGTTGATGGGGTCATGCTGAACAAATGTGGAAGTGATAGTGAGAAACAGTTGAGGAGCTTTGAAGTGAAGCGAGGATGTGGCGTACCAGCCAGGGCTGCTGACCAGGCAACTGGGCAACCAGGTTTGAATCTTGGGGTCGGCTGAACATTTTGTGATTCTTGGCAAATCACTTACGCCTTCCCTTGTGTAAAACAATGAATGTGTCATTGTGTAATGCAACTGGTGAGCACTTAAAGCACTCCAATACCTTCAGCAGGTATTAGCACTGTGGAAAGACGAAGGACAGAAGGAGCACTCCAATACCATTGCATCGTACAAAAAAAAATAGAAGAAGCAGCAATGAGGGAGGTGGTGGGGGACGGGTCAAGCAGGGAAGCAGGAGGGGATAGGGAGGTGGGCAAGCAATAATGGGAGAGGGTAGGAGGGAGCAACAATGAAGGGGTGAAAATATCTTAATTGAAGCAGGATCAGCAACAAAAATGAATGTGTCACTGGAATGTATTTAGTGAGCACTTAAAGCGCTCCGATACCATCGTCTCGTGTTTCCATGAGAAGCAGGCTCAAATCTGATTTGCATTAGGTGGGCATCTGTCACGAGTGGTACAGTGATGGTTTGGAATGCTGCCCCACGCAATTGTCACTGGTTAGACTATGTGCAAGTATTCATTCCATCACCTTTTGGATGTTTTATTGTCAGTAATATGCCTGGAAACCTGAGTCTTGGAAACCTGAAATTGGTGCAGCGTTCCAAGCCTACTGCTGCCAATTTTTGTGAATTCCAAAAAGTAGCAAATTTGCCCCCATTCAAGGAGTACTTCTATGGGTGCAGATTTACGACTTTTTAGTAAACCGGTCGTTAGGTTTCTGCTCAAAAAATGAAATAAGTTTAAAGGTCTCAGTGGAATGAGAATGACAAGAAAAACTCACAGAGACATAGCAGACCAAACTCAGAGCCCCGAGATTCAACCACCAAGCCAAGAATGCACTTGGAGGGGTGAAGTTAGGCCCCTGTCCCTCCCACCTGGGCCTGTTATTTCTCCCTTGGAACTCATGAGTATGGTCACATACAACACAACTGGCTCGAGTCCCTCTCCTGGATCACTTACTGTAAATGTGTTTGCACTGCATTGCACTCTTCTTCATCTCTTCTACAAGAAACCTTGATGATAGAGTTGTCAAATTGGTGCATGTAGGCAAAGCTCCATGTTTCTAGTCCTCGCCCTTTACTAATCATTTTATCAAGTACCTGATAGCCCCATGTACTAAACCGAGTCGCAAATAGAGGTGGGTGTGCCAGAAAATTAATAGGTCAATCCGACCCGGAGCCAAGCAAGATTCTGGTTTATTCCAAGAGTCTGTGCATGTGCTAAGCCATGAAAATATTTGGCATTTGTATTGTGCAACAAACACAATGTAAAAGGATGATACAGTCGCTTCAAAATTCAAAAATGTGCATTTCTTTAACATGTAGAAGCCTTTCACCATACTATGTCAGATTATATCACTGCATAGACAAACATTTATTAAAAGTGATATTTTTTTAAGGAACTTCGAAGCCTTTACCCAATGACAATGCCAAGAGGCAATTCAGTGGTCAGAAAAAGGAGGCGCAGTGAAATAAAACTTTTGGCTAGGATCACTCAATTTGGATAAGTATGGAAGCCGGATTTTATTCCAGGTTATCTGGGTCTACATTTTGAAATTCAGCCACCAGATGTATGTTTTTTGCATCGAATGTCATGATTTTGTGGTTTATTCTTGGCTAACATCGAGACAAACTGGCACAGACATAGCAGACCTTACTCAGGACTCCCAGACCGAAACACCATACCAAGAATGCATTTTTATGGGGATGTCACACCCCAAACACCCCTCCTGAAGCTACACCCTTGGTAAGAGAAATTATTATTTGAAAGGGTTGCGTTAGGTATAAAGGGGGTCAGCGCTTGCTTTGGCCTTCTATTGCACCTGAAAAGGAAATTTAACACTATTAGAAAGAGTTTCATTGCCGAAAGCATCTTAACAAGCATCCTACAGTCTATGAAGTACCGTGTTATCTTGGATGAGAGTAACAAGGACAAATTTACTATAGCTTAGAAACAACTGTCAAGCAACATTAAGCTATGGAGTGCGACACTAAGAGGCAATCAACTGTTGCATACAAAAACTACTTTGTGATAACTGATAGAGCCAGGTTGCCAAAACAGCTTTTTGTTGCTCAGTACAAACCCTTTGCTGATGCATGCAATGCAAGTGTTTTTAAGAAATAATTGTTTTCCTTGATACCTAAATTATCTTAATATAGATTTTCTTTCAGAAAAAGGTCAAACTTACAATGAAGAGTGAAAGACAACTAAGGTATGTATGTAGGTTGTAGGTAGTACACATTTATCATAAAAACTGTGAAAGTCTTGTTTCCACATAACCTATATGCTTTGCAAACACAAAAAATGAGGAGGTGGACTCTACAATTATGGGTTTAACATTTCTACTAGAAAGTTTGCATCTGTTTGTGAAAATCTCTGCCACCATGGCAGAGATCGCCCTATGGAAAAATATAGGGAAATGTATTAAAGTTTAATATTTTTTTAATGAAATAAAACTTGTATGATAAATAATTGAAATGAATAATAATAATCTAGTACTACTTAAACAAAAAATACATTATTAAATTATACATTAACTTAAATATATTATTTTTATATATGATTTTTATCAATACTTTAAAATTCAAATCACACTCCCTTACTAACATTTTTATTCAGTGTGCAATGATCTAAGTTATGCGTTTTGTTTTTAATTTATTTGAATTCTTTTTGGCTGTTTAAAACTATATTAAATAAGTTAAAGATACGATTAAATTAAAACATTCAAATAAAAATATATTAGCATTATTATATTCTAGCTATCTATCTATATATATATCTAGATATCTATATATATCTATCTCTATATATCTATATCTATCTATCTATCTATCTATCTATCTAGCTATCTATCTATATAACTGCTTCAAATACAAGGACAGATGGTCAACACTCATGGGAGGGGTTTCACATTATTTTAATGAACAGGTGTAAAGAAAGACGCGTTTTGACTAGTGCCTTTGTCAGTGTGGCGTGCCGTGCTGTGAGACAGCATTAAATACATTCTCGTGCATTGGTCAAACATTGTTCGTAACAATCGATGAAGGACTCTCAACATGACATCAATTCTGTCTGTTCTAAAAACCACGTCTGCCATCTTGTAATGGGAAATGTACATGTTTCATTCACATTTAGGTACATAATTTCTATAGAGACATAATTCAATATTAAGACTCATGATTCAAAGTTCACGTCTCGTTATCGCAGTGGCAGACATGCTTGATTTTTTTGTTTAAATTTGTTTATTGAATTTTCTTTTTTTAGAAAGGAACGTTACATGCCTTTAAACAGACACCATTGGCAATCAAATGTATGTTGACATTGTAAGAAGAATTTACAAAATGGATGTGATCATATAAGCATTACATAGTCAGTGATTTGTTTATGCGAAGCATTCAGGAGTCTCAAGTGAAACAGGCTAACCCTGGGCGTAGTTCGCGAAGTAGCGCTTCGCGAAGCTACGCAAAGTGAAGTTCGCACTACGCGAGCTTCGCGTAGCACTACGCGAACTGCGTAGTGCGTGTTCGCAATGATTACACAGTGCCGGATGCTTGTCCGCACTGTGCAATCATTGAAAACGGCATCTTGCACAGTGCGAGCTGTCTTTTACTGCCGCTCTAGTAGATTTTTACTCGAGCGGCAGCTTTCTCAACGCGGACTGGTAGTTTCTCATCGCGAGCGGTCGCGAGCATACGCGACCACTCGCAATGAGAAACCTGACCTCCCGCGTTGAGAATCTCGCCGGAGGTTTATTTTCCACGCTCGCGATCGGCAACTTGTGTTGCTGATCGCGAACGAGGAAAAAGTCTCGCCGGGATGTCATTTTGCTTGCTCGCGGTCGCCAACTTGACGTTGAGGACCGCGAGCAAGCAAAAAATGACCGCTGCACTACGCTACGCGTGTTTGCACTGTGCTACGTGCAATTCGCGTTGTGCGAAGTAGCGCAAACTTCGCAAACTACGCGAGCATAGCGTAGTTTTCTGCCCAGGCCTAGTGCTAATATTAGCAAATGAAATATAAGGGTAAATCCCTGTTAAGTCAATGTATTAGGGGAACAGTATATACCAGCTGCAATGTAACACTGCCCTCCCCGACATACCCACCCTCACACAACCGCACTTTGAATACATATTGAGATTGTATGACGCCAACCATTGTCATTTTAAATGATCGTGTGTAAGGTTGGAAATGTTAATGTTAATGTTAATGTTAAAAATAATTTATAAAGAGCGCGTACACCAGGTGGCTTCATGGCGCTATAAAATGCTCCAAGTGCTATCCGATAGAACATCAATCATAGGCTTGTTCAAAAAGCCATGTTTTGAGGGACTTCCTAAACTGCAGGAGGTTTGTGCAAGACCGTATTTCCAGCGGAAAAGAATTCCACAGTTTGGGGGCAAGAATCGCAAATCTGCGGCCTCCCTGATGCACCCGCTTGAATGTCGGAGTGATAAGGAGTGAGAGGTGGGCAGAACGCAGGTTACGTAAGGGAGTATGCCTAGAAATCAGGCTGTTGATAAATACAGGACTATTGCCATGCAAGGATTTAAAAATAAGGCAACCTGTTTTAAAGGCACAGCGCTGGGCGATAGGGAGCCAGTGCAGTTTCTTCAGCAAGGGAGTCGCTGATTGCCATTTAGGTTGTCGGAAGATCAGTCGGGCTGCATGGTTTTGGGCCATCTGAAGCCGTTTAAGCAGGTAGAGTGGCATGCCCAAGTACACAGAATTGGCGTAGTCCAGATGTGACAGGACAGTGGCTATTATGACCTGAATCAGGGCTTCCTGAGTGAGAAGGCGGTGTATCTTCCTGATCTTGCGCATTTGAAAAAACACTTAGAAATAACCGCACCGACCTGGGTTTTTAGTGAAAGGTCATTGTTGAGGGAGACTCCAAGTGTTTTGGCCGAGGGGGACGGGGAGGGAGGGGGTCCTAGCTCTGGAGGCCAGTAATGGGGACCCCAGTACTTATGACTGTCCCCAGTAAGAACAAGCTCTGTCTTACCAGGGTTCAGTTTGAGATGGTTGAGGTCCATCCATTGTTGAATGTGCCGCATTGTAGCCTGAAAGTCCGTGACCGAATTATGTGAGTTATCGATCCTGAAGAGTAATTGGAGGTCATCTGCATAATTAAAAACAGTCACCTTCATATCTTTAAGGGACTGAATCAAGTGGGCAATATAAAGATTAAATAAGTGGGGAGAAAGAGCCGAGCCCTGTGGAACGCCACAAGTAATTTTACGTGGGGGAGCTGAAAAGTGACCTTGGCAAACGGCCTGAGAGCGATCTTCCAAAAAGGAAGTAAGCCAGAGAGCCGCCGTACCTTGAATACCAGCATGCTTGACACGGTCGAGCAGAATAGTGTGGTCGACCGTGTCAAAGGCGGCAGAGAGGTCCAATAATACCAGTGCCTGAGGGGAACATCTGTCTGCATTGTCCCGGAGAGTATCCAGGACAGCAAGGATTACAGTTTCAGTAGAATGGGCCGGCCGAAACCCTGCCTGATGAGGGTCCAGGTATTTAGATTCCTCGACAAAGTTAGATAGACATTTAGCTACATGGGCTTCTAAGATCTTCGCCAAAAATGGAAGCAAAGAGATCGGGCGGTAGTTAGACATGTACATGAGATGCACAATGTTTGGGGTCCTGCAAATTTCCCTGGTTGGGGGCCTCTTTTCCATGCTCTCCAGTTCACTCTGTACCGTTAGTTTGTACATGCGTCCCATCCATCCCTGAGGGGGTCTCCTGCTTTTCCGAATTCTCCTTCCAGGTAATGCAGAAATCTGCTTGTATCACATTCCCTGCTGCTGCCAACGGCAACGCACGCAGCCCTATAGTGTCTTCATGATGGAGCGCCACACTTTCTGCCTGGGCCCAACATATTAAGGATTTGGACCAGGCTTTCGAGTTTGGGAGTTCGGAAGATTTCCAGCGCCTGGTAATTAGTTGCTTGGCTACAATGAGTCCTAGGTCTATGAAACGAGTTGTTACTTTGTATTTTTTAGGTCTCTGATAAAGACCCAAAAGGCATACCTACCAGGTCCACTCTATCGTGCGACCAGTGCACTGGGCTAAGAGCTTTGTGAGTGTTTCCCAATAAGAGACTAAGGCAGTGCAGGCCCATAGCATATGCAGAAGATCACCTCCCATCAGCCCACATCTGGGGCATTGGGCATCATTACGGTTGAAGTCTTGATTAATCTTAGCTGATGTCATGTAGGCTCTGTGTGTTATAAAGTATTGAATGAGTCAGAATCTGACATTCCGGGAAATATGCGTGGGTCCCTCTAGGATAGCATCCCATTCCCATTCGGTGCTTGGCCACTGTAAATCTGTGTCCCAGTGGACCCTAAGTGATACCAAAGGGAGTGCCGCGTGTGTTCGTAGTGAGTCTGCTATCCATCTAGTGAGGCGTCTCCCTGCACCTAGTTCATGCAGGTATTGAATTGTCAAGTGCCTCGTTGGCTCTTGTGCTATGTCTCCCCATAATGTCAGTAGTGTCCGCATCAGTGAGGCGTGGAGTAGAAATTGGCCGTGTGGCAGGCTGTATTCTTCGGCAAGTATATCGAACGGCAGCAGCTGCTTATCGTGATACAGGTCCCCTAGGGTTTGGATTCCCGCCTCTCTCCATGGGCGGAGCTCTGCCGCAGTGGTTGCCCGGCGCTGCCTGGGCGTACCAAGCAGGGGCAGGGAGGGCACGTATGGGCTGGTAGTTTTTGTGATTTTTAGGCTACGACGGAAACAGACATATGCCACTCTTGCCAACAATTGAGTAGGTGCTGCTCCCATCCGTCCAAGGTGGAATAGTGTTATGATCTGGGGGTGGGTGTAGCCTGCCTGCCTCATAGCGGTGTCTGCGCGGTGGAGATTGCCAACCCACCGGGCAACCCACTGCAGCTGCGCCGCCAAATAGTAATGTTCCATATTGGGTACAGCCAAACCCCCTCGGCTAGTTGGTAGGTACAGTTTGGTCAGTGCTACCCTGCTGCATGTGCCGAGACATATGAATTGTCGCACATCATGTTCGAATATGCGGAAAAGTGCTGGCTTGACATATAGGGGTAAGTTGGTAAAGTGATAGAGTATCCTTGGGAGCACCACCATTTTCAGGAGGACGATTCAGCCCATTATGGTCAGTGGGAGGGTGCGCCAGAATGTCATCTGAGACCTGACTGCTGACATAGTGCGTATGAGGTTTCCCTCCAAAAGGTCCTTCAGCTGCTGGTAGATTCGAATGCTGCCTATTGCCAGTGTACTGGTGTGTTGTTGATCAACATCAGCAGGTCGGGAGCTGACTCAGCGAAGGCATACAGGCATGACTTCCCCCAAATTACTCGAAGTCCTGATAAGGAGGCGAACTCTGACCGCACTCTCTATCGTTTCACATGGTTTCCTAATGTCCCGGAGGTATATCAACAGGTCATCTGCATACAGAGAGACTGCATGCGCGCTGTCTCCTAAGGGGATGCCCCAATCTTCTTTTGTCAGAATCGGCTACTGGTTCATTGGCCAGTGAGAACAAAAGCGGGGAGAGCAGGCAACCCTGCCGTGTGCCGCACTCGATTGGAATTGGCTGAGATATATATAGGCCTGTCTTGACTCTGGCAGTAAGCTGGGTATGTAACAGTTTCACTAGACCTAGGAAGTTGGCACCCAGGCCATATTTGCTTAACGCAGCAAATAGGAAATCCCACTCTAGCGTATCGAACGCTTTCTTGAGGTCGAGCACTAGGCAGCCCGAATGCGCCCAACGTTCCCTCGGGTAGTGAGCTACCCTGAAGAAGTGTCACAGGTTCAGCGACGTACAGCGGGCAGGGGCAAACCCGTTTTGATCTGCATGCACTAGGTGCGGTACTAATGGGGCCAGCCGCCTCGCCAATAGTTTGGCTAGTATCTTGTAATCCGTGTTAATAGTGCTAACAGACGATACGAGCCATTCAGTTCTGGATTCCTGTCTGGCTTAGGCAATGAGACGAGCAAGGATTCGCGCAGTGTCTCCGGCAATATTGATGCCTCCTGTGAGCTGTGGTATAATTAGAGTAACTGCGGTGCTAAGGATGACTGGTATGCCTTGTAGTATTCGGCTGGCAGTCCGTCAGGGCCAGGCGCTTTACCCGTGGCTAATGCCTGTATTGGCTGCTGCAGCTCCACAAGCGTGATTGGTTCATCGAGTTCGGCTCTCTGCTCCTCGGTCACCACAGGCAACGTGAGTGGGGATAGGAAGGATTCTAATGCTGTCGGCTCTGCGTGAATGGCTGATCTATACACCCTGGCATAGTGAGCGGCAAACTCACAATGAATGTCATGTTGACGAGTCAGTAGCTGCCCGACTGGGATCTCAGCTGCAGAACTGGGTGTTGTGTGTGCTCTTGTCTGATTAGTCTCGCTAGCAGCCTGCCTGCCCTATCTGCTGCCACATGCATGCGTGCCGCATGTGCGGCATAGTTTGAGCAACGCAGCCTCTCAAGGACATCGACATGTTTCTGTCTCTGATCGTCCAGGCCTGTTGGGTGCTAGTGTTGTGTGCTAGGTTGGTTTCTAAGCTGGCGAGTGTGTTTTCGATGTGCTTTGCCTCACGGTCTAGCTGAGGGCGAATACTCCAGCTGAGTCCTAGACATTTCCCTCTGACTACAGCTTTGCATGCATCCCACAGCAAACTTGTGTCAGGGACTGATCCTGCATTAGTTTCGAAGTAAGTATCTATAGCTGTTCCCACCGAGGCCCTGAAGGGGAGGTCTTCCAGCGCTAAAGGCTGGAGCCTCCACAGTCGGGTGGCGTGCTCTATGTCGTCCCCTTGCAGTTTTAGTGTGTGTGGGTTATGGTCCGAGTGCGTACAGTCGAGATAGTCTATATTGGTGCAGTCTGCCAGAAGTGTTGTGTTCCCCATGAAACGGTCTATGCGGACATGTAATCCATGTGGATGTGAGTAGACCTATCAAGGTTGGTGTCCAATACCGTGTTGAAGTTGCCCCCTAGCAACCAGGGCATATCACACCAGCCTGACAATATCTT
Organism: Calotriton arnoldi; assembly: GCA_963921515.1. Classification (NCBI taxonomy): domain Eukaryota; kingdom Metazoa; phylum Chordata; class Amphibia; order Caudata; family Salamandridae; genus Calotriton; species Calotriton arnoldi. The sequence goes on along the minus strand of CAWUFW010015845.1, from coordinate 200,902 downwards.
GGATAATGTGCGCCAGAAGTCTCCCTGTTCTGTATTTGGGGCATATGTGGAACCCAGTACTATTTGCCTCCCGTTCAGGCGGCCTTTCGATAGCACGAAGCAACCATATATATCTATTTCTGTTGCCTCGGGCACATATTGGGACTCTGGCCGAACCCATATAAGAGCACCTCTGGCATATGAGGAGTAGCCTGTGGCAAGTATTTGACCTTTCCATCTGTGCTGTAACCTGTGGACCTCCGGCTGTGCTATGTGTGTCTCCTGCAACAGGGCTATTTGGGCTGCTTGTCTCTTAAGGTATGCATAGACTTCGTACTGGCATGCTGGCGTATGCATTCCTCTAACATTCCAAGTAATTATGTCGGTGGGTGGCATGTGTCAATTGTATAGAATAATAGTGCATGTATGGGGCACGGCGCGTCGGGGGTGGGCGGGGATTGCGGTTTTGCGCGCTAGACACGTGCTGTTTCAGCGCCGTTCACGGCTGCATATTTGTGGTGCGTAATGCACTTGGTAGGGGAGCAAACAATACAACTTGTGACTGGGGTAGAGCAGAGGGACAATGTGTGTCTGCCCAAACAATAAACAGCTCCATATGGCAAAGTACGGCTGTTTGAACCGCGCTACTTTTAGTGGGAGGGAAGCGGGTTGATCCTACAGGTGATGGGCACGTGATTGGGCCTGGTGTCTCTGCTTAAATGAGCACACTGTGTGCCTGCCATCATATATTGTGACAACATTTCACTGGGGGCGAGCGGGCCTGCTGTTATAGGACATGAGTACAGGCCATAGCGCGTCGTGTGTGCATATGTTAGGTTGGTACAGAGTACTTATGCATGTTCAACTAATCATATTAACAATAAGACAACTCTATTGACCATCACATTAGATCATCTGCTGTTTGGGGCGTCACTGCCGGGGGCCGCTGTGAGTCCTCAGTGCCGGGCCACATTGCGGATGAACTGTCCTCACTGGGGGATCTTTCAGAAGAGGCATCTGTGTCTTTGCTGGCTTGACAAATCCGCATAGTGGCCGCCGTGTGGAGGGCCTGCAACAGTTGCTCTAGGTTGGGCATCGCCCGGAGCTGCGCCGGAGCTCTCCCGGGTCATCTCCGGTACCTTCTCCTGTTCCTGCATGCGCCTGAGTCAATACCACTACTACTGCGTCGTCTGTTCAGTGTGGTGTGGTGTGGTGCACCGCAGCTTCCAGCCAGTCCCACGCCTCTTCCGCTGTGCTGAAGAAGTGAGTGGAGCCATCCTTAACTACTCGTAAATGGGCCGGGAACAGAAGGGAGTATTTGATGTCCAATTATCGCATTCCTTTCTTAACCGGTAGGAATGTGCTCCTTTGCTTCTGTCCCCCCAGTGCATAATTTGGGGAGAAAAGGACTGATGAGTTGTCTACCTTGACCTCTGCCATCTTTCGTACCTCCCGAAGGACTGCATCTCAATCTTTAAAGTTCAGCAGGTGAAATAGGAAGGGTCGGGGTCCAGTGCCTGGTGATGGCCGGCCCGAAGGCACTCTGTGCGCCCTTTCTACTGCAAAGAAGGTGGAGAGCATATCTGCTGGCATCAGGGATTTCAGCCATTCCTCTGTGTATACCACTGCATCGTGGCCCTCCGTTCCCTCAGGCAGGCCCACCATGCGGATGTTATTACATGAGGAGCGTCCTTTAGCATTGTCCATTCGCCGCTCCAGCGTGTGCCGCTGTGCAGTGAGCTCCCCCAACTTGGTGGTCCCAGCTTTGGTACTTGGAAGGACCTCTTCTAGTTCCGCCGCCATTTAATTGACTGTTCCTGCTAACCTCCGTTGATCCGCGTGTAATAGTCTGAAGTCTGATGTTATCTTGTCTATGCACCCTTCTAGGGAAGTACGAGTTTGTGTCAGGGAGACTCCGATCTGTGTCACTGCATGGAGCACTGAATCCATCTTAGATTCCAGCATGGTGGCTTTTGAGGATTTCGCTGCCTCATGCTCTTGTTCTGGCTGTTTAGCTGTTGGCCCTGGCTGCGAAGCCGCCATGCCCTTACCTGCTCTTTTTCTGCCCCTCCGTTTGCCTGCCAATGTGCGTGTTATGCGTGTCCCTGGTGTCAGGTCCGGCTGAATTACAGTATTTGTGCACACTGTGTAGCTCCGGGATGTCTTATCTCCCAGGAACATGCTGCTTAGGTGGATTGGTTCATGCAGTGTGGGCCATCACAATGTGCTGCTGCATGTCGCGAGCCCCTCTACGTTCAGCTGTTGGGGTTGCAAGGTAGGGCCCACCCGTGTTGCTTGGTGCTGCGGGTCATGCGATCACGTTTGTCCCCCAGAATGTGTTCACTATACACAGGTGGGAGTGCAGACCTCAGCCAGCACACCAAGGAACTGCACCCCTCGAGTACAGTTTCTGTAGTTGGGCCTCGGCTCGATGCGGCCTATGGGCCGTCTCGCTCATACTCCGCGGGAACAGTGTGTACTGCGTCACCCAGGCTGCCGCAATGTGTGTCACATCGTTCCGCAGTCATCGCTTAGGCTACCTTCCGCTTGGGCTCACGTCCTCAGCAGGGACCTACGATTTGTGTACACGTTGCGTACTTGCCTCCACTGCGTATCGTGTGACCAGGCTCCGGGTGCAACCACTAACACTGCATCAAAGTGGCCCACAGAGTCTTCTCGCTTGAGCTGGCTTCTGCTCCCGGGTGTCTATCATTTGCGAGGGTGCGCTGCAATATCCTGTGTTATTGTAGGCGACTGCGTGTTCACCGCCTTGCTTCCAGCATCTTCCTGGGCCGTAACATAGGCCTTTACTGTTGCCCTGCTATACAAGTCAAATGCAGGGCGGGTCAGATGGATCCACTGCGCCAGTGTCACAGGTATGGAAGGCAGCAGTGCAGTACCGTTCCGCTGGCCCCAGCGTTTGTCTGCGCCTGCACACCGAGTGATTTTAATCGCGGGTAGGCCTGGGCTCGATATAGCCCCTGGACTCTCTTGGGTGCTTTTCTACGTGGCAGGGTGCATCACCAGGTCCTGCCCATACCAGGGCGACACAGCTCATGCTCCGTCAGCAGCCTGGGTGCACACCACCCAGGGCCTCTTCACCGAAGGGGGACTCGGCCTCCAGCAGGGCAGCCCATCACTGCGCGTGGTTTCCACTCACCACTGCTCTCCACCTTACTGCTGCATCTCGTCTCCTGCTGGGCGTACTGCCAAACGTGGATACGGGTTGCCAGTGAGCGGGCCTAGGCTCGACACAGCCCCCGGGACCCATGCCAGGCATGTAGTGTAGGAACAGCGCACTTTCGCGCACACGGGCCAATATGGCGCGGGAAAGTCTATTGTGTAGCAGCCCGGCTTTGTTGTGGCTTGTGCACTTCCCCACTGCTTATGCTTCTTACCGCTGGCCAGGTGTTTTGGGCATTCAGGTTACCACCACGTCATTGTCAGCTCCGACACACGGCGGCCTCGGGGCCGTGTAGCGTTGTCTCGACAAAATGGCCGCAGTCTGTCAGGTGCGCAGCCACAAAGGAGAGCTCCCACAGAGGTCGTGCTTTTCTCATTTGCCCCGAAACTCGCCCATCTTCTGTACATCGGCGCCAGCTGCACGGGGAGCCAGGTCTGCAGTTTCGATGGCAGCCGTGGCTGGGAAATATTATCGGATAACTGGGCCTCGATGCGGAGCCGCTTCAAAGTGCGACCGCCATCTTGGCCAGTTGGTCCTGTGGCCAAAATTGGCTCGGGGAGGGAGAACATGTGCCCCCGTCCCCTTAAATATACCTTGCCCCAGGTAAGGGGTTCTGAGGGCCCTAAATGGGCTGGGGAGATGGCCCTACTGAGGACCACTCACAATGTATAGATTGTTTTGCCTAAATCCCGCAGGGCTCCCACAGGATTACAGAATAATGTGCAGATGATTTTTTTCTATTTTTGGCCACGTGGGGTTCCCTCTGGGTCCTCCCTATCGGACCTAGGGAGGTAGGGTTTCCCTACCTTGTCCCCTTATATTTTTTTTGTTGAAAGTTCAGGCAGTGGACTAGGTCCTCAAGTCCTGTAATGGCTGCCAGCAACATTTTTCTCATGTTGCTGGCAGCCAGTCAGGGTGCTCGCTCCCATTGGGGGGGGGGGGTTGCTCGCTCCCGCACGAATCTGACTCCTGTGGGAGCAAGATGGCCCAAGGGAAAAAAGCTCCATCTGCCAATCAGAACTATCTATTTTTCAATTGCCGCTCCTGAGAGACTCTCAGGGACTCAACCGTCCAAATATATAATTATATTTAAACCTTAATTTCACAAAAATACTGAAAGAATTAACATAAAATCACAAAAAACACAATATTTGGACCAAGATCTAGCTTCCTGCCAAATTTTCTGTAATTCCGTGAAGTAGTTTTTGTGGTAGTGCTTTAAAGAAGTCTTAAAGAATTCTATTAAAAATAAATAGGGATTTTGCGTTTTTGGACCCCCTCTTTTTTTCTTGACCCCCCATTTAATGTATCACCCCAAAACTTTCCATGCACACAGTAAGCAAACTAGAGCACGCATTTGGAAATTTTGTGGAGATTCGTCAAACGGTGCCAAAGTTATTAGCAACATAATAAACGCATTTCCTATGGAAACGCTGACCTAACTGTAACTACTTATATACATTTGATATTTGCATTAAATGTAGAATGAATTTCATTTATTTGAATTATTTTCTATGGGGAGTGTGTTATAGCTGCCTCCATTTTTTTTTAATCAAAGTGTGTTGCAGTTCCAGTGGTTGGCCATATGCAGTGCTTGACTTATTCGAAGGCTGGGCTGTAGTCTGTTTTATCGCTGTTAGGGCTTAATAGAATTAGAAGTGCATTTTGTGAATTGTACCTGTCTAACATTTATGTGAGTGTGTGGTTTGTATTAGTATTTGGGATGTGAAAAATTGAAATTGCTTTCAAATAATTACACAAAATGATGTGTAATTATGCAAAATCCAAAGCTGTCAGCGCATATATTCTAACATAACATGCTTCAAATTGCATTGTATGCTAGTAAAAGGTGCAAAATATTAAAAACACCTCAAATAGCTGATCGTTTTCTTTTGTTCCGGTGTGTTCACAGAAATGTTTTACCTCAAATCGTGGATTTGTGATAAATAATTATCATGCATAGTCTATCATTGCACGAAGTGGCTTAATGGCGTAGTTTTGAGAATTTTATGTAAGAAGCACAACAAAAAATTTCTGAACTTACTCAAATTATGCTGGCATAATATAATTTTCACCCAGGCTTAATTAGCATGGCCCTGTCCCTAAACCCTGTCTTAAATGTTTTTAACCCCAGCCATTTTTTTGTAATTATTCCACGTTTTCACCATTCGTCTTTGTCCCTCTCTCATTTACTAATACATCTTATGCTTACATGCATGGAGTTCTCCGCCACAGGGCTCACTGTACAGAAAAGATATGCGAGGCAGAGGTGGAGATTTGGGCTATAGGTCTCAAAAATGCATTTTTTGAAGACGGCCTCTGAATGGCAATGTAAATCCTAATTAATAAAGGACAAGAATATATCATATATCTGCGTCTCTTCCATCGCAAAATTAATGCATTTAAGGGGAAAAATACAAAAGTTCAAACTCGTCATTTGGAATTAGGATTTTCTACATAGTAAAGTGTTTAAAATTCATACAGCATATTTAAGGGCAATGACAAACTCAATCAGGCGGCAGCCAGAGTCCAACCTACAGCTGCTTTTTATGCATTTGAGTCAAATCGCTATCAATGTCAGGCAGGTTCTCCTTTCATTAGTTTCTCATTGCAGATGCATAGGTTTCTTCGGTATGCCTGTCATTATAATTTAAAGTGCTACTTTCAGACATTTAAGCGCTTGTCTGGGAAGTGATTGATAGTTGTACCCTTGTTTCACCTTGGATTTTTAATATAAAGTTTTGCAGTTTAGGTTTTTAGAAAATGGCATCGAACGTTTTGCAAAATTGATCCTATAGTTATGGGAACGAATGTTATAAGGGGCATATCATCAAGGCGGCGCAATAAAATTATCGCCGCTTTTGCGTCCGTTTTCGGCCGAAAAGCGGCGATAATTTTATCGCCTTATCAGCAAGGTCACGCTATCGCGTGAATCCTTGCCGTAGCACCCTTTCCCTTAACACCCAGCTGTGCATCTCTAATGAGATGCAAAGTGGGCGTCACTGGGCGTACCCCGGATGGACTACCTTGCAAATATCGCTGATGTTCACATCGCGATATTTACAAGGCAGCCCACAGGATTTTAGCATACGTTAGATTTTGGCGAAACGGCCGTTTTCGCCAAAATCAACGTATGCTAAAATCCTGACTTACCTATGTTTGACATAGGGGGTGGATTATGCTGATACGACCACAGGGTCGTATCAGCAAGGTTATCGCTGTTTTGCAGGGAACATCGCTGTAAAACCAGGGATGTTCCCTGCAAAACGGCGATAACCTTGCTATCTCTGGAATTTATCGCCCTGGAGAAACATGTTGTTAATAACGCGCTACCAGGGCGATAAATTCCAGAGATAGCCTGCGATAGGAAATTTATCGCTAAGCACGGCCAGCGATAATTATCGCTGGCCATTGATAATATGCCCCATAAGTGTTTTAGTTAATAGTTGATCCAATATACCAAAGGATATGTTGCTTGGAAGAACTCATGGTTGTTCCAGAAATAATGTTTCAATTGCACTGTACTTGTTTATTTTAAGGCACTATGGGGCATATTAGCAAGACCGGCGATAAAATTATCGCCGTTTTAGCGGCAGGAAACTGCCGCTAAAACGGCGATAATGGGCTTGCTAATATGCGTTATAGAATTCCAATAGAAGCCCAGGTTAGATGTCCTGCACATCTAACCTGGGCTTCTATTGAATTCTATAACGCATATTAGCAAGCCCATTATCGCCGCTTTAGCGGCAGTTTCCTGCCGCTAAAACGGCGATAATGTTATCGCCGGTCTTGCTAATATGCCCCTATGGGGCTTATTTACAAGGCCCTTGCGCCACTTTTGCGTCATTTTTAACATGGGAAAAGTGACGCAAAAGTGGCGTAAGGGGCTTGTAAATCTGCCCCTATGCATCTCTGATGTGATTCTCAAAGTTGCGCTATTCCAGCTCCGTGTACATCATTTTGCTTAAAATTAAAATGTACCTACATGTAACTTCAGATCATGTTGTTATTTTATATGATCGTTCTTCCTGTGCCATACTTAGCTAATTTCCAAACCAATTTCAAATATGCTCGAGTTTTTTTCGAACATCGCAATACACTGAGCTGAGAAGAGGCTGGGTAGCAGCACAATTCTGTGATTAGCACTGAATGGAGGTGGATTTTTGTCAGCAGAATCATTTCTGTCAATCAAAAGATACTTCACTTCCTCAGCCACATGCAGAGAATAACACCTACTGCCCTCCAAGTTAAGATCTACTGTAAGAGTTGTGTTCCATGTGCCCTGTGCGGTAGGGTTTGTGAGTTGGTGATCTGTCAGTCTGTTGTTATTGGTGTGGGAAGTAAGGTGTATTGTGGCTTGTCCTCCTGCACTCAGTGGCGTAACATAAAATGATGGAGCCCCCTTGTAGAATGTGAAGAAGGGCCCCCGATTCTATCATATCTCACAGACATGCATTGGCCTTGGGGGACACGGGGCCCACCTAAAAGGTTTGGGGGCCCCTGAGGGTCAGATCCCCTGTCCCTCAGGGGCTGCAGGGGCCAGCGTTATGCTCCTGCGTACAGTGGTGTAACAAGTGTTGTAGATGTGCCCATGCAAGCAAGGAAGAGGGGCACCTTCTCTGATTTGGCAGTGGACTACAGCCATAATTGGTTTGCAGTGTGCCTCCTATAACCCTGTACTGTTCCTATTGCAGTATTGAAAGCTAGACCCCTGCCCACCAGTGTGTTTCCTGACCTCTCTTTTTCAGCCTCGCTTTACGATGAATATTAAAATATGGCAGAGGTCAGAAGATGGTACTTGGTTGGTCCCATGGCAGTAGGAGCTGTGGCTATGATTATGGAGACCAGTAAAAGGGTGCGATATTTATTTCATCCAATATATTCCGACCCTGCAGAGAATGGAATTTATGTGGTGCAATACATAGCACTTATGATTATTGTGCAAAAATGGGGCATTCGGAAGGTTTTAACTGGGGCAAAGCGCTGGAAGTGCACAATCAGCATATTTAATAAAGCTGGTCATAATCAGGGCCCAAATTGCTCAAGTGATATGCTCTTTATGCTTCATGCAACTGGAACCTGACAAAAAAGTATAGTTTTGTTTGTGACGTCATAAAGTATACTTTTGTTTGTGACGTCGTCCTGTCAGCAGTTTAAACTACAGACCCGTCTTTCATTTGAACACGATCCATGAGACCTAAACGTAGAAGAAAGGACTTGCTGTGTCTGTTCTGGGTGGTTTTGGATGAGTGTCTGCTCAATCTACAGTCACCACGTGTCTGCCCCCTCCCTCATCTTCACGTTATTTCTATTGCTTGTAGGATTTGGGCAAATTCAGGGATTTATTTTTTACATGGGGTCAGGGAGTCGGTCAATCTAGGAATAAGTAAGCCAGATTGCAGCACACATAGAAAGAGAAAATAACGAGAAGAAAAAAAGATGTTTCTCCTCATTACGCCGCCTCTGGGAGGCATAGCAATTACACACAATCCCAGGTTTACAAACCTTTGTAAATCTGGGATTGTCTGAAATCTATGGATGGTTGCATGAGAATACCCATGTTCCACCATTGGAACACCTCGCAGAATGAAATGTAACGCAATCCAGCACAAGCTGCTGCATTGTGTTACATTGTTTTTACAAAGCCACACAAGGCGACGCAAATTGCCTCTTGCTTGGCTTTGTAAACATCTAGGGGCAGATTTACGTTGAACTAACGCAGCGGGGTACAGCAAGTCATTTTGCTGCGCCGCGCTGCGTTAGTTTTGATGCAAAAGAAACAATTGATGGACGGAATGCTGGACAATGCAAACATTCACCCCCAGTCACAAAGATCTGGGTTTAATCCATCATTCTTTTGCTCACCACACCACCCCAGTTTGGACCCAGCCATATGCAAATCAGTCTTGACCCTGTTCCTTGTGGGAACAGTCCAGCCCGAACTGCCAAGCCAGGTCCTCCCTGGACCGGAAACAAGCATCCTGGGACCGGTTTCAGGGCATCACCCTTCTTCAGCCAGACTAGCTTGAATCCAGTGGTGTAGTGAGCACGGGACCCACGTCTGGGCATACCCTTCCCACTTAGGGCGACAAATGCAAAAGAAACAATTGATGGACGGAATGCTGGACAATGCAAACATTCACCCCCAGTCACAAAGATCTGGGTTTAATCCATCATTCTTTTGCTCACCACACCACCCCAGTTTGGACCCAGCCATATGCAAATCAGTCTTGACCCTGTTCCTTGTGGGAACAGTCCAGCCCGAACTGCCAAGCCAGGTCCTCCCTGGACCGGAAACAAGCATCCTGGGACCGGTTTCAGGGCATCACCCTTCTTCAGCCAAACTAGCTTGAATCCAGTGGTGTAGTGAGCACGGGACCCACGTCTGGGCATACCCTTCCCACTTAGGGCGACAAATGCAAAAGAAACAATTGATGGACGGAATGCTGGACAATGCAAACATTCACCCCCAGTCACAAAGATCTGGGTTTAATCCATCATTCTTTTGCTCACCACACCACCCCAGTTTGGACCCAGCCATATGCAAATCAGTCTTGACCCTGTTCCTTGTGGGAACAGTCCAGCCCGAACTGCCAAGCCAGGTCCTCCCTGGACCGGAAACAAGCATCCTGGGACCGGTTTCAGGGCATCACCCTTCTTCAGCCAGACTAGCTTGAATCCAGTGGTGTAGTGAGCACGGGACCCACGTCTGGGCATACCCTTCCCACTTAGGGCGACAAATGCAAAAGAAACAATTGATGGACGGAATGCTGGACAATGCAAACATTCACCCCCAGTCACAAAGATCTGGGTTTAATCCATCATTCTTTTGCTCACCACACCACCCCAGTTTGGACCCAGCCATATGCAAATCAGTCTTGACCCTGTTCCTTGTGGGAACAGTCCAGCCCGAACTGCCAAGCCAGGTCCTCCCTGGACCGGAAACAAGCATCCTGGGACCGGTTTCAGGGCATCACCCTTCTTCAGCCAGACTAGCTTGAATCCAGTGGTGTAGTGAGCACGGGACCCACGTCTGGGCATACCCTTCCCACTTAGGGCGACAAATGCAAAAGAAACAATTGATGGACGGAATGCTGGACAATGCAAACATTCACCCCCAGTCACAAAGATCTGGGTTTAATCCATCATTCTTTTGCTCACCACACCACCCCAGTTTGGACCCAGCCATATGCAAATCAGTCTTGACCCTGTTCCTTAGTGGGAACAGTCCAGCCCGAACTGCCAAGCCAGGTCCTCCCTGGACCGAAAACAAGCATCCTGGGACCGGTTTCAGGGCATCACCCTTCTTCAGCCAGACTAGCTTGAATCCAGTGGTGTAGTGAGCACGGGACCCACGTCTGGGCATACCCTTCCCACTTAGGGCGACAAATGCAAAGAAACAATTGATGGACGGAATGCTGGACAATGCAAACATTCACCCCCAGTCACAAAGATCTGGGTTTAATCCATCATTCTTTTGCTCACCACACCACCCCAGTTTGGACCCAGCCATATGCAAATCAGTCTTGACCCTGTTCCTTGTGGGAACAGTCCAGCCCGAACTGCCAAGCCAGGTCCTCCCTGGACCGGAAACAAGCATCCTGGGACCGGTTTCAGGGCATCACCCTTCTTCAGCCAGACTAGCTTGAATCCAGTGGTGTAGTGAGCACGGGACCCACGTCTGGGCATACCCTTCCCACTTAGGGCGAAAAATGCAAAAGAAACAATTGATGGACGGAATGCTGGACAATGCAAACATTCACCCCCAGTCACAAAGATCTGGGTTTAATCCATCATTCTTTTGCTCACCACACCACCCCAGTTTGGACCCAGCCATATGCAAATCAGTCTTGACCCTGTTCCTTGTGGGAACAGTCCAGCCCGAACTGCCAAGCCAGTTCCTCCCTGGACCGAAAACAAGCATCCTGGGACCGGTTTCAGGGCATCACCCTTCTTCAGCCAGACTAGCTTGAATCCAGTGGTGTAGTGAGCACGGGACCCACGTCTGGGCATACCCTTCCCACTTAGGGCGACAAATGCGAAAGAAACAATTGATGGACGGAATGCTGGACAATGCAAACATTCACCCCCAGTCACAAAGATCTGGGTTTAATCCATCATTCTTTTGCTCACCACACCACCCCAGTTTGGACCCAGCCATATGCAAATCAGTCTTGACCCTGTTCCTTGTGGGAACAGTCCAGCCCGAACTGCCAAGCCAGGTCCTCCCTGGACCGGAAACAAGCATCCTGGGACCAGTTTCAGGGCATCACCCTTCTTCAGCCAGACTAGCTTGAATCCAGTGGTGTAGTGAGCACAGGACCCACGTCTGGGCATACCCTTCCCACTTAGGGCGACAAATGCAAAAGAAACAATTGATGGACGGAATGCTGGACAATGCAAACATTCACCCCCAGTCACAAAGATCTGGGTTTAATCCATCATTCTTTTGCTCTCCACACCACCCCAGTTTGGACCCAGCCATATGCAAATCAGTCTTGACCCTGTTCCTTGTGGGAACAGTCCAGCCCGAACTGCCAAGCCAGGTCCTCCCTGGACCGGAAACAAGCATCCGGGGACCGGTTTCAGGGCATCACCCTTCTTCAGCCAGACTAGCTTGAATCCAGTGGTGTAGTGAGCCCGGGACCCACGTCTGGGCATACCCTTCCCACTTAGGGCGACAAATGCAAAAGAAACAATTGATGGACGGAATGCTGGACAATGCAAACATTCACCCCCAGTCACAAAGATCTGGGTTTAATCCATCATTCTTTTGCTCACCACCCCACAGGGTCAAGACTGATTTGCATATGGCTGGGTTCAAACTGGAATGGCATGGTGAGCAAAAAAACGATGGATTTAGGCCCAGATCTCTGTACTGGGGTGAATGTATGACATTGTTCTGCATTCTGTCCATCAATTGTTGTTTTTGCATTTGTCACCCCGAGTGGGACGGGTATGCCCAGACGTGGGTCCCGTGCTTCTCCATGCCACTGGAATCAAGCTATCCTGGCTGAAGAGGTGAAACCCGAAACCGGTCCTAGGATGCTTGTTTCCAGTCCAGGAGGACCTGGCTTGGCAGTTCGGGCTGGACTGTTCCCATGAGGCACAGGGTCAAGACTGATTTGCATATGGCTGGGTTCAAACTGGAATGGCATGGTGAGCAAAAACGATGGATTTAGGCCCAGATCTCTGTACTGGGGTGAATGTATGACATTGTTCTGCATTCTGTCCATCAATTGTTGTTTTTGTGTTAGTTTTGAAGCACAGGGATGCAACATATTTACAAGAATATGTCGCATCCTTGTGCTTCCCCTGCGCTGGCGCACAAACTGCAGCCATACGCTGGCGCAGGCACCCTTGCACAATGGTGCAAGGATGCCTGCGTCGTGGGGAGATTGTTTTTGTGCAGGAAGGGGAACCTTCCTGCACAAAAACAATCACTACAACCATTTTCCTCTTTCAATGCGTGCTGCAGAATGCAGCACGCATTGAAAGAGGAAAATGAGGAGAAATGAAAACATTTCTCCTCGGTGCGTTCTACGCTATGCCACCTCTAGGGTGGCGTAGCTCAGACGCATCTCCAGAGTTACGATTCTCGTAATTCTGGAGATGTGTCTTGTTCCATGAGTGTTGCGTGGGAACACCCACAGCAACACCCATGGAACGCCCCTTCACCGCAAAGTGCTGCGTGTGAAGGGGCCGTATTTACAAGGAGAGGAAAAGTCACGCAGGGTGGCTTCTCCTCTCCTTGTAAATATGGAGCAGCCCCCTGCGCCACCAGTACGTCACGAAAAGTGACGTTCTGGTGGCGCAGGGGGCTCGTAAATCTGCCCCCTAGCATTTTGCATCCCGAATGCACCACAAAAGTGGTGCAACCAGAAGCGGCTCCTCCGTTATAGCGTAGGAGCGTCACCCCCAACTAGCAGATGGAAAACTTGAAAAATTAAATGATAATAAAACATGTTTATTATCATTTCATTTAACTTCACAGGGCTGAGTTTTGGGCGCAGAGCCATCACAATGACAGGCATGGAGGAGGAATGGTTGGCACTGTTGAAAGCGTGCATGTGGGTTTGGCTGGCCATCTTAGGACAGCCAAACCGACATGTGCACTGAGATGTCTCCAACCCAAGCTGCGTTGCCGGGTTGGAGATAGCAGGCAAAGGCTCCTAGTCTCTCTGGGAGTGCAAATCCAGCACGCTGAGGCCAAGCTTGGCACTTCTCTCATGCTGCTAGCAGCATGAGAGCAGTGTCTGAATTGGCCGTAGGGGAGTCTGGGAGCCTGTGCTGCAGTGGAGCTAGAGGAACAGAAGAGCGGCGATGCGGTGGGCGACAGGTAAGTTCTTATTTTTTGTGTTGTTATTGTTGTCCACCCTTCTCCCCTACCCAACCACTTTTCCCTGACACCAGCCACTACTGGGTTCAACCGTGGCGCAAAATTCTGGTAAATCTGGACCTATGCTTTGTTTTCTTTGCAGTTAGAGCCAAAGCACATCATTAACAGTTTAACAACACGAACGCTTGGTTTCTGCATCTTATTTAGAGGTGGGGGAAGCTTCAGATTATTGCATCCAGAGGCCGAGCTTGCTTCTTTAATGTCAATCTTTTACCTGATGGTATGTCTACCACAGGTCATAGTGAGGGTTGCCTCCCCTCCATTTAGGCCAGGGTGAATGTTACTACCTATTTAGGACATTAAGAGATGTTCCTCCTGAGGACCCCATGCCTTGCATGAGAAGGGAAATCACTCAAAGATCTCGGTGTGAAGGAAGAAAACTTTCTGCATGTTGGTGTGAGAAGTTGGGCTGGCATATGCTGTCCACTAATTATAGTGGGCACCTTGCACCAGTCCAAACAACCCCTTATTGGAGATAGGTTAAAGACAACCTTTATTGAAAGCTATCCTAGTGGTAGCTATGGAGAGCAGCCTTCAGGCTAAGTCTTGAAGGAATGTAAAGCAGCTTGTTTTACCAGTCTATAATCTCTTGAGTGACCAAATGAAAGAGGACCACACCAGGTATATATTCAAAATATATGTATTTATTACTAAACACACCCCTCTAGTCTCTTTATGAGGCTAGAGTTCGAAGTACATAAGTTATGAGTTAGTTATCTACAGTAATAGCACAAATACACGTTTGAGCCCTAGGGGCGTACCAAACCATATACCAATAAAGTGGTATAAGAACCACGACTGAGCTAGACACAAGGCCTAGAGCCTGTAGAAGTGCTTGGACCACAAGGAACCACCCAAGGTAGTGACACAGGGGACCCACGGGGGACGCGTGCAGTGTGAGAACACAGCCGCGAATCGCCGTTGACTTCTATGGGGAAAGTCGCGGTTGGAAGTTTAAAGAAAAGGGACACTTAGAGGAGGACTTGGAGCAAACCCTTTTAGAACTAGGGTGTTCTAGTGTCAATACCCACAGGAGCACCGGAGTACTCGAGTTACCTCACCCAGGGAGCCGGGTGCATAGGTGTCTTTCGGGGTCGGGTTTCGTCGTCGTTTTCAATGGCGATCTGCTGCAAAGTGCTGCTGGCGGCCAAGTCGAAAGTGTTCGGGTGGATCCAAAGGTGGATCGAAGATCTGAAGAACCTGAAAGCAGAGGGGACAGAGTCTGGGTCTAGCCAGTGACCAGGAAGGCGATGAGCAGATGCCCACCGATGTCGAGTGCTTCAGGTAGGTTGACGGTCGTCTTGACTCTTCAGCCACGAGGTCCAGGAGGCGTCGACGACAACCAGGAGCTGGATTCGAGCTGCTCCACAAGGTCTGTCGATTGCAGGGGTATCGGTGACCAGATTGGACCCAACAAGCCTTGGCAACGGCAAGTCTCGTGGAAATGGAAGAAGGACGATGGTGCAGACCAGCAAGGTCTGTGGGACTCACCCAGCGAGGGTAAGTCAGGGCACGCCTGGAGCAACCAGGGAGCCCAAGCAGAAGAAGATTGGCCTTCGGGACGGCCTACTAGCCAATGGACTAGCGACCGCAAAGGAGCCTCGAGTGGACGCACTTGGAGCTGGCTCACAGTTCACTCGTGGAGTGGAGGCCAGTTATCTTCGGCGCAGTCGTTGCTGGAGGCTGGGGCTACTTGGAGCCCAAAGCACAACTTCGTGGGAGACCCAGAAGAGGATGCACTTGCAAATGCGTTCGGTGTCCAGGGGTCACGGTTCCACATTACCCACGACAGCTACGGGCCTCAGCTTTGCTGGGGACTCAGGGCAGCCTCGGGAAGTCTGGAAATCCACCTCTGGTGATGCAAAGACTTCGGCATCCGGCGGGAGCTTCAGCGATGCAGACCGGACAATTGCTTCTTTGGTGCCTGCCAAGCAGGGGAGTCACTCCTTGACCCCAAGGGAGATTCTTCAGTCCTCTAATCTTAACGTAGAGCGTCGAAGGTCCAGGATTCTGTGTCAGAGTTTCATCCAGGTAAATCTAAAGTCCTAAGGACTGGGGTCCCATACTTATACCAAGTTAGGGGTTGGACATACTCTGGGGACCCACCTATGGGAGGGTCAAGGCAGAGGGGTGGTTACACCCCTTTCCCTTTGTCCAGTTTCGCGCCAGAGCAGGGGCTGGAAGCCCCTGAGCCGGTTTGAACTGGGGTATGCACAGGGACACCAAATGTGCCCCCACTGCAGGACTTCAAAGCACCAGAGAGTGCTCCCGCCCAGCCCCAATACACACTATCCTGTCTGGGGAGGTGGTTACACCTCCCTGCGACAGGAAACCTATTGTCCAGGCCTCCCCTGCCGGGGTTTCGGTCAGCAGCAGGAGGCCAGACTCGTGTCTGTGGCAGCGGCATCCATTTTGTGATGCCAGGGCTTGGAAAGAAGTTACCGGGCAGGCCGGTGTGTACATGTCTCTCCCTCTAGAAGGGTGGAATGCTACCCCCGCCGCCAGAACTGGCGGGAGGGTAGTATTCCAAGATGTTTGACACCAAACATGACATGTTTCCGTGCAGCCATCCCAAAGTTAGCATTTAACGCGAGGTTAGAATGCGCTTAAGAGTATATGGTCAGGCTGCACTACAAACAGCATCAGAGAAGGGTCTCCGAACGCTGCAGAGGGGCTCTGCTCATGCAGGGTTACCCTCTCACATAGGAACCAAGCACTCTGCCTTCAGGATTGATAAGGCCTGCCATTGGAGTGACTTATAGGTTTATATGTGTGTATGTATGTAGTGATATAGGTAGCCTATATCACAGTAAGGGATGCATGCACCACCTTACCCAGGCTGCAGCAGCAGACCTGTGGTGTCATTTTGGATGGCCTTCCAGGGGTGGCACAATACATGCTGCAGCCCCTGGTAGGCCTCTGAGGTACCTATGCCCTGGGTACATAGTATACCATATACTAGGGACTTATAAGGGCACTCCAGATTCCAATCAGAGATGTGCCTAAGGCACATGGAAACCATTTTAGAGAGGAAGCAGCTAGGCTGGGGTTCTGATTAGCAGGGCCCGGCCAGACTAAAGTCGAAAAACAGTGAAGCATCAGCAAAAAGTGGGGGTACCCATGTGAAGCAGATCCTACTCTCCTACACAACCCCCCAAACGTAGGGACATTAAACTAACCTTGCCCAGTTAAGTCTTCAAGTTCTAAGTGGAAGTACCTAGAGAGTCCATCTGCATTGGCATGGTTACTCCCAGGTCTATGTTCCACTGTGAAGTCCATCCCCTGTAGGGAAATGGACCACCTAAGCAGTTTGGGGTTTTCACCCTTCATTTGTTTTAGCCATAAGAGGGGCTTATGGTCTGTTTGAACAAGGAAGTGAGTACCAAACAAGTATGGCCTCAACTTCTTCAGAGCCCAGACCACAGCAAAGGCCTCCCTCTCAATGGCTGACCAACGTTTCTCTCTAGGGGTCAGACTTCTGCTAATTAAAGCTACTGGGTGATCCTGACCTTCATCATTCAATTGTGACAGTACAGCCCCTACCCCCAATTCAGATGCATCTGTTTGGACAATGAACTTCTTGGAGTAATCAGGACTCTGTAGAATGGGAGCAGTGCACATTGCCTACTTTAGGTCATCAAATGCCTTTTGACAGCTAACTGTCCACTGAACCTTTTGGGCATTTTCTTGGAAGTTAAGTCATTCAGGGGTGTCACTATTGATCCATACCCCTTGACAAATCTCCTATAGTACCCAGTCAGGCCTAAAAAGGCTCTCACCTGAGTCTGGGTAGTTGGAGCAGTCCAGTCCATGATGGTCTGGATCTTGCTCTGCAAGGGTTGAACTTGGCCTCCACCCACAAGGTGGCCCAGGTACACAACCTGACTCTGCCCTATCTGGCACTTGGTGGCCTTGATAGTCAGGCCTGCTTTCTGCAGGGCCTGCAAAACATTTCTGAGGTGGACCAGGTGATCCTCCCAGGTGGAGCTAAAGACAGCAATATCATCTAGATATGCTGCACTATAGGCTTCCAGACCTGTAAGGACTGTATTCACCAACCTCTGAAAAGTGGCAGGTGCATTCTTCAGACCAAAGGGCATCACCACAAATTGATAATGCCCACTAGTGGTTGAGAATGCTGTCTTTGGCTTTGCATCATCAGCTAGTCTGATCTGCCAGTAGCCAGCTGTCAGGTCAAATGTGCTTAGATACTTGGCTGAGGCCAAAGTGTCTATTAGCTCATCTGCCCTAGGTATTGGATGGGCATCAGTCCTAGTGACTGCATTGAGACCCCTGTAGTCCACACAAAACCTCATCTCTCTTTTCCCACCATTGGTGTGAGGTTTTGGCACAAGGACCACTGGACTAGCCCAAGGGCTATCTGAGGGTTCAATGACTCCCAAATCCAACATCTTCTGGACTTCTGTCCTGATACAGTCCCTGACATGGTCAGGTTGCCTATAAATCTTATTTTTAATAGGCAGACTGTACCCAGTGTCCACTTCATGAGTGCACCAGGTGGTCTGACTGGGTGTCAGTGAGAATATGTGCCTGAACTGATTGAGCACCTGTCTGCAATCAGTTTTGGTTGCTGGGCAGTGAGGCTGCCTGCCAAGGCTACACCATCCACTGACCCATCATCAGGGTTCTGTGAGAGCAGGTCAGGGAGTGGGTCACTCTCTTCTTCCTGTCCCTCATCAGTAGCCATGAGCAAGCCCATGTCTGCTCTGTCCACATATGGTTTTAACCTGTTGACATGGAGAACCCTGTGGGGACTCCTGGGTGTTCCTAGGTCTACTAAATAGGTAACCTCACCCTTCTGTTCAACAATGGTATGGGGTCCACTCCATTTGTCTTGGAGAGCTGCTGGGGCCACTGGCTCCAACACCCACACCTTCTGTCCTGGCTGGTAAACAGTTAGTACAGCCTTTTGGTCATGCCAGGCTTTTTGAAGTTCCTGGCTAGCCTCAAGGTTTTTAGTTGCATTTTTCATGTACTCAGCCATCCTGGAGCGGAGACCAAGTACATAGTCCACTATGTCTTGCTTTGGGGGCTTGAGAGGTAACTCCCATCCTTCCTTCACCAAGCACAATGGACCCCTGACAGGGTGACCAAACAAAAGTTCAAAAGGGCTGTGGCCAACCCCCTTTGAGGCACCTCCCTGTATGCAAATAAAAGGCAGGGCAAGAGTATGTCCCATCTTCGCCTAAGCTTTTCTGGGAGCCCTTTAATCATGCCCTTCAAGGTTTTTTGAATCTCTCAACTAAACCATTGCATTGTGGGTGATAGGGTGTGGTGAACTTGTAAGTCACTCCACACTCCTTCCACATTGCTTTCAAGTATCCAGACATAAAGTTAGCACCCCTGTCTGATACAACCTCCTTAGGGAAGCCCACTCTTGAGAAAATTCCCAGGAGGGCTCTTGCCACCACAGGTGCTGTAGTGGTCCTAAGGGGAACAGCCTCTGGGTACCTGGTGGCATGATCCACTACCACCAGGATAAACCTGTGCCCAGATGCTGTTTGGGGATCCATGGGACCAACAATGTCAATCCCCACCCTTTCAAAGGGAACCCCCACCACAGGTAGTGGTATCAGGGGGCCTTTGTAGTGCCACCTGCCTTGCCACTGGCCTGGCAGGTTACACAGGAGCGACAAAACTCCTTGGTGTCTTCAGACATGTGGGGCCAGTGAAAGTGAGGGACAATTCTGTCCCAAGTCTTGTTCTGGCCCAGGTGACCTGCTAAGGGAATGTCATGGGCTAGGGTCAATAGGAAGCCCCTGAACTTCAGAGGTATAACCAACCTCCTGGTGGCACCAGGCTTGGGGTCTCTACACTCTGAGTACAAGAGTCCATCATCCCAATACACTGTATGGGGACCACTAGCTTTCCCAGCAGCCTCAGCAGCAGCTTGCTGTCTGAGGGGTTCAAGAGAGCGGCAGCTCTGCTGCTCCTGGCTCAGATATGCCCTGGAAGGGCCCCCTGTCCCCAAGAACTCAACCTGGTCAGGTTCAAGCTCCTCTGGGACAGTTCCTTCCTCAGGACTGAGATCATCCCCCTCAAGAGACTGATCTTCCTTCTGAGCCAAGGGGGAAGGCACTGCCTTTACCCTACTACTCCTCTTCTTGGAGGGCACTTGGTCCATTATTCCAGAATCCAAGGCTTGTTCAGTGTTAGACATTTTGGCTTGTGACCTGGTCACAGCAATCACATCTGCAGGGATGCCCAGCATTTCTGCATGGGTCCTGAGCTCCACTTCTGCCCAAGCTGAAGTTTCTAAATCATTGCCAAGCAAGCATTCAACTGGTAGGTCTGCACTTACCACAACCTTCTTAAGGCCAGTTACCCCTCCCCAGGAGAAGTTAACAACTGCCAGAGTATGGTCTGTTCTGACATTGCTAGCATTGGTCACTTGGTACATTTCACCAAGTATAATCTGCCCAGGATTCACAAGGTCTTGTGTCACCATGGTGACACTTGCCCCTGTGTCCCTAAATGCCAAAGCCTCTTTTCCATTGATTAAGGGTTGTTGCCTGTACTTGCCCAGATTACTGGGACTCACAGAGGAGGTCACATCCATGCCTCCATCACAGACTAGGACAGCCTGAGTGAGTTCTCTGACTAGGTCAGAGCTCATCTCCTTACCCAGGGTCAACCCTACTAAACCCTTGGCTTGTGTAGTCCCACCACCAACTGTAACTGCACTAGGGGGAGCAGGTGCCTTAGGGGCATTGGTGGGGGCTGGAGTAGAGTCTTTGGACTTGGTGCAATCACTGGTCCAGTGGGTCTTTTGCTTACAGACCTTGCACCATGGTTTCTTTTGGCCTCTTCCCTTGTTAGACTGTGAATCCCCACCTGAAGAAGCTTTTTGGGGGCTTTGTGAAGACTTCTGGTCTTTACCCTTCTCCCCACCCTTATCAGAGTTTTTAGAATCTTGCTTCTTAGGGTCACCACCTTGGTTCTGTACCTTCTGCCTCACCCTGGTTCTGACCCATTTGTCTGCCTTCTTTCCCAATTCTTGGGGAGAGGTCAGATCAGAGTCCACCAGGTGCTGATGCAACAGCTGATTTTGACAATTATTAAGGATCTGCTCCCTCACAATAAGATTGTACAATCCTGTGAAGTCACATACCTTACTGCCCAATAACCAACCTTCCAGAGCCTTGGCAGAACAATCAACAAAGTCCACCCAGTCTTGAGTCTGTGCTTTTTGGGTATCTCTGAACTTTAAACTGTATTGTTCAGTGGTTAGGCCAAACCCATAAATCAGAGCATTCTTCAAGACTGTGTAATTATCAGCATCCTCCTCTCTAACAGTGAGGAGCTTATCTCTACCTTTGTCTGCAAAGGAGAGCCACAAGATTGCTGCCCACTGCTCCTGAGGGACCCTCTGTACTTTACAGGCCCTCTCCAGTGCAGTTATCCATTTGTGGATGTCATCCCCACTCTGGTAGGGAGGGACAATCTTGCTCAGGTTTCTATGGTCATAAGACCTTTCCCTATCTCTGGGGAAATTGCTGCCACCATGGGACTCTAGTCCCATCTTTTTCTCTCTTTGTAGAGATCTAGGGACTCCCTGTCTATAGCCAACTGCTGTTTTCTGAGTTCAAGCTGGGCTTGCTCATACTGAATCAGTCTCTTTCTCCTGTCATGAGAGGATTCTCTCCTATGAGAAGAGACAGAGGTCCCTATTGAGGTGTCAGAGTGGTTAGACTCCTGAGAAGGAGATCTAGACCTTCTGGGCACACTCACAATTCTTCCTGGGGGACAAAGGGAGGTCATTCTGATCCTCCTCCTCCACAGGAGGAATTGGGTTCTCCAGGTCAAGGTCATTTTCACCTTCCTGGCCAGTTTCAGAGGGGGGCCTGGGTTTCTTCACCCCTGACCCCTTCCTCATCTTCTGCCCCACCCTCTCTGCCTACCCCTTCAGACCCTAGGGGCCTGCTGAGATCATCAGCTAGTAGCACCTCTCTGAGGTGTTGGGTGCTGGCACTTTTGCCTACCTTCAGCTTCCTAGTATTGCATAATGCTCTCAATTCCAAGAATGGGAGTTTATCATACTTGGAAGGAAGAAGCCCACTGGCTTCTGGCAAGGACTCACTGGGTCCTGGCTTTGAAGACATTACTAGTGAGGTGTGGTGTATGCACTACCTACTCTAGTGTGGCCTACTAAACTCTCTTGAGTTGTAGAAAGGGTGTGCTATCCCTTAACACACAACTCTAAGTTCAGTAGAACTTACTGTATACTAAGCTTGATTTATATGTACCTTAGGTACCCTTAGTTGTTTTCAGTTGATCAATTCAATTGAGATTATCTGGTAAAACAATAGCAAGCTGGAATCCCACACGCTGCACACCAATGTGAGAAGTTGGCCTGGCATATGCTGTCCACTAATTATAGTGTGCACCTTGCACCAGTCCAAACAACCCCTTATTGGAGATAGGTTAAAGACAACCTTTATTGAAAGCTATCCTAGTGGTAGCTATGGAGAGCAGCCTTCAGGCTAAGTCTTGAAGGAATGTAAAGCAGTTTGTTTTACCAGTCTATAATCTCTTGAGTGACCAAATGAAAGAGGACCACACCAGGTATATATTCAAAATATATGTATTTATTGCTAAACACACCCCTCTAGTCCCTTTATGAGGCTAGAGTTCGAAGTACATAAGTTATAAGTTAGTTATCTACAGTAATAGCACAAATACACGTTTGAGCCCTAGGGGCGTACCAAACCATATACCAATAAAGTGGTATAAGAACCATGACTGAGCTAGACACAAGGCCTAGAGCCTGTAGAAGTGCTTGGACCACAAGGAACCACCCAAGGTAGTGACACAGGGGACCCACGGGGGACGCGTGCAGTGTGAGAACACAGCCGCGAATCGCCGTTGACTTCTATGGGGAAAGTCGCGGTTGGAAGTTTAAAGAAAAGGGACACTTAGAGGAGGACTTGGAGCAAACCCTTTTAGAACTAGGCTGTTCTAGTGTCAATACCCATGGGAGCACCGGAGTACTCGAGTTACCTCACCCAGGGAGCCGGGTGCATAGGTGTCTTTCGGGGTCGGGTTTCGTCGTCGTTTTCAATGGCGATCTGCTGCAAAGTGCTGCTGGCGGCCAAGTCGAAAGTGTTCGGGTGGATCCAAAGGTGGATCGAAGATCTGAAGAACCTGAAAGCAGAGGGGACAGATTCTGGGTCACTAGCCAGTGACCATGAAGGCGATGAGCAGATGCCCACCGATGTCGAGTGCTTCAGGTAGGTTGACAGTCATCTTGACTCTTCAGCCACGAGGTCCAGGAGGTGTCGACGACAACCAGGAGCTAGATTCAAGCTGCTCCACGACGTCTGTCAATTGCAGGGGTATTGGCGACCGGATTGGACCCAACAAGCCTTGGCAACGGCAAGTCTTGTGGAAATGGAAGAAGGACGATGGTGCAGACCAGCAAGGTCTGTGGGACTCACCCAGTGAAGGTAAGTCAGGGCACGCCTGGAGCAACCAGGGAGCCCAAGCAAAAGAAGATTGGCCTTCGGGAGGGCCTACTAGCCAACGGACTAGCGACCGCGAAGGAGCCTCAAGTGGATGCACTTGGAGCTGGCTCACAGGACACTCGTGGAGTGGAGGCCAGTTATCTTCGGTGCAGTCGGTGCTGGAGGCTGGGGCTACTCGGAGCCCAAAGCACAACTTCGTGAAAGACCCAGAAGAGAATGCACTTGCAAATGCAATCGGTGTCCAGGGGTCACAGTTCCACGTTACCCACGACAGCTACGTGCCTCAGCTTTGCTGGGGACTCAGGGCTGCCTCAGGAAAGTCTGGAAATCTACCTCTGGTGATGCAAAGACTTCGGCGTTTGGCGGGAGCTTCAGCGATGCAGACCGGACAATTGCTTCTTTGGTGCCTGCCAAGCAGGGGAGTCACTCCTTGACCCCAAGGGAGATTCTTCAGTCCTCTAATCTTAACGTAGAGCGTCGAAGGTCCAGGATTCTGTGTCAGAGTTTCGTCCAGGTAAATCTAAAGTCCTAAGGACTGGGGTCCCATACTTATACCAAGTTAGGGGTTGGACATACTCTGGGGACCCACCTATGGGAGGGTCAGGGCAGAGGGGTGGTTACACCCCTTTCCCTTTGTCCAGTTTCGCGCCAGAGCAGGGGCTGGAAGCCCCTGAGCCGGTTTGAACTGAGGTATGCACAGGGACACCAAATGTGCCCCCAGTGCAGGACTTCAAGCACCAGAGAGTGCTCCCGCCCAGCCCCAATACACACTATCCTGTCTGGGGAGGTGGTTACACCTCCCTGGGACAGGAAACCTATTGTCCAGGCCTCCCCTGCCGGAGTTTCGGTCAGCAGCAGGAGGCCAGACTCGTGTCTGAGGCAGCGGCATCCATTTTGTGATGCCAGGGCTTGGAAAGAAGTTACCGGGCAGGCCGGTGTGTACATGTCTCTCCCTCTAGAAGGGTGGAATGCTACCCCCGCCGCCAGAACTGGCGGGGGGGTAGTATTCCAAGATGTTTGACACCAAACACGACATGTTTCCGTGCAGCCATCCCAAAGTTAGCATTTAACGCGAGGTTATAATGCGCTTAAGAGTATATGGTCAGGCTGCACTACAAACAGCATCAGAGAAGGGTCTCCGAACGCTGCATAGGGGCTCTGCTCATGCAGGGGCACCCTCTCACATAGGAACCAAGCACTCTGCCTTCAGGATTGATAAGGCCTGCCATAGGAGTGACTTATAGGTTTATATGTGTGTATGTATGTAGTGATATAGGTAGCCTATATCACAGTAAGGGGTGCATGCACCACCTTACCCAGGCTGCAGTAGCAGACCTGTGGTGTCATTTTGGATGGCCTTCCAGGGGTGGCACAATACATGCTGCAGCCCCTGGTAGGCCTCTGAGGTACCTATGCCCTGGGTACATAGTATACCATATACTTGGGACTTATAAGGGCACTCCAGATTCCAATCAGAGATGTGCCTAAGGCACATGGAAACCATTTTAGAGAGGAAGCAGCTAGGCTGGGGTTCTGATTAGCAGGGCCCCGGCCAGACTAAAGTCGAAAAACAGTGAAGCATCAGCAAGAAGTGGGGGTACCCATGTGAAGCAGATCCTACTCTCCTACAGTTGGGCCTTCTTTTTATTTTTTGTTTTGTTCACAAGAACAAGCTCCCTATTTGGGAGCTTCTTGTGGAAAAACAAACATATTGGCAAACAGGTTCAACATACCAGGGCCTATTTACGAGAATGTCACGCAGCGCAGCAAATCACCTTGCTGTGCTGCACTGCATGACAGGGAAAGGACAGGAATACGCCCTATTTAAGGCAATATGGCACATTCCTGCCTTTTCCCCTCTGCCGGCACACTTTTGCAGCCTAAGACCAATTCAGGCACACTTGCGGCATGGTGGAAGGGTGCCTGCATTGAATACAGGATTGGTTTTATGCAGGAAGGATAATCTTCCTGCACAAAAGGAATCCTGATAGGACTATTTCTCCATCTATGTGTGTTGCAGAATTTAGCACACATAGAAAGAGGAAGCAACGAGGAGAAATAAAGTTATTTCTCCTCGTTGCGCCTCTCCTGGGAAGGAGTTTCTTTTTGGTGCATTCCCAGGTTTGCCAGTTCTGGTATGTCTGGGAATGCATCACAAACCATGGGAGTTGCCTGGGAACACCACGCAACCCCTTGGAACACCTTCCTTGTGCAGAGTCACTCAGGGCCTTGCAAAGTATCCTTACATGGCTTCATAAATAACATTTAAAGTATGCATCACGCATGTGCCATGGTACGTGATGCAAGCGTGACGCAAACCGGCTTGTAAATAGGCCCCACTAAGTACCAGCTCAGTCAACTCTTCTACCTTCAGAACCTGATGCGCAGCTTGTTGGGTGTAATTCACAGTGAAAGTGGTCTCGGAGAAAAATCATTAATATCATCACATAGATATTTTTCAGACAATAATTAGTTCTGCCTGCCTCATGTTCCTGCACTTAGGGTCTGCTTCCTTTGTTCTGCGGATGATTTAAATACTTTAAGATTTGATTTTGATTTAATAAATAACTGTTATTTTAACATTTATTTGTATATTTGTTGTTGTTTTATTATTTTCTTCTTAAATGTATGTAGGAAATTGGATTTTTAATTGATTTGGTTAAAGACCCTTTAAAAAACCCTTCTCAAGCAACAACCACTATCCCTGTCAAGGTGAACCACAAAAGTCACTAAATCGACATGTTCCTAACCCCCTGGTTTGGCACAAAAGCAGTCAGGCTTAACTTAGTGGCACTGTGTTAAGTATTTATGCAGCACAAAAACATTAAGAAACAGTAATAAAGAGAAAACACAACACAAGTCAAGCCCCAGACTTATTTAGAGAAACAGAGAACATTTCAGTAAATAAATGGCACCTAAACAAATTAAATCCAATAAACAGAACTGGAATTATTCATTTTCAGAGTTTTAAGTGTAAAGAAGCACCGAAAAGATCAAAGCGCACACCAAGGGTATCTAGACGTGTGAGACCAGGACAAAGTCTAAAGTCAATATTAAGCTATATGAGGTGGAGAGGCCCCGGTCTCAGCTTACCTTCAGATTTAGAAGAAATTTAGAAGCAAAGTTCCTGAGAAGGTAAAGTTTAGCAGAGCAAGGCATCCGGCAGTGTCCGATGAGAAGGCGTAATCGTCAGGGTTACGCTGAATGAAGTTGCAGTGAAGATTTCTATGTTCGGCCCTTTGTCCCTTTTTTAGAAGTTATGTCTCCAGTGAGGCGAGGCTGCAGGCTAAGAGCCGACGAGGGCTCCATGAGGCCGAATACCATTTGCTCATAGGTCCCGCTGAACAAGATTTACTACTGCAGAGAAGAAGGTAGTGGGAGCTATTGTGAAGTCAGGTCAACTGGCCTTACACCTTGGGTGGATCGGTGAGCAGGTAGGTCCCGGTCTCCTGTCAGTTCTCAGGCCACATTTTGGTGACAAAATGTATACGTCCAAAGTTTCGTGTTTTGGCAGGAGGTGCATCTTTAGCACAACTTTCAAGGGTCCAGGGCAATTTGGGCTCCACTTGGGGGGGTCGGGACTCCCTCCAGGAAGAAGCCATATGCAGGGTTCAAGGTCTCTGTAGGCGGCCAGCCAACTAGCCTTTGGAGTCAGTCTGCTAGTCCTGAGATAAAGCATGAAGACCAGCCTCAAGCAGCAGAGCAGTCCTCTGAGGGTACACGGCAGATCTCAAGCAGCAGGGCATTGCTCTGGAGGTCCAAGGCAGTTTCTTCCACAGGACCAGGAGTGCACTGAATGTTGCTCCGAGGGTCTTATATTTATATCTGTTGCCAGCTTTTGAATTAAAGAAAATGTCTATGCTACCCCTGCCCAGGCTCCAAGCAGTCATGGGTGACACAAGACTGGGGTCAGGTTTCTTTGTGAGTGTGTATAAAGCAGCCCTTTGAAATGTAAGTGGGGCAGGAATAAGCTCCATCCCTCCCATCATGTTAGGAAGGCTCATCCTGCGAACACCTATTCCCCATTTTTCTCATTGTCTGGAAGGAATACACAAAGGCCAACTGCCACACTATTCACAGTGACGTGACCAAAGGCACAGGCTGCAGGCACCAAATGGTGAGGACAAGAAAATGCCAACTTTCTAAACACAAAAAGATGATGATGCAATGCTGAACATTGTCAAACATTCACCCGCAGTCACAGACCTGGGTTAAATCCATTGTTTGTTTGATCACCATTCCACCCTAGTTTGGAACCAGCCATATGCAAATAAGTCTTGACCCTGCTCCCCATAGGAACAGTCCAGTCCGTACTGCCAGGCAAGGTCCTCCCTGGACCGGAAAACAAGAATTCTGGGATCAGTTTCTGGATATCACTCCTCGTCAGACAGGCTAGCTTTAATCCAGTGGCATAGCAAGCACAGGACCCACATCTGGGCATACCCTTCCCACTTAGGGTGACTATAGCAACACAAAAAAATGATGGATGGAATACTGAACATTGTCATATATTCACCCCCAGTCACAGTTCTGGGTTAAGTCTATAGTTTTTTTGCTTATCATGCTACTCCGGTTCAGACACAGCCATATGTAAATCAGTCAAGGTCAAAGATAGCTTTATTCGATAACAAGTATCTTAAAAGCAATAACATTCATACAATCAAATAAAAATATGAGTTATCAGATAAGCAACAGTTAAAAGAAATATGCAAATCCATAAACACAATAATTTCCAGAAGATAGCAAGGACAAACTATTACAGATAAAAACTTGATACTACAATAGACTTAATTCGATTCCAACATACATGCATAATATTATATAAAGTGACAGTGCAATAAAAATAAACAGACCAATTGACCTCAAGATAAAAATAATATAAAAACATGATAATTCATTGAAGTGTCTCACGTAAGAATTTAAACCTTACTATCCAAACACGGCCAAGGTACTTGGCCACGCCACAGGCAAAGAGGGTCCTTGCATCCGACTTCAGAATGCGCAAAGCAGCACTATGTTCATGGGTGCCCAATTGGCTGCTGATGGGTTTGAGCCATCTTGTTCTAGCCCTCTTATAGGCAGGGCAAGCAAACTTAAGGTGGGCCACACTCTCAGTTGGCGCCTTACAGCAGGGACAATCCGCTGCTGTCTGATGTGGGGCGCTCCACTTTACAGTTAACTCTCGTACCGGGAGTGAACCCACCCTAAACTGTATGTAAAGTGCCCTATCCCGTGGCGACTGGATAAAGTCTAAATATGGTTCTAAAAGTATACGCTGCTTGTGAAGATAAAATTCTTCTGTAAGTCTTCCTAATCTCAAGTTGCTAAGCTCTTGGGCATCAACCCATGCCCAGTATCGCTTTTTGAGCTCAGTCTTACCAGGTGGGGTTTGGGTATCCCACGACTCCTTGAGGCCAAGCGCAAAAAGTGTTTTTTTGAGATTAAGCAGCCAACTAATTCTTTGGTTGCCATCTAAAGCCATCAATTCTGTGAGCGCGGAGGCGTAGCTGGCAAGCTCAGGAGTCCGTCGCAGGCGGGCCCAGAATAACAAGGGCCGCAGCCTGGCTATGTCTCTAAATGAACGCCTGCCCATGTCGCTCATCAGGGGTTTTAGTGGTACATTGCAGGGGAGCATCACTAGGTCTCTTAAAAATTTATGTTCAGATCTACTAATTCCATCTACATTGTCAAAACCCCATAATTCGGCACCATAAAGGGCTGAACTAACTGCTTTAGCTGCATAGATCGTAAGAGCAGGAGCCACAGGTCTGCTCTGCGAGGAGTGATGTTCTCTAGCTAATGCTCCTGCCGCACGTTTGTGGCTCAAAAGCATTTTGTCGATGTGGTGCCTCCAATGCATTTTCTCAGCGAGCCGAATGCCTAGATAATCAAACGTTGTGACTCGCTCTAAGCGGGTTCCCTCTAAAGTAAAATTACCTCTATTTGGCCTATAGGGGTTAAACGCCATAAGCTTTGTTTTGGAGGTGTTAACAATCAGCCCCTAGACTCACAAAAAAGATGGAATCTATATAACAGCTTTTGTAGCCCAGCCGGAGTCTTAGACATAAGGAGTGTGTCGTCTGCGAAGAGCAGAGTAGGGACCCTATCTCCTGCCAGGGCAGGGGCATCAGATGGAAATTCTTTGAGAAAGCTAACCACCCCGTTCATTTATAAGGAGAACAGGGTGGGCGCCATGATACAACCCTGGCGTACTCCTCTATTTACAGGGATCCTATCTGTCTTCTGATCTTGGGACCCCAACCTCACTTGAGCATAATTGCCCTCGTGGAGACGAATCAAGAGATTCAGAACCATCGGTGGGATCCCCATATCATCTAGAGGATGCCACAACTGCTCACGGGGGACCAGGTCAAAGGCAGTCTTTAGGTCAATAAAGGCCAAATAAAGACTGCCCTTGCCAATTACAACAACCTTCCAGTAAATTAAAAGCAATCTAAATGCTTGATCCACCATCCCTGTGCAGGCCCTGAATCCCGCTTGATACTGGGAGAGGATATTCTTATCATCTACCCAGTGATGAATTCTCTGTAACAACACCCTGTCAACTACTTTCTGCATAGCATCAATCAAACTGATTGGGCGGTAGTTGGCAGGGTCATCCCTTGCACCTTTTTTAAAAATGCGTACCACCTCAGCACCTTTCCATGAGTCAGGCACTGCACTACCCTTCGCAATAGAGTTCATTAAAAGCGTAATATAGTTTGCCCATTTGGGGGGATCTGCAAGAAAAAGATCTCCCGGGAGGCCATCTGGTCCCGAGGCTTTTGCTGGAACTATTTTCCTTATGGCCACCTCTACTTCTTCTGGAATGAAAAGGTCAGTAGCTTTCAAAATGGGACAGGCACTTAAGTGGTCAACTAAACCATCTTGGCAAGTTGGATTAGACCCAGAATAAAGTTTCCCAAAATGATTATACCAGTCCTGATTTGTAATATGATTAGGAATTAAGTCAGGGTCTTTATTACCTGACCGCCTAACCATGTTCCAAAAGAGATTGGGATCCCTGGCTACACTTGCATCCTTTAGGTTCTGCCAGTGAGTCTCATCCCACTCAAGCTTTGCATGGATAACAGCAGTTTTGTAGTCCTTTCTGGTTTCTCTTACTAAGGAACAATTTCTGCTTTTTATTGCTAAAATCAAGGCCTTTTTCTTCTGTCTACAATCCCCATTGAACCAAGTCTGGCGATTTTTACGGCATACGCCTGATTTACCAACATGGTTCACTATAATAAAAAAGACCCCATCTGAGCTATCATTCTTTCATATAATTCTGGGATCTTTGACAATCCATCCGTTTCGCTAAGGACCTCCCGCAGTTTGAGAGTATTTTCACTGAGAGCATGCCTAATCTCAACCATTTGGGATTCTTGTGCAGCAACCCTAGGCCATTTAAGGTACCTTCTGCAATTTGAAGGGACCAGTTCTTTTGTCATCATAAGGGAGCCTACACCCTGGTCTGGGGGGAAAGAAGGAGCCCAGGGGGTTTCCATAATCAGACTTAATATGTTATGATCACTATCAGCAGAAGGAACAACTTCCATATCTAATATAGTTCTCCAAAGTCTAATGTCAACTAGTATATAATCAATTCGAGAGGCACAAGACACTCTGTTGTATGTGTTAGCCCCTACAGCGTCAGAGGGAGTTCTACCATTTACAGCCCTTAATCCAATTTCTAAAGTGAGTGCACTGATCTGAATTGCTACCTGGGACCATTTCTTGATAGGAGGTATATTTAACAATGGGACACCCAACTTGGTATCATCTTCCTCAACCCCCAGCAAATCTTCAGAGCTTAAAGGCTCGAAGGTACAATTAAAATCCCCAGCGATCATAACATATGAATCTGACGGGCAGTTGGATAACTCCTGTTCCAGTGACAAGACAATACTTGATACTTTACCCCCTGGTGTCCCCCTTATATAAACATTAAACAACTCAAGGGTTTCCCCTCCTCTACTTCCCTTGATCGAGAGCCACATAATATCAGGGCTTGCACATTGATGTTCAGTAATTTTACAAGCAAATCGATCTTGGCCCAAACAATGAGACCTCCAGAGGGCCGCCCCCTCCCCATGGGAACGGCAGAAGTAAAAAAAAACAAGTATAATCAGACTTATATAGTGGAACTAGGCTCCATGTTTCTTGGAATATACAGATGTGATATTCCTCAATCAAATCATTCCAATCTGGTAACAGCAATTTACTTTGGAGACCTGCCACATTCCAGGAAAGAATTTTAAGCTGGGAAGTTGGAATTCCATTACACAAAGGGATTTGTTGGGCCAAGGGGAGTAGAACAGAAGATGGGACAGAGATATTGGTAAATGCTGCAGCCCCCTGATCCCTCGAGCTGCAGCCAGGATGGCCACTATGACTATCAGGTATTACCCAGGTTGGAAATTGTTCAGGAACGGAACATAATTGGATAATGCTAGGGGCGCTTTGGATGTCAGTAGTTAGGGTGGATTCTATTTCCTGCCGGGGCTGGGAATCATGACATAGTCAATTAACCGCCTCGAGTAAAGACCCTCTTAATGTGGGGAATGGTATCACATTATCATAAGCCCTAGCTGCAGCAATTGTCGGAAAGCGCCTAATCTGGATAGATGAAGAATCCGGGGGACAGGTCCTATACTCTAATGCCAGAAGATTTTCCGCCAGGTCAGGGCTGGTCAGGGTAAGTTCGATGCAGTCCATAGGTTTATTGTTGGACATGCATCTCTGTACCCTTATTATATCTTCCCTAATCAGCAAGCGGCAACCACTAACATGACGTAACCAATGTATAGATTTATTTTTCAAGGATTCGTCATTCGCATGTCTTCCGCTAGAAACAATTTTAGGGACATTAACCAAAAATACTGTCTGTGCCTGTAGAGGAGAACAGATAGATTGCTTATTCTGTTGGGCTTGAGCTTTCGTGCCCAAAGATGGATCTATTAAAACATTAATAGGCCTTTTATGATTTGCAGTAACTTGAGAATAGAGTTGCTTTTGCTGAGTACTACAGGGATGAGCTTCGAGGGGGCCTATCTGCTTAATAGACGGAACCATAGTGGCTCGTCGAGATGGAGCTACAGGAGCGTGCGACTGGGCACTACTAATAAAATCTCCTACTTTTGATACCTGTTGTAAATTAGGTAGTGGGGAGACAGCTGGTATATGCAATGTGCTGTTAAGAACTAGCATTTTGACAGTGCCTACAAGCTCCTCAATCATCACCTTCAATGACCCAACCTCCTCCTTAAGTGAGATAACAGTCTGGAGAAGAGTCTGGGGTGGAACAAAACAAGTGGGAGCTATCTCAGTTGAGCTCTTCTCAAAGGTTGGAATGGGCTGTAGGGGTTGCACTTCCTCGCAGGAGTCAGGCTCCCCAGCCAATACTGCAAATCCGTTTGTACAAATAATTAGAGGCTCCCGGTGGTCTATAGCTTCATGAGCGGGAAGAATGGGCAATTGGGGGGGAGTGTTAATCAACGAGTGTGGCTCGAGGCCCGATTGAGTGGTCTCATAACCATTCACTGCACCCTTACGTAAAGATTTTTGAAACATTGGGGGGACAGTAACTGGGCGCGAGGGGATAAGATCCTTGTCATGTAAAGAGTTAACATAGTCAGAGGGGGCTGGTAGTTCAACTCCTGAAAGCCCTTCACATTCCGTAATAAGATTATCAATTCTATTCATAACGCAATTGTTAGTAACAGTTGCAGTCTTTACTACTTTCCTTGCCTTTTTCCCCTTGTCTGCCCCTCTAGCAGGGCCAATTGCCCCCCCTGTGCTCTCCATAGTTTTCCTTTTGCCCATTCCTACACCGATAATAAAAACTTTAGGTCAACAACAAATTCACAAAAGGAATATTTATACCAACAAGGAGGAAAACGAAGGATTTAGAACATCAATCCCCCTGTACTATATATAGACGACTTTAGAACACCCAAAAGAAAGTAGATGACGAGCAATAAAAAGGATTGCACAGCCTTGACTCAACACAGTACCTTAGAAAAGTCTTCAAAAGGTCTTTGTAGAAGGTGTGTCCCAGAAATGAAATGAAAGGGTACTGGCCCTGCCCTGCCTCTTCCTGGCGATGACGGGCCCGCCCCGGCGCGGCCCGCGCGCGTCTCGCGCCGCGGGGGGAGCGGCAGCGCTTTAAGTGGGGTGGCAATGCCTCCCCCTCACTAGCGGCAGCTGTGGGCGTCGCACTGGTCTCTGGGACTTGCAGTCCCCTTTACTGCTGGTGCTGCGAGGTGGAACAGCCGCGTCGTGCCCTGGGACTCCAGTCCCACCAGGGCTAAAAGGCAGATGTGAAAGACCCCCTTGGTCTATGGAGCGCGATACCATAGGCGAACCAGGAACTTCATGCCAGGTCTGCTGCCTTTGATGGACTTCAGGAACGTTGCGTGTCTTCCTCTGCCGGCTGGCCACCCCCACTCCGTAAATGTCGGTTAACTTTTAGGGACCTTGCCGCCGCCATCTTGACAGCTGCATGTCTGTTGTTGAGGAATTCATATTTCCTATCACGTATTTTTCACTTCTGGTGTGGAGAATAGGACCTTCAAACTGTGCTTCCCTTCTTTTAAAATTATGTTGAACCTTTGGATTGGTGAGCCCTGTGTCTTATAACAACTATTGTGGTAACCAGATTTTAGAGTGACGTGATAGCGCGCAGGTAGGCATGCGTGAGGACAGGCAACTCGCTGGCTGCATAGACTGGAGCAAGTCAGTTCAATAATTCAGTTCAAATAATCTTTATTATGATATAAAAATCCATAAACATACACATAACATCACACAAATACAAATCAGATATCAACTACATTCTAATTCTTTAGATGCGATGTATTAATTTGAAACAGATGTCTTTAAAAACAGCCATATATCCTACTGTAATCATAATTCACAGTGGAAATGAACAATTAACCTCTCACATACAGCAAATTTTCTAGATGGGTATTTGTTTTCCTTCGTTTTATTGCACATGTAGTAAATTTAGAGGCTGCAAAGCAGACTCTCACAGTATTTAAATTACGTAAAAAGTTAAAAGCATCTTTAAATTAGATCAATCTATTAGCAATGAATAACGGCTTTAAAAATATTTTTCTAATGTCCTAGTAGTAATTACAGAAAAGAATAAAATGTTGAGTAGACTCTGCAAATTTACAGTTTCATGGGCAGTTTGGTAGATTCTTTGCCCACGCCCTTATTCATGGAAATGCAACTATAAAATGCAAAGTGCACAGCCAGAGCCTAGTGAGGTAAAGCCTATCCTGTATACTTGTTACAGTAATTAAATAACTCTGAGTAATGTTTGGCACATAGCAGATAAAATAATGCTTAAAAAATGGTTTGATATTCTCACAGGTTTCCATCAAGAACTCTCTCTGGCCCATAACGATCATTTTTAATTCTTTTTGCTATAATTTAGAATACTATGTGGGTCATTGAGAGTAAAATTAATATCTATGATTTTTAAAAGATTTTTCACATGGGAGAACAAGGGGATGTTATCCCTACCATCTAAAGTCAAGCAATCCCATATAATGTCTTTAGAAAACCTTGTACCAGTTTTGGACCAAATTCCATACCAAGGCAAAAGTGCACTAGCATAAATACTATCTTCTATATCTGGGGTTGCTAGTTCTTTATGAACGATATATGCTGAAGTAGAGCGGGATAGAGCAAGGAGCCTAAATAAAAGGTATTCTCCAAAGTTTGAAGTGCTTTTGTTGTTGACAACCCCCAAAAAGCCATCCCATAGTTGACACTACTGACACATTTACTCTTATATAATTGTAATATTTCAGGTATCGGTTTATTCCCAAATTTGGCCACAAATCTAAAAATTGCTTCGATGGATCTGGAAAGTTTCATACTTGTAATTTTAAGATGTGGCTTCCATACTTTCTTATTTGAGAAATGAAGGCCAAAATATGTAAAATTATCCACTTCTGCTACTTTCTACCCTTTTAATCGATGAATCCTCCTCTTTACATTGCCTGTACCACACACCATCATGAAGGTTTTTGATAGATTGAGTCTCATGTCTCTTTCTTTCATGTCTGTATTAAAGCCTTCGATCAAGAATTATATACCGTTAGCAGTTTGTGAGATCAATACATCATCGGCATACAGTAGGGGTGGAACTAAACATTTTCCGATTTTCGGGGGGTCAGCAACTATTTGTTGTAGAAAAGCATCCACCACATTGATATAGGGAAAATCAGAGTGGATCGAGGGAACACCCTTGCCGAATACCTCTCATGATCTTAAAACCAGGGGTACATTCCCCATTAATACCATAACGTACATGGGCAGTCAGATAACTATATAGTTGTGAAAGAAAAGATATTATATCTAGTGGAGCACCCAAATCCGCCAGTATGTTCCACAACTTTAGATGGCTAGAAGATCAAAGTCTCTGCTTAGATCGGCAAAACATAAATGTAAATGTAAATTACCCTTTTTTGCTATTGTGTATTTATTCACAATCAGTTTTAAGTTAATACATTGTTCCAATTGTGCCAACTTTCATCTATAACTGAATTGTGAGTCTGTGAGTATGTTATTATCCTCAGCCCATATCTCAAGTTTATGTAACAGTATCCTTCCAGCAACTTAACTGAGGAATCAAGAAGGGAGCTCGGTTTCTAACATTTCACATCCCCTCTGTCTCCATTTTTAAAAATGGGAACAGCTATGCTTTCTGCCCACAAAGCCATTATATAATCCTTTGTAGCAACTATATATATTTGGGTCAATATAGGTTCCTAAAGCATGGGGTATGATTTATAAGCATCTACAGGGACCCCATCGGATCCTAGGGCCTTCTTATTTGCACATTTCCCTAAGGCCATCCACAGAAATTAAAGTTAAAAATGGCAGTTTAAGCAACACAATCTCGTCATTAGTGGGTCCTGCAATCATTCTTTCTGGATTAAAAATCTCACTGTAATGGGCTAGCCAGTCACCTGAATGTAAATGGTTCACTATTTCAGGAGAATGGATGTTCATGAGTTATGGTTGATTAATCATTTTCCAAAATAATGAACTGTCCCTCAATGTAGCTGCCTGCTTTAAATCTTCCCAAGCCTTCTCTCGTAGATAGATTTTCCTTTTCTCTGGTATATATTTGCAAGATAGCTGCAGGGCTTTCACTTCTTCCCTATTCCTGGGTCACGCTTGTAAGGCTAATTTGAGTTTTTATGATTTGCCTGTGTACATTGATGGTCAAACCATCCCGATTTATTATCTTTATTAGCTTTAGTCCTGACTTTTAGGCTATTTGCAATAGCGTTGGTCAATTTATAGAAGGCTATTGGAATTATACATGGGCAGCTGTTCCATTATGTACATTTGATAAATTCTTCCATATTTCTTTGGTTAACTTTTCCAACAAATTAGATTCATTTATACTAGCCCATCTTAAACTGATCTCATTGTTACCTTCTGCCTCAAGGTTGGTCGCAATCTGATCTCCTATCACATATTCGGTCTTAATTTTGTAGACATGGAAAAGTGGTTGATGTTCACTAAAGAGGGTAGGTAATACCCTAAATGAGTCCAACACTGTATAACCATGTTTAGAACTCAAAATATGGTCAATAATTGAAGAATGCCCCCTCCCCAATAAGTTGGTAGCACTGTTTTTCCTGGACCTATGTTCTGCACCATCAGCTCTAAGTCGTACTTATAAATTAGTTAATTACATGATTCCCCATATACATCATGCGTGAAGTGTGGTTGGCCATTTCTGTGCTCACCCAAATATCCACAAGCTTTATCTATTGGGTTTTCACATGCATAAATGTTAAAATCCCCCACCTAGATAATAATATAAGTGGCGGTAATACCTTTCACAAACGTTTCTAGTGCTTTCTGAAGAGAATGAACTGTACTTTTGGTAGCATCAAACCTATTATTATAATAATTGACCAATACAATACCCAGCTCATTGTATAATCAAAAGTGCAAAATCTGGAAATATGGGAAACTTATAGAGGACTTAATCAGCCTATATTGGCTTAGAGTGGAGATCAATACAGCCAAACCTCCTTTTGGTCTTCCGCTAGGTGATGGATCAGCTGACGTAATAACAAAGGAATATCTGTCTCTCTAGAATTGATCCTTATACCACAACTCCTGTAAACAAATTATATGTGAGGTTTTTAAAAAAGCAAGAAATTAATTATTGTCTAACTTGTTTTTTACACCCGCAATATTCCATGACATAAAGGAAATGTTCTTGCTCTGCAAGGCAGGATGCAAATTCTCAGACGCGATAAATGGTGTTGCTTCATAAGCGGGGATAGCATCAACTGTAGGGTCTCCTGCCGGTGCGATTAATATATGTGTGTCAGTTGGAAAGTCAAGCTGTCACTCTAGATCCTCACATCCACTAAGGGGGCATATCTATTTAAACATTCCCATTGGTAGTCTCTGACTTGACAATTCATGGCGGGTCTTGGGCAGTAGGTTGCTTCTTCAACAGTTCTCATACTAGGTTTGTAAAAGAAGCCCAGAGGTACAGCAGAGATTTCTTCCCCATTAGGTGTAAATCTACTTTGTTGTCTGTGATAAAGATCATTCAAAAGCATTTTAACCAATGATGAGTGCTGGAAGCTTTTCACAATTCTGGGGTCGATTCCGATTCGGGCCGGAAAACGTACCGACCGACTCGGAGCCGGAATTAATTCCGACCGACACGTACCGGTGCAGCCCGACCCGCAAAGTACGATGAGAAGCGTGCAAAACCCGACCGACTCGTACAAAACACAAGCCGAACGACCGAGCCGCGCGGAAAACAGCAATCCGGCTGGAAAAACACGCGAATCTAACTGACCGACACGCACCCGGAACAATCCCGAACGAAACGTACCCGCGAACTCCTACCCGCCAAGTACATAGAAAACTGCGAGTCGAAGCAACCCAAAACACCGCGACCGACGCGTACGCAGCATAGAAAACAGCACAAACACAGCGTGAACGAATCGGAGAAGCCCGTACGAGACAACTGCAGGGTCCGACTCGGTCACAAGAACGTCTCCTACATGCACAAACAGTACAAAGGGAAAATACACAAAAAAAGGCCAAACAAGCAATTACAAAGCCAATAAATACTGGGGGGCCAGGGAACAAAGACACACCCACAACTCCACCCATATAAAGGACACAAATCCCTACCATGATCCTTTGCAAATTCAAATTACCTGCCAGCACTCAACAGACAGCAACCACACACCCACAGCTCATCCATCACACAAGCCACACACCATCAGCACCCCAACAAATAGCAACCTCACATACACCCAGCAAAACACACACTCACACACCTTCACCTGCACACCAACACACACATCACTCACCATCACCACCCATCACCATGCCCCCAAAGAAGAATCATAAGTTCCTAGATAGTGAATTGGAAGTCCTGGTAGATGAGATCCTCAGGGTAGAGCCACAGCTGTTTGGTACACTGGTCCAACAGACACCCATGTCGCAGAAAACCAAGATGTGGGAGAGGATCGTCGACAGGGTGAACGCACAATCACCATGTTTGCGCACAAAGATAGACATCCAGAACAGGTGGTATGACGTGCGCAGGAGGGTCAGGGAGCTGTTGAAGAAGGACTACCTCTTGAGCCAACACACCGGCAGTGGCCCTCCTGCCAAGCCAGTATACCTCAGGCCCTGGGAGGAGAAGGTGCGGGCCATCCTACCACCAGTGAGCGTATATGGACTAGAAAACATCCCAGAGCCTGGTGAGTACACAACAAATGTACACAATATTGTGCCACAATACACACACATCACTGTCAAGGGGAGAGTCAAACCATGCACCCTTAGCAAATACACAGCAACCAGAACAGAACCATCCCAAAATGTGTATGTCAGTCAGATAAACACAACACATGCCATCTCATAGTGACATGTAACTGTGTCATCACATGTACAAACACAACTACAGCTGGGCAGTGGCACAAATATAACTAACAAAGACATCCAGACATGTAGCCACCACTACAACACCACCACACAGTGAAGCCCACTGAAAGGAAGGAATACTGTGTATGCTGGGCAAGTCAGTGTAGCCAATAGCATCATGGGAGTCGTAGTCACAGATATTGCCCACCCTCACAATGCGCACATCAACACCACCATGAACCATGCTCACATCACAGGGAGTGGAAATCAACTGACAAGATGGCTGACACTGGCTACTGCTGTGGGGAGCACAAGGTCCTGCTGGCAACTGTGCACCAACCAACAGCAGGACACCACTGACTGACATCTTGCCATTGCTCTCACACTCACACACAGTGAAGTCCACCCAAAAGCAAGTAAGTATGGGCATTCTGGGAAGTGGGGTGGAGGCAATAGCATGATGGGAGTGGTAGTCACAGATATTGGTCACCCCCACAACTGTCCCATCAACACCACCCTGAACCATGCGCACATCACAGGGAGTGGAAAACAACTGACAAGATGGCTGACACTGGCTACTGCTGTGGGGAGCACAAGGCCCTGCTGGCAACTGTGCACCAACCAACAGCAGGACACCACTGACTGACATCCTGAAAGACAACTTGCACTCCCTGCAATGGAAGCACGTTCCATGGTGGGATATCTGGCTGGGTGGGAAGGAGGACTCACAGCCCTGACCATAGTTACCAGCAGCGTTTCTCACACACACCCCTAACACAAACTCCACATAACTCACCTAGGAGAATGCATTGCCTCACACTCCAATCAAATATCCCACAAAGAACCACAACCCTGGGTCATGCTTAGTGAAGCACAGGGACACACATGGGACTTGTAGCAAAACTAACCCCAGGATAACACTGTCAGCCATCTTGTCAGCACAGGCACACAACCCCACAGGGAAGCAGAGTCAAAGGGAAGGAAGCATGGGCATGCTGGGAAGGGGGGGTGGAGGCAATAGAATGATGGGAGTGGTAGTCACAGCTCAACATCCCCCACCCACATGGCCCAGCAAGCTCACACTCAAGCATGCACACCCCACAGAGAGTGGAAAGCCCCATCAAAGATGTCTGACACTGGTGCTCTGTTGTAGGGAGCACAAGGCCATGCTGGGAACTGGCCACCAACTAACAGCAGGACACCACTGTCAGCCATCTTGCCATTGCTCTCACACTCACACACAGTGAAGTCCACCCAAAAGCAAGTAAGTATGGGCATGCTGGGAAGTGGGGTGGAGGCAATAGCATGATGGGAGTGGTAGTCACAGCTCAACATCCCCCACCCACATGGCCCAGCAAGCTCACACTCAAACATGCACACCCCACAGAGAGTGAAAAGCCCCATCAAAGATGTCTGACACTGGTGCTCTGTTGTGGGGAGCACAAGGCCATGCTGGGAACTGGCCACCAACTAACAGCAGGACACCACTGTCAGCCATCTTGCCATTGCTCTCACACTCACACACAGTGAAGTCCACCCAAAAGCAAGTAAGTATGGCCATACTGGGAAGTGGGGTGGAGGCAATAGCATGATGGGAGTGGTAGTCACAGCTCAACATCCCCCACCCACATGGCCCAGCAAGCTCACACTCAAGCATGCACACCCCACAGAGAGTGGAAAGCCCCATCAAAGATGTCTGACACTGGTGCTCTGTTGTGGGAAGCACAAGGCCATGCTGGGAACTGGCCACCAACTAACAGCAGGACACCACTGTCAGCCATCTTGCCATTGCTCTCACACTCACACACAGTGAAGTCCACCCAAAAGCAAGTAAGTATGGGCATGCTGGGAAGTGGGGTGGAGGTAATAGCATGATGGGAGTGGTAGTCACAGCTCAACATCCCCCACCCACATGGCCCAACAAGCTCACACTCAAGCATGCACACCCCACTGAGAGTGGAAAGCCCCATCAAAGATGTCTGACACTGGTGCTCTGTTGTGGGGAGCACAAGGCCATGCTGGGAACTGGCCACCAACTAACAGCAGGACACCACTGTCAGCCATCTTGCCATTGCTCTCACACTCACACACAGTGAAGTCCACCCAAAAGCAAGTAAGTATGGGCATGCTGGGAAGAGGGGTGGAGGCAATAGCATGATGGGAGTGGTAGTCACAGATAATGGTCACCCCCACAACTGTCCCATCAACACCACCCTGAACCATGCGCACATCACAGGGAGTGGAAAACAACTGACAAGATGGCTGACACTGGCTACTGCTGTGGGGAGCACAAGGCCCTGCTGGCAACTGTGCACCAACCAACAGCAGGACACCACTGACTGACATCCTGAAAGACAACTTGCACTCCCTGCAATGGAAGCACGTTCCATGGTGGAATATCTGGCTGGGTGGGAAGGAGGGCCGGATGTCAACCAAATACAACCAATGCAGACCATGTACACACCCCAACATTCACATAGAAATGCCCAAATAATGCAGGACAATGTGCTACACCAATATCAACCCCTGACTGTGACAACTTAGGACAATGCAATGTACAGGCCCGCATCCAGAGTCACAGTCACAACTGTCAGGTGTGTCAACCATTGATGCCTGCAGAAACATAACATACATTGTGTGTGTCTCCCAAAAACAGGTGATGATGGGGACACAGCAGCAGACGCTGAGGAGTCCCCGTCCCAGGCTCAAGAGGATACGGAGCTCACTGGTGTGGAACAGCCTCTGCCCTCCTCGGATGAAGAAGACCCACGTGGCACCTCCGGAGCAAGTCATCATGCAGCACCAGCAGGACCACCAGCTGCACCCCCTGCACCCACCCCTCCAACGACTGTCAACACACATACCACCCCTGCCGACATGGACACACCAAGGAGCACCACCACCACCAGCACAGGGACCCTGGACCAACGTGGGGCCATGGACACCAACACCACCAACAACCCCCAAGGTGGCCCAGGGTCACCTGTGCGTGCCACCTCAGGTACTGCACGTGTCGCCAGGGGTGGTGGGAGGGGTGGGAGACATAGGTCGCTGCTCGCAGAGGTGTCTGGACTGCATGATGACCCACAACTGGCACGCATAGCCGATGCGTACCAGTCCAGCACCGGAGAGCTCAGCCAGGTAGTGGGGCTCCTCAGGGACATTAAACAGCAGCAGGCTGCCCATCATGCCCGCTTGGACTCACACATGTCCCGCGTGGAGTCCAAGTGGGACACACTGCAAGAGATGACGGCGGTGCATAAGGACATATTACAATGCCTCCGCCAGATGAGCAGCAACCAGTCAACATTCCCTGTGTGCCCACAACATCTGGTGCTGAAATAACTGCAACTGCCACAGGGAGGCAGGATGACTCTGGCGGAGAGTCCCCTGCACCGCAGCAGCCTGCACTTGAGGGTCCCCCCCAAAGAAGAGGGGTCATCCAAGGAAGGACAACTGAGAGGCTGATGGCCATGCACAACCCCCAGGAAGCCAACACCTGTTCTGGATAATAACCTTTGTGCGTAAACTGTTCACCGTGTTGACTGCAACACAACTCCCCCACATGACATGGGGAGTACAAGTTGGACCAATGTCTCAGATGACTGTGGACTTGATACAGGACATTTCTGCTACCAGGACTTCCAATTCATCTAGGAACTTTGGATTGCAATCAAAATGTACAGCACTCACCATCCTGTGCACTATTCACACACATGTATGACAATAAACACACTAATACACCATACCTGCCTCTGTCGTGATTCCAACGTGGTTTCTGTCATGGAGATGATGACCAGCGAAATTACACTGTGCATGCTAACTGCTACAGCAAGTACAACACAGGCATGTGAGTCATGGCAACTTGACACATATGAGGGAGACACACCACCAGGGCTACACAACAAATACACACCTAGGCCATCTGACTCATTGCCTACACTGATGTTGCCAGGAAATACGGTGCAATGCACAGACACAACACCTATTCACAGTCTTAGTCAACTAGCCCACTGGTGCAGTAAGCAAATGTCATTCAAATGTGTGACCACAGACAACGCACATCACAAAGTGAAGCACAGGTTTATTACACATTTGCAACATGTTGTAACCACTACAGATGCAAGGTAATCCCACCTGGCAGCGGGCACACAGTCAACAAGTGTAGAAGGAAGGAAGTCCATGGGTGTGGCGCACATCACCTGTAGGGACACGACAGCTACCACCCTGGAAGTCGAATCACGGTGTCGGGGATCACAGTTGACCAAACGACTCTGAAAGTACCCTGTGAAGGACAGAAATGACACACAGTCAAAAGCACTGAAGAACAGGACAGAACTGCAATACTCATGCCCAATACATGTCACAAGATACCCACCCAGAACCAAGTTAGCATGTCAACACTGTTGGGGAGTACAGACTACCTGTAAGGACACATCGCTACACGCATACAGTCATGTAGCCCATGGACACACTCAAACAGCACCAGAGCACCACCAACACATATCATGCAAACTCACATCATTGACATGACATCTCTGGATACTCACATTCAGCTGAAGAAGTTGGTGATGAGCTGTGTGCGGACATCACCATCATCATCATCATCATCATCACTGGCATCGTGGTCCAGGCCAGGATCCTCCACAGGTGGCGGACGTTGGTCATCGTCATCCAGGATGAGAGGCAACTCCTTCCGCACTGCCAGGTTGTGTAGCATGCAGCAGACGATGACAATCTTGCACACCTTTGCTGGGGCATATGGGAGGGACCCTCCTATCTTGTCCAGGCAGCGGAAGCGGCTCTTCAGGAGACCAAATGTCCGCTCAATCACTCTCCTGGTCCGACCATGTGCCTCATTGTAGCGCATCTGGGCTGGTGTCACAGGGTTCCTGAGGGGCGTCAGCAACCACGGCATGTTGGGGAATCCGGAGTCACCTACATACAGACAATTGCACATTAGCTG
Organism: Calotriton arnoldi; assembly: GCA_963921515.1. NCBI lineage: Eukaryota > Metazoa > Chordata > Amphibia > Caudata > Salamandridae > Calotriton > Calotriton arnoldi. The sequence goes on along the minus strand of CAWUFW010015845.1, from coordinate 156,947 downwards.
AGTTGGAAAAGAGGGTGGAACACTACATTGCAGAACACACACAATGGTACAAAGTCAGTACACACCAACAAGCCAGGCACGCTGGTTCCGCATCTGTGACATCATCCTCGGGATGCGACTACTCCTCATCATGTAGGCATCGTGTGCAGAACCGGGGAAACGGGCACACACGTGTGAGATGCTCATATCTGCAAGACAGACCACCAGTGCATTGACCGAGTGGTAGTGTTTGCGGTTCCTGTATGCCTGCTCTTGGGCCTGTGGTGGTACCAAAGCCACATGTGTCCCATCAATGGAGCCAATTACATGCGGCATCCTCCCCAGGGCATAGAAGTCACTCTTCACGTCAGTGAGTTGTTGGAGTCTAGGGAAATAGATGTACTGGTTTAGGTATATCAACATAGCCTCCAAAACATCGCGGAGCACACGGCTGAACATGGTCTGTGACATCCCACCAGCAGTCGCCACAGTGTGTTGAAAGGTACCGGTGGCAAAGAAGTGTAGGGCTGCCATCACCTTCACCTTGGGGGTCAGCGCTGTAGGGTACGGCCAGCCAGGTTGCAAATGTGGTGCCAAGCGCACTGCCAAATCCTCAATCAGCTGCCTGGTGAAGCGGTACTGTCGGATGCTGTCACGTTCCACCATCGTTGCCAGGTCAGGGAATGGTCTATGGACAGCTGGTGCCCTGCAGTGCATAGGTGAAGAAAGAAAGATTGTCAGTCACCCCACATATGTGGCATTGAACACACTCAATATCACATGATACATCATTCTGAGGCACAAGTATATGATGTGTGCAGTTCCGTAAGGACATGTATGGCACATACATGGCCAACATCTAACATCACAGTTCAACAAGTGGCATCAATAAGTCCCAGGTTGTGCCATTGGATATCATGAGGACGTGTCACAGTTCCCATCTCCTGCTGCCACGTTACAAACACACCCCACAGTGACATGTGAGGACAGATGTGCCCCAGGCATCACAGCTCAATGACAGGTAGATTCCCAGGGACCCTGTATTGCCACATGGACACTGGCATGACATGGTGTATCATGTATACACCACAGCAAAACAACCATGACCCCCACAGGTAGTGGTCCCTGTTGCCTCGGCAGGACAGACATGGACGTCTGTGACACACACACGCACAACATCAAAGTCCATGCACAAACAACGTGGATGTGGAGACTGTCTCCCATTGTGCACATGAAATCAGAGACATTGTAAACACAACATGCACACAGACTGTGGAGGACCACCACTATTGTGCCAATGGGTCACACTGGGTTAAACATACCGTCCCACATGGGACTCAGGGGGTATGTGACATGACATACACATACACCACCGTGAAATGTGACCATGCCACATGCTCAGATATGAACAGTTGCACATCACAGTGGTCATGTACACGAAACACCAAGGATCCTGTCCCCATGAACACGTGCACAGCCTGGGGGTGGCTGCCCCCAAGTGACACCCACAGAACAACATGTTCACCCCCATACACGGAATAGGTAATGCAGCCTTACATGCCTTAGGATACAGTTTGGACAGGCTGTGGTGTTGTAGGTGTGCCCCTCACTCCCTGGGAAGTATATCTGGCTGGCATATGTTCACCTGTGACAGGCATGGTGACATATGCCAGTGACTTGTACAGGGAAGCGTTGGACAGCAATGGACCGATCGGTGTGCACACATTGGCCATTGCATTCAATGTGTGCTGGTACGCGTTGTATTCGCAATACGCGTTGGACAGCAATGGACCGATCGGTGCGCACACATTGGCCATTGCATTCAATGTGTGCTGGTATGCGTTGTATTCGCAATACGCGTTGGACAGCAATGGACTGATCTGTGTGCACACATTGGCCATTGCATTCAATGTGTGCTGGTACGCGTTGTATTCGCAATACGCGTTGGACAGCAATGGACCGATCGGTGCGCACACATTGGCCATTGCATTCAATGTGTGCTGGTACGCGTTGTATTCGCAATACGCGTTGGACAGCAATGGACCGATCGGTGTGCCCGGCCGGCCCATTGCATTCAATGTGTGCGGGTACGCGTTGTAACCTGGGTACGCGTTGAACAGCAATGGACCGATCGGTGTGCCCGGCCGGCCCATTGCATTCAATGTGTGCGGGTACAGCGTTGTATCCTGGGTACGCGTTGAACAGCAATGGACCGATCGGTGTGCCTGGCCGGCCCATTGCATTCAATGTGTGCGGGTACGCGTTGTATCCTGGGTACGCGTTGAACAGCAATGGACCGATCGGTGTGCCCGGCCGGCCCATTGCATTCAATGTGTACGGGTACGCGTTGTAACCTGGGTACGCGTTGAACAGCAATGGACCGATCGGTGTGCCCGGCCGGCCCATTGCATTCAATGTGTGCGGGTACGCGTTGTAACCTGGGTACGCGTTGAACAGCAATGGACCGATCGGTGTGCCCGGCCGGCCCATTGCATTCAATGTGTGCGGGTACGCGTTGTATCCTGGGTACGCGTTGAACAGCAATGGACAGATCGGTGTGCCCGGCCGGCCCATTGCATTCAAAGTGTGCGGGTACGCGTTGTAACCTGGGTACGCGTTGAACAGCAATGGACCGATCGGTGTGCCCGGCCGGCCCATTGCATTCAATGTGTGCGGGTACGCGTTGTATCCTGGGTACGCGTTGAACAGCAATGGACCGATCGATGTGCCCGGCCGGCCCATTGCATTCAATGTGTGCGGGTACGCGTTGTATCCTAGGTACGCGTTGAACAGCAAGGGACTGATCGGTGCGCACCCATTGGCTATGGCCTGGCCTGGCAACGGACGCGTTTTCAAATTTTGAACGAGTCTGATGCTGGAAATTCAGTTGGTCACCCACAACAATGTTGCAAATTCATGGGTGTCATGAAGTTGAACTTTTGAAGGATGCTGTGGGCGTGTGTAAGTGGTGCAATTCCATGGATTGGCCAGATTCAGAAGATGCAAACGACTTGGACCTATCACTTTGGACACATGGGACAGTATCTGCCTCTGCAGCACACATATAATGCTGGCTGTTCCCCTGAGAGCTCACTTGCCTGCACTACATGCTCCAGGACGACATCTGCCACCACCACTGCTGCTGTATCTGCACCCTCTGGACCCTGCAATGGCACATACTGTGGAGAGAGCCCCAGCCTTCAGCACTGAGGAGAACCAGGCCCTGCTGGACAGCCTCCTTCCACAGTACAGCAAGCTGTATGGGAAAGCAGGGGAGCAGGTGAGTGTTCTGTCCACTGCCTTCCTAAATGTGCATGTTGTCTGACTAGCAAGGCTAACAGTCTGCACGCCACTGGCTAGCAGGCTCACTGAGTAGTTGTCACCCCCCATAGTGTGTAGTTACATGCACTGGACAGGTATAGTGCAGTGACAGTGCATTTAAACAAGGTTTTACTTCCCAGGCAATGATACCATGTAGTAACTGCTGGCATACTGTCCATGGCCATCGTTGCACTGCCTGTGTACATCATGTGCCCCTGTGATTGAGACATGTATATCCAACTGTGTAATGCACGGATATGTTGCATGTGTAGTAATGGCATTCTCACTTTGTCATCCTCACAGGTTGATGCCCACCAGAAGCAGCAGATATGGCTGACCATCGTCCGGGCAGTGAGATCCGTGGGGGTCTACAAGCGCCGGATCCGCAACTGCCAGAAGAGGTGGCAGGACCTTAGGGGCTGGACCCGGAGGATCGCACAGGTCCAGCTGAAGCTGTCGCCTCCTCGCAGGAGGGGCGGACGCCGGACCCTGACCCCCACATGCTCAGGATCCTGGCGGTGGTCTTCCCTGATCTGGATGGGCAGCTGAAGGCCAGTGAGCAGCAAGGAGGGGTGAGTCCATGACTGCATTGTGAACTATGTCTGCCATGCTATGTGCCCTCCTCTGGCCTGGTTAAACTTCCACAGTACATCAGTCATGTGGTCCAGGACCCATGTCCCTCTATTGTGCACTGCCCACTCCTCAGCTGATACCCAGGTGTGGCCCTTACAGTCAGGGAATTGTGTCACTTGGGTACTGTGTCCTTGCAGTTTGCTTGACTCAAGGTGGGGTATAGCATCTGTTTCCCTAACTCTGTGGTGGGCATCATGGGTGGGTCCATTGCTTACACAATGCCTGTGTTCTGACATGTAATCTGCGTGTTACTTTGATATGTGGTCCAATTGCTGAGCTGATCCACCACATGTGCCTGGGGTATCTGGCACACACCCATGCTGCGGGTGGGAACAATGTTTGGGCCCCAGGAGTGTGTATATTACGTGTGTCACACATACTTAGCCAGCTGCCTACTGTCCAGGGCTCATCCCTCATTCATGTGGGGCAGGACAGTCATGCCTACTCCAGGCCATACAATACACTCTGTACTCCCACTCCCGTGTATCAGCTGACACGTTGTGCTCAGTGAATTGTCCCCTCAGGTGTCTGCCTCTGTGTCAGTGTGCTGTGGCTTCGTTGTCAGGACTGCTGGGGTGTTTCTCGGTTGGGGCTCAGCATGCCACCGGAGATGTGACCATAGGAGACGATACTGGTGTGACACATAGGTGTTTGATCACCTGACCGTGCAGACTGGGGTATGCGAATGTGAAGTTCAGGCAGCTGTCTCCCATTCACAGCAGATTGTGAGGTGCTCAGGTTCAGAGGGTTGTGTTACAGGTCTCCCATATGTCCAATCGGTATGACCTGGACAGATAAGGGTTCAGATGATGTGGTGTGTGGGGGATGTACATGTGCACTTGTTCAGCTCCAGGACTTGCATTCCCCATGACCTACTATTGTGACACAGTGCAGAGTGTTGTTGTCTGGCTGCCCTGCCCATGTGACTGGAGAGAGTGATGTATGACTTAGCAGGCATGCCTGTGCCATGGCATGTGACTTCCTATTAGTGATCCTGCAGGGGAGTGACATGTGCTACATGCACACCATTGTGGCAATGGCTATCAGGACATGGGTGCATCATGGTGTCTGTCGCTGGTATGCATCACATGCATTTCATATTTGACTCTGGGCATCCCTTTCATCTGGACACCTGTACTGACTCAGTGGCAAGTGTTGTGATGTGTGCATGTTCACATGCTTAACCGGGTTCTCTGCACTGTCCAACTACTCTGTAGGTGGTGCATGTGTCCACACTGGGGAATTGCCATCCAACAGACACCAGACAGATGGGTGCAAGGCCAGGTGGGATGTGAGTGCCATGGTTGACCATCAGACTGACAATTGGCTTCTCCTGTTCTGTTTGGGCACTTTTACCAAAGTTCAACTAAGGATGCCAGGGCTTGCTCTGTAATGTGCTGTACTAACTGTGGTGTGTGCGTTCGGTGCAGGTGACTGATGTCTGTCTGTTTCCCTATTGATTGCAGATACATCCACGGCCACAGGAGGGGACAGCTCCACGGACCAGGAGGAGCCGCAGAGCCAGACTGGGTCAGCAGCCGAGGAGTGGTCGGAGGGACCCAGTGGCACGGAGGGCGAGGGGAGCCACACCGAGGAGTCCTCAGCACCATCCACCTCAGCTGAGGACCACAGCAGCTCGGAGGATGACTCCCTTATGGAGGCGGGTGTCAGCAGCCACCACACCTCAGCTAGTGTTGCTGTCCCCGCCACCACCACCACCACCACCGCCCTCCCATTGTCTCCCATTCCCGAGGTCCGTGGAGGCTCCCATGTTCGGGAGCGTGTCTCCTTCGGGCCAGGCACCGCACCCCCTGCCCCTGTGTCCCCTGCTGCCCTGAGTGAGGAGTCTGTGTACCTCCTTCGCCAGCTCCATGTAGGGCAGACAGCGATGCTGAGTGTCCTCCATGCCCACACCACTCTGTTGACTCAGCTGGTGTCGTTCATGGAGGGCATCTCATCGGGCATGTCTGCCCTACAGAGGGGCAATAGGTCCATGGACTCCTCCCTGACGGCAGCAGTGTCCCTCCTCCGACAGTCCCTCACCCCTCCTGCCTCTGCCCCATCCACACTCCCCAGCACCTTACCTGTCCCAAGCACACACACACCGGCACAGGCACACACCAGCACAGACACGAGCAGCACACAGACACACACGCCACAAACAAGACGCACACGCATGCACAGTCACAGGACTGAAACCACACTCACAGGGGATGGGGCCCAGGCACACACACACGAATCCATGAGCACTGCACAGTCCTCAGTTGCCTCTCCCTCCAAAACCCCCTCCCTTGCCTCACCTGCAACCCCAAAGACACAGCGGCTCTTCCTCAGTGACCTCGGCCTCTTCCCCTCCGATCCAGCTGATACAGCATTCAGGGGGAAGAGGAAGCCCACCCACACGGAGCGGAGTGCCCCTCGCCCCCGGACACCCTCCCCAGGCGCAGTCCGACTGACGCCCCCACCCGCAAGCCCCCCGGACCCGGAAGAGCAAGACCCCGCCGCCGCCCTGCAGCTCAGGCACCAAGTCTCCTTCCTCCATCCCTCAGGCCCCCACTCCACAGGTGCCCCACCACACCCTGCCCCAGGTTCCCCCACCCACAGATACACCATCCCCAAAAGGATCAGGCCTTCTCCCCCTGCCACTTGCTCTTCCGGCCCCACCCCCCGCTGCGCTTGTCTGTGCCACTGGTGTGGTGAGGGTGTCCTCCCCCTCTGTCCTGCCCACCTTACCTGATCCCCATTCTCCTCCCCTGGAGGTAGGCACTGCTGTGGAGTCCACTACCACCCTGTCTGACTTGGGCACTGCAGTGGCGAACCTGTCCACTCCATCTGCACGGTCCACTGCAGTCGTGCCGGCGCCCACACCATCTGAGTCATGCCCCCCAGTTGTGCTGGCACACACCATGTCAGACACCTCCACTGCAGTTGTCAGTGGCTCTCCAGCACCCACCACCCCTTCCCTGCCTCCTTCTGGTGAGCCCTGATCCTGTCCCTGCGGTGCCTGGCCTGCCCCCCCGGATGCCCCTCCGAGGGGATTGTCCCTGGTTTTCATCAGTGCAGGCATGCGTAGGGTGACATCTGCCACTGTCACCTTGTTTTGACTTTCATGATGGACTGGCCATTGGCCTTTGTTTATTTTTTACATGACTTCAAGTTTTGAACCCACATATGCTGAATAAAGCAATTTTCTGTTCTCTAGTGCTTTTGCTTCTGATGTACATGATGTTGATGATGCTAACCATGCCCTTGCTGCAGTGATGGTGATATTTGGTCTCATGAATATGTAGTGTTACTGTGCAGGAACCCATGTGGTCCAGGGGGACTGTGTCCTATCCTGTGGTGTATCCATGTCATCCTTAGCAGCATCTGAGGGTGTCATGTTTTCAATATTTGGCAATGGGATTTCCTACTTACATTAGCAATGTCACATCTGTGGCTTCCACCCCTGCACATCTGTTGTGCTTGCCATTGTTCAATTAGTCTACTTCCCTGACCGTGTGGCCATCTCCACTGGACATGCAGGTTTGGGCATCAATGGGGAAGGACTCATCTGTGTTGTCAGTGCAACTTGCTATACATGTGTGTTGGATCTGTGCTGATGATTTCGTTGACACTCCCATGACCAGGCTGATATGACAGGAGCCTTCATTTGGTGCTAATTGTTGACTGTGTGACCAAGTGTTCTGCTGACATGATGGAGCCCTACTGAGGCGACATATGGCACAGCTTTCCTCACACAGGAGTGGAGTCCCCTCATGGCAGTGTGTGCTCCTGTGACATCGCCTGCGCCCAAGGTGTGTGTTGTATGAGCATGTCTGTGTGTTTACTTCCATTTTGCTGTGCATGCTGGGATCCCTAGTGATGTACCTGTTTGTGATGCTTGCTGAGTTGACCTATGTTCCCCCAAAGTCTTCTCCCTGGGTTCTCTGTGATGTGGGTGCATGGCACATTACTGGTCATCAGGGTGTCATCCATAGGAGTGTTTGCTGTCAGGGCTGAGTTTGTGGGCAGACGCTGATGTGTCACAGTCAGGATTCCCCTTGGCACTTGTTGTTTACACCTGTCATGTGATTTCCGGTTTGTGTTAGCTTTCATTGGTTGTGACACGTTGTATGTGTGACTGCTGGCACTCCTCAGGGTCAGGGCTGCAATGTTGGTAGTTGTCTATGTGTGTTCTTTGTGGGTGACCTTGGCTTCTTCATTGGTGTGTGACTGTGGCTGGGATCCCATTGGTTGGTGTGGTATTGCCGTCATGTCCATGTACAGCGTAGTGTGCAGTGTGTCAGACATTCAGGAGTCTTGTTGAGTGGCCATGTGTGATGTGTTTCTGCACCTTGGTTCCCGCCACCCCCCCTGGGATTGTCATGGGTGCATGTGCAATGTCACCAGTGCATGTGAGCTTCACTGCTGCACATTGTTGGAGGTCGAGGTGTGTGGTGTTGAGTGTGTGCAGATGAGAGTTGTTGCCCGGCTAGACCTCTGCCTCCATGTTGGCCTTGGCTTACTGGCCGTGCTTATTGATTTGTGCTTGTGTAGGTGTGATGGTAGTTTGTTGCTCAGGACACATGACTGTGGTTCACAGTGTGAACGACATCTAGCTTTGTCATCACAGTGGGATTGTAATGCAGCCCAGGGTCACCACATTGTGGGGGCCCTGGGGGTAGTGCTGTGGTGTCTCTGTGTCTTGCTGTGTCAGTTGCTGTTCCTACATGCTTGTGTGACATGTGTGATTTGTGCTCCCTCTCATCTGACAATGCCTGATTGCCCACATAGGGGATTTGGATCCATGAGTTACCTTTGTGTGACACTGTATGCACATCTGTGTAATTGGTATTCAGGCCTCCTCATGTGTTGTGTGGTTGCCTGGGGACACTGGTACCCCCTCACCTGTTGTGTTTGATGTGCAGTGTGGGTCTGCCTGTTTGTGTTTGTGCATCTGCACCACTGCATTGGCATATCTTTAGTGTGCCATTGGCTGTATGTTGTTTGGTGTGTTTCCCCTGCTGTCCCTGGGACTCCTAGGTCATCAGTCAGCACAATGATCATTGTTTGTGTGTCCCATTGCTGCCATGGTATGGTATCTGTTCACCTCACATCTACAGTCTCCACAGGGTATCTGCATTTGTGTGCCCATTGGTGCAAATATGTGGGTCTGCATTCTGATGGTCACTTCTGTCATTGTGTCATTGATGAATGTTGACAGTGTCAGCCCCCATGGGTGATGTTTGTCTGCACATCGCCAAAGGTATTTCTTATTTGCACTGCACTGTTTGCCTCCCCCAATCTATGTTGCTATGGGACACAAGCACTACTTTGCCACTGATGTGTTTGTTGTTCTGTGACCAGGAATCATTCATGCAGTTTGGCAGTGGCAGCTTTTTCTTTGTCAACACTTACATATTGGTCACTGTGATGATGGGGGTTTGGACCCCATTGCCCCAATGTTCAAAATGTGCTTCAGCTATGGACCCCACACTTACATTTTGGTCACTGTGATGATGGGGGTATGGACCCCATTGCCACAATGTTCAAAATGTGCTTCAGCTATGGTCCCCACACTTACATTTTGGTCACTGTGATGATGGGGGTTTGGACCCCATTGCCACAATGTTCAAAATGTGCTTCAGCTATGGACCCCACACTTACATTTTGGTCACTGTGATGATGGGGGTATGGAACCCATTGCCACAATGTTCAAAATGTGCTTCAGCTATGGTCCCCACACTTGCATTTTGGTCACTGTGATGATGGGGGTTTGGACCCCATTGCCACAATGGTCATGGCCTGCTTGCATTGTGGGGGCCACACACATTTATGTGTGGCACATGTGATAGGGGATCACATTGTATGTTCAAAGTCATGTTCAGTGTTGTAGGCATTTGACACAGTCTACACACGCTTGTCATGGTGTTGGGGGGATGTCTTTATGTTGCATTCTTTATGTTGGTGTGTGCTTGTTGTGTCATGTATTAGCCATCCTGTGAGTGGGGGTGTTGTTGGTGGTAGGCATCCAGCCCCCATGGGTAGAGGTGGTAGTAGTGGTAGGCATCTGACACCCCCTGGGTAGGGGTGGTAGTAGTGGTAGGCATCTGTCACCCCCTGGGTAAGGGTGGTAGTAGTGGTAGGCATCCAGCCCCCCATGGGTAAGGGTGGTAGTAGTGACAGGCATCCAGCCCCCCATGGGTAGAGGTGGTGGTAGTGGTAGGCATCTGACACCCCCTGGGTAAGGGTGGTTGTAGTGGTAGGCATCCAGCCCCCCACGGGTAGAGGTGGTAGTAGTGGTAGGCATCTGGCACCCCCTGGGTAAGGGTGGTAGTAGTGACAGGCATCCAGCCCCCCTGGGTAGAGGTGGTAGTAGTGGTAGGCATCTGGCACCCCTGGGTAGAGGTGGTAGTAGTGGTAGGCATCTGGCACCCCTGGGTAAGGGTGGTAGTAGTGGTAGGCATCCAGCCCCCCATGGGTAAGGGTGGTAGTAGTGGTAGGCATCTGGCACCCCTGGGTAAGGGTGGTAGTAGTGGTAGGCATTCAGCCCCCCATGGGTAAGGGTGGTAGTAGTGACAGGCATCCAGCCCCCATGGGTAGAGGTGGTAGTAGTGGTAGGCATCTGGCACCCCTGGGTAGAGGTGGTAGTAGTGATAGGCATCTGGCACCCCTGGGTAAGGGTGGTAGTAGTGGTAGGCATCTGGCACCCCTGGGTAAGGGTGGTAGTAGTGGTAGGCATCCAGCCCCCCATGGGTAGAGGTGGTAGTAGTGTTAGGCATCTGGCACCCCCTGGGTAGAGGTGGTAGTAGTGGTAGGCATCTGGCACCCCCTGGGTAAGGGTGGTAGTAGTGGTAGGCATCCAGCCCCCCATGGGTAAGGGTGGTAGTAGTGGTAGGCATCTGGCACCCCCTGGGTAAGGGTGGTAGTAGTGGTAGGCATCCAGCCCCCCATGGGTAGAGGTGGTAGTAGTGGTAGGCATCTGGCACCCCCTGGGTAAGGGTGGTAGTAGTGACAGGCATCCAGCCCCCCCTGGGTAGAGGTGGTAGTAGTGGTAGGCATCTGGCACCCCTGGGTAGAGGTGGTAGTAGTGGTAGGCATCTGGCACCCCCTGGGTAAGGGTGGTAGTAGTGGTAGGCATCCAGCCCCCATGGGTAAGGGTGGTAGTAGTGGTAGGCATCTGGCACCCCCTGGGTAAGGGTGGTAGTAGTGGTAGGCATCCAGCCCCCCATGGGTAAGGGTGGTAGTAGTGACAGGCATCCAGCCCCCCATGGGTAGAGGTGGTAGTAGTGGTAGGCATCTGGTACCCCCTGGGTAGAGGTGGTAGTAGTGGTAGGCATCTGGCACACCCTGGGTAGGGGTGGTAGTAGTGACAGGCATCCAGTCCCCCATGGGTAGAGGTGGTAGTAGTGGTGGGCATCTGACACCCCCTGGGTAGAGGTGGTAGTAGTGGTAGGCATCTGGCACCCCCTGGGTAAGGGTGGTAGTAGTGGTAGGCATCCAGCCCCCATGGGTAAGGGTGGTAGTAGTGGTAGGCATTTGGCACCCCTGGGTAAGGGTGGTAGTAGTGGTAGGCATCCAGCCCCCATGGGTAAGGGTGGTAGTAGTGACAGGCATCCAGCCCCCATGGGTAGAGGTGGTAGTAGTGGTAGGCATCTGGCACCCCTGGGTAGAGGTGGTAGTAGTGGTAGGCATCTGGCACCCCCTGGGTAGGGGTGGTAGTAGTGACAGGCATCCAGCCCCCCATGGGTAGAGGTGGTAGTAGTGGTGGGCATCTGACACCCCCTGGGTAGAGGTGGTAGTAGTGGTAGGCATCTGGCACCCCCTGGGTAAGGGTGGTAGTAGTGGTAGGCATCTGGCACCCCCTGGGTAAGGGTGGTAGTAGTGGTAGGCATCCAGCCCCCCATGGGTAAGGGTGGTAGTAGTGGTAGGCATCTGGTACCCCCTGGGTAAGGGTGGTAGTAGTGGTAGGCATCTGGCACCCCCTGGGTAAGGGTGGTAGTAGTGGTAGGCAACCAGCCCCCCGTGGGTAAGGGTGGTAGTAGTGGTAGGCATCCAGCCCCCCATGGGTAAGGGTGGTAGTAGTGACAGGCATCCAGCCCCAATGGGTAGAGGTGGTAGTAGTGGTAGGCATCTGGCACCCCCTGGGTAGAGGTGGTAGTAGTGGTAGGCATCTGGCACCCCCTGGGTAAGGGTGGTAGTAGTGGTAGGCATCTGGCACCCCCTGGGTAAGGGTGGTAGTAGTGGTAGGCATCCAGCCCCCCATGGGTAAGGGTGGTAGTAGTGGTAGGCATCTGGTACCCCCTGGGTAAGGGTGGTAGTAGTGGTAGGCATCTGGCACCCCCTGGGTAAGGGTGGTAGTAGTGGTAGGCATCTGGCACCCCCTGGGTAAGGGTGGTAGTAGTGACAGGCATCCAGCCCCCATTGGGTAGAGGTGGTAGTAGTGGTAGGCATCTGGCACCCCCTGGGTAGAGGTGGTAGTAGTGGTAGGCATCCGGGTCCCTATGTTTATATGTGGCATTGGTGATGGCCATCCCGCCCCTATGGTGCTGCTGTTGCTGGTGTAAGTAATTTCTGCATCCCTCTGTGTGTGTGTGATGTGTCGGGTACGTGTAGTTTGTTTTTGTGGTTGGTGTCTGACTTACCTTCTGCGCCATACGCGTCAGTGCTTGTTCCGGTAGTAGATGTAGAATATTGGTAGGATCGGCACAATGGGATTCATGGTTGGTTCGTCTCGTTCGTCTTTCTCGTTGCTTCTCCTCGTCGCTGGCGTGTTCGTCTCGTAGCCGTGGATCGTGTTGTGGCGCGAATCGGAGCTTATGTGCGCCTCTCCCGGATGCTTTGACGTGCCGTGCGTAGCGACGGGTTCGGCGCGTACGGGAAGCGCATCGTACTTGTCCGGCCGGACGGGGCTGCGTTTTGGCTTCCGTGCGACTCGATTCTGCGTTTACGGATCCGGCTCGGTCGGGGAACAGGACCTGGATTGGGTGAGTACGACTGGGTCGGAATCTATGCTGTTGTGCGCATCGTACTTGCTCGTTCGGAATAATGTGCGGTTCGGTCGGGAAACAGGCATTCGCATGGCTTTTTTCCCGACCGAATGATGTTAGGTGCGCCTCCGACCGAGATCGGAATCGGCCCCACAGTCTCTAATATCTTGTTTTTAGGAGTATCTGACCCATGCCACTCGTTGAACCAGAATGATGTCTTGACTTAGCATGTCTGGCGAGCATATACCTTGCGACATCCAATGTGTTACCTGTTGCGTATTTCTACCCATGATTCCAGTGTACCAGTTTTTAATTTTGGGACATTGCCTCTGGGGGTAAATGTAAGGGTGCTTCAGCACAAAGCACAAATTACCATTTTCATATTTCCATGATTCCCATCTTCCGTGGGTGTTTTTCAGTAGTTTGTTGTAAACTCGAGGGCCCCCTTCGCTTACTTGTGGCAATTCCGTTGTTGATAAAGAGCTAGTTGCAACATGCCTAGGTGCAGCAATAATTGATGGAGGGCTAACAGGTACACTCTGTTTCCCCGGAAAATAATTGATTGATTGCTCAATTGCTGTCACACGTTCTTTTATCTTCCTTGTTTCCATTAACCCTGGGTGGGTAACTCCGCTCCGCCGGCGGAGTTTGCGGAGATTTGCCCACTCCGTGCTCTGGTGAACGCGGAGTAGGAAAAAAGTTTGCCTCCGTGGCGGAGCGGAGTTAGCCGCTCCCTCCCTCCTCCCAAATGCTGTAAAAGGATTAAAAAAAAGGCACTTACCTGTGTTTCTGCCGCTTCCCCTGCCTGGCCGCTCTCCTTCCTGCTCCTCCTCTTGCATCCTCCATTGAAAAAAACACTACGTTGTATGTCTTGCGAGTGTGCATGCGCACTCGCAAGACGTCCAACGTAGTGTTTTTTTCAATGGAGAAGGCGGCCAGACAGGGGAGGTGGGAGAAACACAGGTAAGTGCTTTCTTTTTATAATTTTAAAGCATTTGGGAGGGGGAGGGAGCGGAGCACAGCGATGCGTAGCTCCACTGAGTTTTTTTCAAACTCCGTGGAGCTACGCGTAGAGGCACTACGCCAGCTCCGCCCACCCTTAGTTTCCATAAAAAAAGTTTGCTCAATGTTATCATTTGTATTGTGTAATCTTTTAAATAAGAGCTCTAAATTCTTTGATATAGGGGGATCCTTGGCATGATCTATCTTGTAGTGCATTACTGTTTGGATTAGCTGTTTTCTTCATATTCAATTTAGCTTTTTTAATTGGCCTAGTTGGGGGTTCTTTTGCAAACTGCTTACTTGCTATAGAGGGTACAATTGGCTTTTCAGAGATTGATAACTCTGTTATAACCAGTGTGTCAAATGAGACAGATAGCATGCAAATAGTATTGGGTATAGCGCCTGGTATTACTAAATTGTCCGTGGTGGGCAGTAGAGAACCCTGGGTCAATCTGCTGGGCTCCACAAAATTAACTTCAGCTGTAGCCTCTTGCAGCACACATTTTGTAGCCACGAGAGGGGGCCAACCCAGCCTCAAACAGTCGTGGATGGGCTTCACCCGGGCGCGCCCTGCACAGCGGGGTTGAGCAGGTACTAAGAAGCATGATACAGTGGGTGTGGCAAGCAGGCTGGCAGTGAGTCTGGGACTTGGGATCCCCTACGGTGGTGTCACTCGTGGCTTCCCCTCACATCTTGTGGCAATATCAGTGGCGTTGCAGCCCCATTGTCAGCGGGGCTGAGCAGGCTCTCTGTAGTGCGATCCAGTAGGCGACACAAGCAGGCAGGCAGTGAGTCTGGGACTTGTGATCCCCTGCGGCTGTGTCACCCACAGCTTGTGGCAATATCAGTGGCGTTGAAGCCCCTGTGTCAGCAAGGATGAGCAGGCACTAAGTAGCGCGATCCAGTGGGCATGGCAAGTAAGGGCAGTGAGTCTAGGTCTCATGGTCCCCTGCGGCGGTGTCACCTGTGGCTTTCCCCCACATCTTGCAGCAATGTCAGTGTTGTTGCAGCCCCCATGTCAGCAGGGCTGAGCAGGTGCTGAAGAGTGTGATCCAGTGGGCGTGGGAAGCAGGCAGGCAGGGAGTCTGGGACTCATGGTCTCCTGCTGCGGTGTGACCCACAGCTTCCCCCACCACGTCTTGCGGCAATATCAGTGGCACTGCATCCTGCTACCCATGGGACCAGTCCAGCCTGGACTGCCAGGCCAGGTCCTCCCTAGAACCGAAAACAAGCATACTTGGACTGGTTTTGAGGTATCACCCCTTATCGGCTAGGCTAGCTTGAATCCAGTGACATAGCGAGCATGAGAACATGAGGTGTCAGGCATCATCTTCCTCCCTGTCCTTGCCTCCGCGTATCTGGGGTTACAATAGACTAGAGATAAACACTTTGTGAGAGTGCTCAGTCAGAACCTTTGTGCTGTAGAAGTGTGATATGTGACAGCTCCTCCTCCTCCTCGTTAACTCAAGATGGACCATCCTGCCAACACCTATCTTCCCTTTGTCTCACTGTCTAGAAGCAATACACAAAGACCAACTGCCAGTTATAACTAGTCATGTGTCCCAGGATCAGGCTGTAGGCACCAGATAGTTAGGACAAGAAAATGCCAACTTTCTAAAAGTGGCATTTTCAGAATTGTGATTGAAAACCTGACTTTCCCATTAAAGAGGGCTTGTAATTGCAATTCGTTTGACACCAAACCAACTTGTCCACCGGTTCCCAATTGAAAGTTACAGCTTATTAAATGTAATAAGGTAACTCTAATTTTATCCAACAGGAGAGATAAGCCTTGCAGTAGTCAAAAATGACTTTAGGGGTTTTCACTACAAGGACATATAGAGGTGATTTCTATGAATCTTTAGGCTTGGTATAGGGTTCATTTCAGCCGCGGTCCGTGCAGGTAAGAGCGGTGGAGCGGTGGGGCTGGGTGGGGGAGATTTCAACAGACGACGATGACGGAAATTAATTATTTATTTAATTTCCCCCCCGTGGTCATCTGTCGAGTCACCCAAACCACCCCCACTGCCCCACCGCTCTACCTGCATGGGCCGCGGCTGGTTTATTTAGCCAGGTTAAAATGACAGTTTAAAACTGCACACACATGGGCTGCAATGGCAGGCCTCAGACATGTTTACCCATGAGCACCAAGACCGCACTCCTCACCACAAATTACGACATCTGCTCCCTCCTCGACCGGGGTGAAACCCCAGCCCTCAGCCTACTGGACCTCTTGGCCGCCTTCAACACCGTTTCCCACCGCACCCTAATCACGAGACTCAATGACGCCGGCATCCACTCCTTCCTCACAGGCCGTACACAGTGAGTCAGACTACCCCTGATCCTTTCTGAACCTACAGAGATCAGATGCGGAGTGCCCCGGGGTCCCTCCCGGAACCCATCCCTCTTCAACATCTACATGGCCCCCCTCGCAGCCATCGTCAGAAGCCACGGACTCAACATTTTCTCCTATGCTGATGAAACCCAGCTGATCCTCTCCCTCACCACCGAGCCCACAGCTGCCAGAATCAACTTTCACAGCAGGATGAAGGCCGTTGCTACCTGGATGAAAGACAGTTGCCTCAAGTTCAACTCCGACAAAACCGAAGTACTTATCTTGGGACTCACCCCATCAGCCTGGGATGACTCCTGGTGGCCCGCTGCACTAGGAACCCCGTCCACCCCTATGGACCACTGACGCAACCTTGCCATCATACTTGATTCCTCGCTCACAATGAACCGCCAAATCAACACAGTATCCTCATCTTGCTTCCATGCATTCCACCTGCTTCGAAAGACATTCAGATGGATCCCCACAGAATCCAGAAAGATGGTCACCCACACACTCATCACCAGCAGACTCGACTAGGGCAACAAACTCTATGAAGGTGCCACCCTGAAACAGTCCAGGACACTACAGAACATTAAAAACGCCGCAGCCAGACTGGTCCTCAACATCCCCCGCCACAGCCACATCACACAACACCTCCAACAACTCCATTGGCTCCCTGTCAACGAGAGAATCACCTTCCAGCTCTTCACACATGCCTACAAAGCCCTCCACAACCCAGGACCAGCATATCTGAACCACCGCTTCTCATTCCACGTACCCGCCAGACAACTCCGCTTAGCCCAAGTCGCCCTGGCCTATGATCCTAGGAACCACAAGACCAGAACCGGAGGAAGATCCTTCTCCTACCTCGCCTCCAAAACCTGGAACACCCTTCACCTCCACCTCAGGCAATTCTCGTCGTTGAAGCAATTCAAGAAGGACCTCAAGACCTGGCTCTTCGAATGAACCTCCACACCCTTTTGGATCAGCAGCACCCCCTCCCTCAGCACCTTGAGACCCTCACGGGTGAGTAGCCGTGCTATACAAACCTCTGATTGATTGATTGACAAGTAGCATTTTTACAGGCCCTGGCTAAAAACAGTACAACCTTACTACTGACTGACAGGTAAATTACATGTGCCAGTTGGATATAAGCCAATTCTATCATGTTTTAAGTAGAGAGCACAAGCACTTTAGCACTGGTTAGCAGTGGTAAAGTGTGCAGAGTCCTAAAGTCAGCAAAACTGAAGTCAGCAAAACAGGAGGGTTGAAGGCAAAACGTTTCGGGATGACCCTGCAGAGAGGGCCAAGTCCAACACATTAGATTAGTCACCCCTAAAGTGTGCTTTGTTATCCGACATGGCTGGGTGCTTGATAAAATAAAGTATTGAATTAAAGTATGGCATATAAATATGGCATACTAAATATTGTAATAGTGTGCCAAAAGCTGTGTTTACTGCATAGGCAAAGCGACATATTCAGGAACTGCCCTAAATTGGATTACAATCTTTATTTCATATCCCTGTGTGGGGCAAAAGCTAGAAAAATAGTTATGTAATTTCTCCCGTAGTTTCAGAAATCTAATCTAATGGTGAAACTTGATTTTTGATATATTTAGTGTAAAGGTAAATTTAAGAAAATGTACTGTGTGATGCCTGATGAAAACAGTTTTAGAATCAGTTTGTCTATTAAGGGTGCAATACACTTTCCTGGAAGGCATTGGTGTTGTAAACAATTAGCCACTGAATTTGGATTGCTCATTGGGAGGGGAATATGAAAAGATGTCTGAAACAAAGACAGCCCCTAGCACTTCTTTTGAATTGGTGATAGCAAATCGAGATGGTAAGGACAGCCCACATTCATTTCCAAAGCTATCCTAAACTCTCTAACTCCAGTAGGAGAAAACCAGTTTGGACTCTAACAAACATGCTGGAACTGGCTCCAAATAGGCGTGTGGTTAGGGGAGAACCAGAACTTCTCCAGATGGAGAAAGGGGGTAAACATCTTGAATTTGGGGATTCTGTGAATTTTTCCAGTAAACCAAAGAGTAAGTGCAGAAAAGGAAGGAGGGTGGGTCTGCGAGAAAACAGGATTGGGTGGAAGGAATTATCCATACACTGGTTAGTGTACAAGATACGGCTAGGACCTCACCATCACCCCCTCAGAACACTTGCTGGTTTTAGAAGAATACATCTTGAAGAACAAAATATTCTGCTTGAAGGCTGGAAAAAAAATGAACTCCAGCTGACTACTTTGGAGTGTACCTAGTATCAGCCCTAGCTGGAGAGAAACATGGTTTCTAGAAGCCTGCCCTGAGGACATGACAGCTGCAAGGATGACCATGTGGACCTTTCCTAGCCATTGTATAAAAGTGTGCCTTCACCAGAGAAGGTGTACTGTTGGCTGGCAAGAAAATCAGGTTTGTCCCACTCAGAGTTTGTTTGCTGCACTGACAATTGTTTGAGTTGGACCTTGCAGTAAAGTATCTAGCGTTGTGAAGCCCTCCCCAGCTACAGCATTGCCCCACTAGTGGTGTTTGAGAACCAGAGAAATGACTAAATATAAAGGTGTAACCTTGGACTGTAGCAAGGTGGAAAACTCTAAAGAAAAGAGACCTCAGCTTCTACAAAATCGAGATTTGTGTCACACTGAGCTCCGGTGTCAAAACCAACAGATTCAGTGGGAAATTGATGAAAACATATATGACTTTTTAGGGACACTTGCCGGCTTCAGCTTTCAATCTTGTCCCACTGAAAGACTTTGCACTCCAAAAAGCAGAAAGAGTCGAAATGTAAAAACTTAGACAGGTGTGACCCCCTTGGCTTACTCAGATTCTGCTCCATCGCAATCAACCTGATATTTTCTTTGTCCCGGTCAAGCACAAATTGATACTTAAGTATGGCGCTTTACTCTTTTAAGTTTTTTTGTCTTAAAACTTCAAAAATTCATATCTCCAACTTCCCTCATCCCATTTCAATTGTTTTGATATGCCTTTCACCCGGTCCAGTTGCGAGGTGGACTCCAAGTTCCAGAAGTCTCTCTGCCAGGAGGAGGGGCCGCAAGCACTACAAAAGCGCCAACACTCTCCCGCGACGCGGGACGCGCCAGCCTTTCACCCGGTCCAGTTGCGAGGGGGACTCCAAGTTCCAGAAGTCTCTCTGCCAGGAGGAGGGGCTGCAAGCGCTACAAAAGCGTCAACACTCTCCCGCGACGCGGGACACTCGCGGGCCGCGCCCGGGCAAAGCCCGGGCCAAAGGCGGGCCCGCCCTTGCCCGTCATTGACAGGAAGAGACAGGGCAGGACCTTACCCCTTTCATCCAGCCCAGATCAGCCGTGTGAGGACTCTCGATCCAAACTGAAAAGGTACTGTAACCTCCCGATTGTTCCTTGCTGGATCACGGTCATCTCCTGCTTGCTCCGCCAACGGAGCTCAGTACGTCCACTGGCTAACCCCAAAGCTGACTTGGTGCTCATCCTGGTCATTTGCCCCTGGTTATTTGATTTGTGTTAAACAAAACCCACTAACATTCTGGGTATTGGCCCCCTCTCGACTGTTAGTGTGCGCCGGACTGGGTTCCAGCGTTCTTTTAGGGGGTCTAATCATCTAGCTTCCGTGCTCCCACTTTGTTTTTGATTATGCTCTGCTAATACCATCTAGTTGAAGCCTTTACTACAACCTTGTTTTGTAACACTATCTACTGTCATATCATCGGTTACACATTCAAGCGTTAGGAGAAAAATGGGGAAATGGAAAGCCACAGAGGGCACAGGCGCAGGAGGGGACCTAGCAGGGAAGGGGAAGAAGGCAAAAAAATCCACTAAATCATTAAAACACAAAAACAACAATTGTGTCATGGGTCGTATTGACAGCCTGATAAATGAATGTGAAGCCATATTAACAGCACCTTCAGGCACCGACCCCTGCCACGTTAACAGGGAACCTTCCTCTAGTTCTACCAACCCTAGCGGTCCACCATCCATTGCGGGTATATTTAGAAGACTTCCACCAAAGGGGTGATCCAGCGCTAACAATAAAAATTCTTCTCCTATATGACTCGGTCATCCAGGTACAACTATCCCTCCAATACACAGACTATATCCATATGACGGTGGGGCCCATAACACCTGCATATGCATTCACTCACTCATTTATTCCCTGGATTACCTCCGTCCTTAACCTAGGAGAAAAAACAGTAGAACGATTCGCTGGAAGGAGACGGGATACCTCTTTTTAACACGACATAATATTTCTCATTTCTTTTAAGGTATTCCGCTCATTGGTCGATGGACCAACTAGTAGGAATCAGTTGATGGTGATTAAGACCAGCTCAATCACAATAACCTTTTAACATTTTTCATTAATCATTGAGCTAAAGAACCATTGAGTCATTTGTTTAAAGAATAATAAAGTTTATATAAAGTTTTGGAAACAATGCATAAGTTTTAAGTTTATCACTCAGATTATTACATTTATCATCATTATAAGAATAAATTGAAATTACAATGCATACCTATTAGATGGAAAATAAAGTTTGTCACAGCAAGAACTCCAAAAGATCTATCTATCTGTCTTGGAAAATCTAATAGCTCTAAATGAAAAATCTATCAGGAGTAAAAAGGTTCTCCAAAAGCAGCATCTTATACTTAATAAAAATAGCAGCAGCAGCTTCGATCATCCGCAACAGCAACTCAGCACCCGCAACTCATCTATCAGCAATCTCAGCTCTCCCTTCTCCTAACAGTACGCTCGCTCATCATCATCATCATTCCCTCCCACCAGGAGTAGGTCTTCTTATACCCTAATTCTCGCTTACTAAATAAAATGTTGCCTCTTTATGGCGTGATTCTCTCTCATTGGTCCATTCGAGTCCATATACATTTTTATCAAACTTCCTTGTTTTAACCAGTTCTTTGTGGAATGTCCATGCTTGCATCGTTTCCCACAGTTCATGACATTACTCATCAGTTTCGATAGTCCAATTTGTATCATTTTCTGATACTTTTTAGGTTCAACAGTTCCGTTTGTCCATTTATTCATTTTGACTTCTCACGCTTCTTGCTGATCATCTTGGCACACATTTATTCCGTAAGGTCATGATAGCCTTGACCATACTTTCATCCTAGGCTCTCAGAACGAACACGTGGTCATTCTTGTTCACGGCCTTTCTCCTTTTCCACACGGCTTCTCGCACATGCGTACTCTAGCTCATGGCGGCCATTTTATATCGCTGCTCAACAGGCCTAAACGCACTATTTATAAAGATAAACAAAATATTGTTAAAAATAAAGAATATAAACCCTTTCGTTTCCCTCTCATCATTCTACGTACCCCAATTAAGTATTACCTAGCAAAAAGCAACGTATAAAGCCGTCCCTTACTTACCATCGCTTTATTTTGCCACTACACGTTTTATTTTTAAAGCACAAATCATGCAGTTCATTATTTTATTAGTACGCAAATATTACGTTTATATTAGCCACGTCAACAATTATAAGTAGATTAATTTGCACATAAAATAGCGTGTTACCTTTACCCTTCACATGTAACATACATTGTTGGTTATTTACTTAAACGAACATGTTTATTAATTATTTTACGTAAATTATTAAGAGGTTAAAATTTTTCATTTATCCTGCTCCATCAACTCCCCCCTTTGGTGATTTTTAATATCACCACAAAACCCATTTATACAATTCTCTCAGACAGCATATTTCTTTTATCTGTTTGCTTTTGTTAGTTTACACAACTGTATCCCTTTCAACTTGTCTCTTGGTCTTCTTGTACATGTTCTCTTTTATCTCTTCTAGCTCTATTTCACCCATTTCTCTCTCTCTCTCCTTGTTTATCATGTTTTCTTTTTCTATTTTATTCTGTCTTCTTCTTTTCTTTATACATGTAATTACAAGCTTCAGCACCAAAATTATTATGATTATCATGGTTGCTATTATTATAACTTTCCCTATTATTAATCCACTCATTCTAGTAAATCAATTTATTACTGAAGAAAACCCTTTACCAAGTTTTCCAAATGCACTTTCAACCTCCAGTGGAACAAGTTCTTTGTGCAAATTTGTAATATTCTTTATATACTTTTGTATATTTTCACTTTTATCTGGAATGTAAGTGCAACAATGTTGGACTTTCAGCATTCCACAGACTCCACCCTCTTTTGCCAAAAGAATGTCAAGGGCAAGTCGATTTTGCATTACCATAGCTCTCATGGCAACCATCTCGGTATTTACCATCAAGAACCCTCCAGCAGTATCTGTAGATAAACGATCTCCCACTGTGGATAATTTCCGAATTTTAAATGCATTCAAAGATATTCCCACTGCTGGTATCAATGCACCAAAAATATCACCTACTATTTCTGAAAAACTTTCCCTTTTTCTACGTGTAAAAGAATTTATCATTTTGTGTGTTCCTTATTATTTTCTATCCATATGAAAAATCTTTGGAAAGACCAGGCCTAAATAACATGACCCATACCAATGGTCCGGCAACCTGTAATAAGCCCTATTACCGCAAACATAATAGATCCCTGGAAATATTGGATCTTTTCCCCCTTTGAATCTCCATCCGCCTAAAATTTGATAATTGTCATGGCAATCACTGGAACCCACAAAATAATTGTCATATCTTGTTCTATTTCTTCTAATGCACAACCTTCCCTGTTGGGGCCAATCCAGAGTCATAGCTGCATTTGTCTTTTTCTTGTCATGATTGTCTTCCTCAAACGCCCAAAGAGGTGTTTTTGTCTCTTCTATCACTTTTCTTTGAAATTTCGCTCTTCTTTCCTCAACCATCTCTAAAAATACCTTTTCTTCTTTCTTTAACTCACAGGTAAGTTTGTTTTTAACTATATTATCTAATGTTAAAATCTTTTCTTCTATGAAAAAATTCACCAAACGTTTTTCCCTCTTTTACTTTGTTTAGTTCGGGAACTACAGAAATTTTTGCAAAAATCTTATCTATGTCAGTGTAATAATAGTCTAATCTACCTGTCTTATAAAATAAACTTGCTAAAACACTACATGTTATTCCATACGTCAAAGGAAGGTGATGATAAGTCACACCCTCTGCTACAGACGCAGGCAATTGCATACAAACATAGCAATCTCTTACATCCATTGTTTCTACATACTCATATAATAATTTAGTAAAAACATTCTTTGAAAAATCTGTTATTGATTTGTCTTTATGTAATTCTGCACTACTTTTTAATATAACTTTCTTGAGTGTTAGCTCCTTTTTCTTTCTCTGTGTGATTAGACGTTTCTTCTACAGCTAAACTAATTGGAATAGTGATTGCTAAAACCACCCATACTGTCATTAATAATCCTGTACAAAAGAAGCACATCTAACACCATCTACTTAAAAACTCACATCTACATTTTCTATCTCTAGTATCCTCCATTTTGTTTTATAACCTATTTATTTATTTTACAAGAAAATTGTGTCACTACACCTCAGAAATGACTTCTTAGCCACTCTGCACTCCAATGTTTTTGTCTTCGTTCGGTACTTTCTTTTAATTCTTTTCAGAATTCTTTCTTTGTCAAATCCAGTATTTTGTCAACTCCGGTAGAAATTCGTTCAAGTTCTTCAAGTTTGTAGCACTTCACCTTCACCAATTAGGTTTCTTTGTTCTGGGTTCTCGTGAGTGTTCTTTTCTTCTTTGATATCAGTTAAAGCAAGGTACAACCATTCAGGCGATCTATACTTCAGATTTACCTTCTTTACTCTTTTCGTTTTCTGCAAGTGTTTTCCACCTTGTTTTTCTTGCTCTTTCTGACTTGTTATTTCATTCACTTGTTCAGCACTTTTTCCATCTAACCTTATGATCCTGTATCTTAATTTTCTTACTTCGTTGGGCCAATTGTCTCCTTTTCTTGGCCTTTTTGCCTCACTTCCTTTTTCCTCTCTTTCTGTTTTCCAAGTTCTTTTTCTTGACTCTAGTTTTTGGTTTCTTTCTTCTCCACTTTCTTCAGACTCTGTTTCAGTTTTCTCTTTATTGTCTCTTATTTTGAATCTTATAATTTCATTTTCTTCCTCTACTTGTGATTCTTTTCTTATCTTCCTTCGTTCACCTACTTCTGTCCCTCCTCGAGGTTCTTCCGAATTTGTGTCAATCTCTCTATCTGCTTCTAAATTTCCCTGTTCTTTTGTTTGGCTATCTGTCCCTATTGCTCCTCGGGAATCTTCCGATTTTTCTAACTTTCTGTTTGAAACTCTCCCTTCTTCATCTATTAATATTATCTCCGAAGGATTTTTACCACAACTTGTACTTGGTTGCTCACTGTTACTATCTTCGTGCTCAGTTTCTTCTCTTATGCTTTCAAATTTCCAATTTCTTTTCAGATTTTCCTCACAATCCGAATGATCTGTATCAGATTCTGAACTGGTGTCTGATATTTCCAGATGTCGACTCACATGTCGATCTTCAAGTTCTGGAACTTCAGCTATTTCCTCCACTTCTTCTGTCGTTGCACTTGTAGTTGGGTCTTCCAGATGTCGACTTACAGGTCGATCTTCAGATTCTGGCACCCTGTTCGTTTCTTCTTCCGCTTCTGATGCTGAACTGTTATCCAACACTTCCAGATGTTGACTCACATGTCGATCTTCAGGTTCTGGAACTCTAATGGTGTGACTGGCGTGCACCCAGTGTTTTACTCCTGCACATTTGACTGCAGTGGTTGTCACCAGTATCACCTGTCGTGGTTCGTCCCAGCGAGGAACCAAACAGTTTCTTCTCCTGTGGACTTTTATGCGGACCCAATCTCCTGGATTCAAGTCGTGAGCTGGTTTTCTTTCAAGAGTAGTAGCATCCGGTCCAACCTGATGAAACACAGAACGCACCACATCAGCCAATCCTTTGCAATAATTCAGCACCAGATCATCAGTTATAGTCAGTAGTTTGTTGACAGGTACATGTGCTTGTCTCATTGCTCGTCCCATAATTATCTCATGGGGACTGAGTCCAGTTTTCCTTTCCGGAATACTTCTGATTGTCATTAAAACTAATGGCAAGGCATCTGGCCATTTGAGTCCTGTGGCTTGACACATTTTTCCTAACCTGTTCTTAATTGTTCCATTCACTTGCTCTACTATTCCAGAAGCCTCTAGTCTGTATGCACAATGCAGTTTCTGTTTAATACTAAGTGCTTCACAAATCAGTTGAATTAATTCGTTTTGGAAATGTGTTCCTCTATCTGTTTCAATCGTGACTGGAAAACCATACCTCGGAATGAATTCTCGCAGCATAAGTTTTGCTACCGTGATTCCATCATTCCTTCTGGTCGGGTATGCTTCCACCCAACGGGAAAACAAACAGACGACTACGAGGACATACCTTAGTCTGTTGCTCGGGGGCATTTCTATAAAATCCATTTGCATTCTAGTGAACGGACCTCCTTCTCGTCCTATTGTTCCTAGACTCACTACTGTCTTCCTTCCTGGATTTAACTGTTGACAAATAAGACATCTTTGACAAAGACTCTCAGCTATGGCTCTGAATTTTGGATTATACCATGTTTGTCTAAAAAGTCTGATCATTGAATCTCTCCCAATATGGGCTTGTCCATGGTACATCCGTGCCATGTCAGAAATCATGCTATCAGGCATAACTGGTCTTTCATCTCTGTAAACCCAAACATCATTTTCCTCATGTTTTCTACATCCTGCTTTTATCCATGTATCTTTTTCCTCATCATCTGCTGCTTCCTGTAACTGTCTCACCTCATCCCATGTCTCAACAGGGTTAGTAAAAAGCAAAGGACAAGAAATATGCTCTCTTTCTCGGTTCCGGTTCAAAGAGACCACATTCTTTGCACAGTACTGTGCAATCTCATCAGCATACTTATTGCCGACAGTTATGTAGTCTTCCCCATTTTTATGTGCATTGCACTTCACAACAGCAATCTGTTTAGGCAGCTGTATCGCCTCAAGCAACTTTTTCACAAAATCTCCATTTCTAATTGGCGTTCCTGCAGACGTCAAGAAACCTCTTTGTGACCAAATCTGACCAAAGTCATGCACAACTCCAAAACCGTATTGGCTATCTGTCACAATTGTAACCCGTACATTTCTTCCCAACTTGCAGGCTTGAATCAGAGCTATTAGTTCTGCGACTTGGGCAGACCGTATCCCTTTCAGACAAGATGCTTCCATTACAGTTGCTACTGTGCAAACTGCATACGCTGCACTTAGAACTCCATCATTTGTTCTCAAACATGAGCCATCCACGAACAGAATATAATCTGATTCCTTTAAGGGCTCATCTCGTATATCTGGTCTCGGTTTTGTACAATATTCAAGCACATTCAGACAATCGTGATCTACTTCATCCATTTCAATCACACTGTCTTCATCTGGCAATGATGTCGAAGGATTCACATTCATACATCTGTCAATGGTCACATTATCTGCACTCAAAATTACTTTTTCATACCTAGTCAGCCGACTATGTGTCATGTATTGGGTTTTCGTTCTTGTCAAGAGAATTTCCACAGAATGGGGAACATATACTCTCAGTGGATATCCCATCACTATGCCTTCACTCTGTTCCAGACTCACACAAGTAGCAGCAACTGCTTTCAAACATCCAGGCAACGCTTTTGCTACAGGGTCTAAAACAGCTGAAAAATATGCAATGGGTCTTTTCATGGTTCCATGTCTCTGTACCAAGACTGAAAATGCACATCCATCTCTTTCACTGCAATACAACTCAAAGTCTTTCTCATAGTCAGGCATTCCCAATGCTGGAGCTTCACACAATTTCTTTTTCAGCTCTCTGAATGCTTTCATTTCCTCATCATTCATTTCAAAAGGATCTTTAACATCCTTCTTTGTCAGTTTTTGCAACGGTTTGGCGATCAACGAAAAACCGCTTATCCATTGTCGACAATATCCAACCATTCCCAGAAACATTCTTACCTCTCTTTGCGTCATTGGAGCTCTCATTCCTTGAATCATCTTTATTCTCTCAGTCGTTACCTTTCGCACTCCTTTCTCAATTTTATGCCCTAAATATTGGACTTCTTGTTGACAAAACTGCAATTTTGATGGGGACACTTTATGTCCTCTTTTGGCTAAATGATTCAGCAAAGCAATTGTATCATTGACACATGCTTCCTTCGTTTTTGATGCCACCAGTAGGTCAGCAATATACTGAACCATCACTGACTTTTCTAGCATTTTTAAATCTTCCAAGGATTTCTTTAGAATCTGATTAAAGATCGAGGGGCTTTCTGTGCACCCTTGAGGAATTCGGCACCATGCCAAAATACGCTCTCCGAGCCTGAACGCAAATAATGGCTGGCTATCTGGATGCAATGGGATAGTGAAAAATGCTTGACATAAATCAATTACTGTGTACCATTCTGCTTCACGTGGAATCTGGTATAGAATCACAGCAGAGTTCGGTACTATTGGGCAACAAGGCACTACAATTTTGTTTACCTTCCTCAAATCCTGTACAATTCTATATGTTCCGTTTGGCTTTTTCAGTCCCATTATTGGCGAATTACATGGACTGCTCATGATTTCTTTTAGAATCCCTTGTTCAACCATTTTATTTATTACTGGCGTTATTCCTTCAATTATTTCTGGTGTCAATTTATACTGGGGTGTATTTGGGTAACTCGTTCCCTCTTTTACGGAGATTCTAACGGGATCTACTTCTTTCATTAATCCTATATCTTCTCCTGTAAAGTCCCACACTTCCTCTTTCACTGTCTCTTTCAGTTCAATTGGGATTTTCTCTCCATCAAATACAGGAAACAAATCATTTACTTCTGGTTCTAAATTTACCAGTGTCATTTTATACAATACATCTTCATCTGGGGTCTGAAATGCAATTCCATCTGGAGTACAATAGATAGTGCAATTCATTTTGCACAATAGATCGCGTCCTAATAGGTTCACAGGACTACAATCACACACCCCAAATCGGTGCATTTCACTAAATGGACCAATCTTTACCTCCACTAATTTAGTAAGAGGCGTCTTAATTTGCTGATTCGATACTCCAACTACTTGGATATGTTCACCTGAGAGAGGAAGGTTTGGAATTTCCACTGACCTAACAGTAGAACGGGTAGCTCCAGTGTCCACAAGGAATGTTACATTTGCACCATTCACTTCTCCATCCACAAATGGACCTGCTTGATCTACCTCTAGAATTGCGCCAAGCACGCACTCTTCCCCCTCTCCTAGGCACCGTCAGAAGCTTTCATCCGTCCCATCATCATCCTGTTGTAACCAATATTGAGAAATGGCAGCTGCACGCGGCAACTGTGTTACCTGCTCTCCTCCGTAGAATCCTGTTTCTGCACTGAATTTCTGTTGGTTAACACTCTTGGGAAGTGGTGGTTGTGGCACCTGACTCTGTGGAGTAACTACCTCACTCTGCACCTGTGAATTTAATGATTGATTTTCCGCATTAAGTTTTGGAGGAAATTTACACTCGCTTTCTCCAATGCCCTAGCTTTCCGCAGTTGTGGCATGGCCACTTTTTCTTTGCCTCATCTATGCTCATTTGTCCTTTTCCTTTGCCTATATTTGGTCGAAATCTAGCCTGTCCTGCTTCATTACCTGTATTACTCAATTGAGCTTCTTGTTTCTCTGCAACTTTCACCTGTGCCCACATGGCTTTCTCTTTCAATTTACGCTGTCTACTCTCAATATCATCACTGCAATACTTAGCATATCTCAAAACCTCATCGACTGTGCTATTCTGCCAACAAATCATATGCTGTTTAATCATCTCACTTATCTCTGGTTTCAACCCATATACAAATCTATATACAAAATGACTCATATCCTTCTCATTTAGTGTCTCATAACCACTATACTGTTTGAAAACTAACAACAGTCTCTCATAGTAAGCATGCACTGATTCTTTGCTTTCCTGCGTGGTTCTGTCTATTTTTACCCAATCCGTTTCTTTAGGTGGAATCTTATTCTTTAAAAAGGTAATTACTTGATCATACTTTCTCATCACTTCTGGTCCTGGCGCTCCTGTTTTAGCATCCCTTGGATATTCTACAGTTGGCCAATCAATAGTAATCTTACATTCTGTCCACAAATCAGCTGGCACTACTATATCAAACAATCCATCTAAGTCTATCCACAACACCTTTGAAACTTTAACAAATCTCTCCACTTGTCTGTACCATTCTACTGGCTTCTCTCTCAACTTTGGGAAATCATTTGTAAATGACAGTATATCCTGTCTAGACCATGGAACATGCACATAACTACCTCCTGGAGTTTCTCTCATCGGGTACTCCCTTACAATTGGTTCCTTATCTGTCACTGCAAAAGCCAAAGATGCTTTATCTGTTACTTTCTCATTCTTTTTCATCCATCTACTTCTCCATCTATCCACATCACCCCATTTTCTCAGCAAAACAATTAATTCTTTTATTTGGGTCAATCGTCCTGATGTGTTCAGATTCTCTATATCTTTCTCACAAAAATCTACTCTATATGGTTTCTGCAACGTTCTCACTTTTACAAATTCTACTCCTAGTTCATTCGCTGTCTCTTCTAATTTGTCATGTAAATTTCTAGCTCTCCATGTAATACTCTTGCACAAAAACATAATCTCGTCATCCTGATAATTTTTCAATTATTCTGTACCAATCGTTCCTAAAATCAATTCTTCCATATCTATTTTTAACCCCATTACATCTAATGGTTTTACTTCTGTCTCTTTCGTTTTTAGCGTTTTCATCCATTCATTTAACCCATCTGGAGTCGGACCTACAGGCGTACTATTTAATTCTATCCAATTGTTACTTCTTTCTGGTGTCTCTGATGCAGACTCCGTTACCATAGGTATTCTCCTGAACTCATTCTCATTTATCGTCAAATTAGTAGGTGGGCTTGGTCTATAGGTACTAACCAAATGGTGTGCACCTTCATTGTCCAGTTCCATCCCTTCTCTTTTTCTTTGCAAATGTGAATTCATAGGAATCACTAAAGATCGTTCATCAATTTTCTGATTCTCAAAAACTGGCATTACTGGACCTATCGTTACGGGTACAGTTACAGCTTCCATATTCTTTGTCAATTCTCTTATTTTCTCAGTCAACTCTCTTGTGGTTTTTGCTAATTCAGTTGCATTGTCACTTTCTATCTCTTCATTTTGTGAAGTTTTAATTGATCTTGTGACTTATTTATCTCATATCTTCGTTCGGGAATTTTATTCCTCCCAGTTTCCATTAGCGGTGCATTAGGTGTCACCACCGCAGAAGTCTGTTGGTATGGAGGTGGGTTTCTGTTTAAAATATCTTCCAGCAATTCATCTTCCGTTTCACTACCACCATACCCATACTTTTCCATAACCACATGTTTCTTTTTCTCTGTACACTTTTTCTTTGCTTCTTCCTCAACTGTAAAAGCTGGAAACAAACCTCCTGTCATATTAGCACATCTCCAACGCTTTATTCTGTCCTCATGATTTACTCCCCATAACCTTCCAGGCACAAACTCATGATTCTTTAATCCTCTGAATCTCTCTCGTTCATACATCTCATCTTCCCATTCACTTAAAGCTTCAAACTGTGTCGGTCTAGGTCTAGGTTCTAACATTGCCATCTTCTCTCTCAAATTCCGAAGTACAGCTACACTAAATGAACCATTCTCAGGGAAAGTCAATGCTCCATCATTCTTGGTATATTTTGTCCAATTTTCTAACCATATGCATGTATGATATCCATATTTCAGCATCATGTGCGAAGCTGGTGATTTCGGCGGAGGAATTACTTGTCCCTCTCTAGTCACTACCTTTTTGTCTTTTTTTAAAAAGTTCTTAACTTTCGACATCCATGACGTTTTCTCTACCATACTCATAATAAGACATGATTCACAATCGCTTTCTCTCCTCAAACGATCCGCAATTCAACACTGTTCTCTATGCGTTATTTCAACCAATACTAGCGCGACTCACACCAACACTCCAATCACAGCAGTTTCTCTCTACAGCGCACTGTCCAATCCCAGCGCTGCTTTTGTTTACGTCAGATCTGCTCCTGTCTCTGTATGACTAGCGCACTGTCCAATCCCAGCGCGGCTTTTGTCTACGTCAGTTCTGCTCCTGACCCCTCCTTTACAAAATTTATCGGCAATTTCTTTTTCAACAATTCTTCGTTAGTTACAACATTTAAAACACATTTCCATTGTCTGATTCGCTAAACCAAAGAGATAGCTTTGTCCATTTACACAAGAATTCTGTATTTTCCAGTAGGCAGCGCTTACCTCTACCCTACCACAGAATTTTTCTGTTTCGCCGATAAAGTAGCACTTCTCTCTACCTTACCCTTCTTTCAAGCAAGCGGTAAACCCGTTTCTCTGGGGATAAAACACATGTGGAGACTATACTGCTCCTGAGAATTAAGGCCAGAGTTTCACAAGAAAACCGGTCACTATTTCACTTACACACCTTTTATTCGGAAAATGTCCCTATCATAACACAACCTGTGTTATCACCAATATGAACTCAGACAATGCACTATTCCATGTGACTTCTCATGCCACACGTGTTCCACTTCCTACTTCCCGGAAGCATGAAAACTTACATATAACCTAACGCGACTCAACATAAAGTGTTAGTCATGAATTTATCAATAATCAATAATCAATAATCACCAAACTAATCTATAGTAACCATAACTCTGCTACCAAGAAATCTGATCCAGCGCTAACAATAAAAATTCTTCTCCTATATGACTCGGTCATCCAGGTACAACTATCCTTCCAATACACAGACTATATCCATATGACGGTGGGGCCCATAACACCTGCATATGCATTCACTCACTCATTTATTCCCTGGATTACCTCCGTCCTTAACCTAGGAGAAAAAACAGTAGAACGATTCGCTGGAAGGAGACGGGATACCTCTTTTTAACACAACATAATATTTCTCATTTCTTTTAAGGTATTCCGCTCATTGGTCGATGGACCAACTAGTAGGAATCAGTTGATGGTGATTAAGACCAGCTCAATCACAATAACCTTTTAACATTTTTCATTAATCATTGAGCTAAAGAACCATTGAGTCATTTGTTTAAAGAATAATAAAGTTTATATAAAGTTTTGGAAACAATGCATAAGTTTTAAGTTTATTACTCAGATTATTACATTTATCATCATTATAAGAATAAATTGAAATTACAATGCATACCTATTAGATGGAAGATAAAGTTTGTCACAGCAAGAACTCCAAAAAGATCTATCTATCTGTCTTGGAAAATCTAATAGCTCTAAATGAAAAATCTTTCAGGAGTAAAAAGGTTCTCCAAAAGCAGCATCTTATACTTAATAAAAATAGCAGCAGCAGCTTTGATCATCCGCAACAGCAACTCAGCACCCGCAACTCATCTATCAGCAATCTCAGCTCTCCCTTCTCCTAACAGTACGCTCGCTCATCATCATCATCATTCCCTCCCACCAGGAGTAGGTCTTCTTATACCCTAATTCTCGCTTACTAAATAAAATGTTGCCTCTTTATGGCGTGATTCTCTCTCCTTGGTCCATTCGAGTCCATATACATTTTTATCAAACTTCCTTGTTTTAACCAGTTCTTTGTGGAATGTCCATGCTTGCATCGTTTCCCACAGTTCATGACATTACTCATCAGTTTCGATCAGTCCAATTTGTATCATTTTCTGATACTTTTTAGGTTCAACAGTTCCGTTTGTCCATTTATTCATTTTGACTTCTCACGCTTCTTGCTGATCATCTTGGCACACATTTATTCCGTAAGGTCATGATAGCCTTGACCATACTTTCATCCTAGGCTCTCAGAACGAACACGTGGTCATTCTTGTTCACGGCCTTTCTCCTTTTCCACACGGCTTCTCGCACATACGTACTCTAGCTCATGGCGGCCATTTTATATCGCTGCTCAACAGGCCTAAACGCACTATTTATAAAGATAAACAAAATATTGTTAAAAATAAAGAATATAAATCCTTTCGTTTCCCTCCCATCATTCTACGTACCCCAATTAAGTATTACCTAGCAAAAAGCAACATATAAAGCCGTCCCTTACTTACCATCGCTTTATTTTGCCACTACACGTTTTATTTTTAAAGCACAAATCATGCATTTCATTATTTTATTAGTACGCAAATATTACGTTTATATTAGCCACGTCAACAATTATAAGTAGATTAATTTGCACATAAAATAGCGTGTTACCTTTATCCTTCACATGTAACATACATTGTTGGTTATTTACTTAAACGAACATGTTTATTAATTATTTTACGTAAATTATTAAGAGGTTAAAAATTTTCATTTATCCTGCTCCATCAGGGGCCTCCATCGAGCAAGCATGGGGAAACCACACACACTGTGAGTGTCCATTCGCTACCCACAAGCCCCATCACACTCAACTCAAGCCTTCACGAGCCCATACCCAGGTGCACAAATAGATTCGCCCCCCTCACTGATCTGAATGATGATGTTCTGGTCGAACAGCCATCACACGGGTTAAATGACACAGTATCTGCACCAGTATGTGCGCAGGGGTGTACGAAACAGTTCATTAGTCAGATTGAGGGCTTAAAAGTGCAGACCAACAAATTAACTGAGGAGGTCTGTGCTCTTAAAGAAATAGTTGGCATGCTAACAGACTCCATAAAACAATTGACCCAAGATTCTCCCTGCATAAAGAATAGACCGACTATGCTCCAGCAGTCCAATTTTATAGGGAAGCAATATGGCGGCATAACTACTAATAATATGGCCTCTGCCACCAATCCAGTGGACCCTCAGCAATCTAGGGAATTGTACCCCCCAACTCTATGGAAGGGCCCACACTTTACTCCCCCCTCCTCGCATGCAGGTCAGGCCAGGAAGCTTAGGCTCACAGCGCACAGAGGTCGGTGTCGTTGATTATACTCCTCCAAATAGAAACCATCTGATTGGTCAAACACCACAGGGAGCCTATCTTAGTCAAAAGCAGCCAACAGCGCTAAATCCCAACTGCAAACTCTTTTTAACTAATATACCCAAAATAAGCTCCAGCCTAATAAAAGAAGATGAACATTCTCTCATTAACAAATGCACACAATGGCTTAGGCACGTGAGGAAGTGCAGATCTATTATAAGGGAAGACATTCTCTCAGCCAAAAGATCACGAGTTACTGGTATGGAGCATGACTACGTCTGTTTAACACTATCCAATACTGATTTGGTTGATAATCTAGTGGCCTTTGACATCAGGACCTCACACATGATCCAAACAAAAATTAGGATAAAGTATAATCCCCCAGAACCATCAACCAACACGAGATCATGCAACACCGATGATAACTGCACAGAGGGGTCCACATTACATCTGAACAATTGATGGTTAGAGAACATCCCCCATCCACTCCAACTACCAGTAGTCACCAAGTTGGATGGAGAAGTCCCGGGTTGTTTGCCATTAACCCCCACTAGTAACACCACTAATCAGGACAGGATTCCTTTGGTTACTGGAATAAAGGAGCCCGATTGTGGCAACATATATTGTCCCAGGCTTGAGCAGGAGCCAGCCCAGTTCGTATATGTTTCCTGGAATATTGCGGGCCTGCAGTCCAAAATTCCATCTCCTGAATGGTCAGCATTTATTGAAGCCCAGGATATCTGCATATTCCAGGAAACATGGTCCGCTAATCCAATCTACTGCCCAGGTTACCTTAATTTCTTCAAACCCGCAATCGGCGGTCAGTGGGGCAGACCATCAGGTGGGCTAACAATCTGGGTCAGACAGAGTTCCCGCTACGGGGTTGAAGAAATTTTCATTGACAACCCAGACATAATGTCAATTCGACTTCAACCAAATCTGCATACTCAAATAGTGATATTCAATGTGTATGTTAGAGGTCACATAGGAGGCAGACAGTCTAACACTGTCTCTTTATTAGATGACCTTTTAGATAAATGTCGCAGACTAGGTAACCTTGTTATAGCAGGCGATTTTAACACCACCTTCGAGCCCCTTGACCAGGACGATAGTAATCTTAATGAGGAGGAAGACAAACAGTGGAATATCCCCTTGTTAGAGCTGCCCCCGATCAAGATATGGACGGAGGCCGCTCTACAACTCAAAGCTTTGTGTATGGAGCGGGGTATTAGGGCAGTTAACGGCAGAGTCCCCTCGGACAGAAATGGTTCCCATACATTCTGTAATGGCCAGAGAAGGAGCCGCATTGAGTACTTCCTTATCAATCTAGAATACTGGCCACTTCTCATTGATATGGAGGTTATTGAAAGAGTAGAAAGTGATCATAACCCTCTTATACTAAAGATGTCAGCCCAAGGTTTAGTAACGCCCCAGCCACAGGTAGCTCAGTGTTCAACAGCTAATGCCCTGATTTGTAATGACATGAGGCGGGTCAAATGGGACCGCATTCTGGAAAACGAACAATCGCTTGCTTTGATTAAGGCTGAAGTCGTGAAGTCCCTAGCAGTCTTCCAATCTGCTGCCTCTCAGGCCAAACTAAATGAGACCATAAGTCGAGCCCATGAAGATTTATTTGGCAAAATTAAAACCCATTTTATAAAGCCTAGTAGTCAGCAAAGTAAAGCCAACACAAAGCACGCTACCTGGTATAATAAGTCGTGCAGAGACGCCTACAGGATCTTGCCCTCAGCTATAAAATCAAAGGAATTGGGTAGAATCAGGCTACCACGGAATAGCTATAGAGCAACCCAGCTAAAAGCGAAGAAAGAGTGGGACGAACTCAGATGGCACGACCTCCAACAGGCCAGTACAGAGAAAAATTCTCAAAAGTTCTGCCATCTTGTCAAACGGGGTAGTGGTGGTCAGGCTCCTACACCACACAATTATGTGGCACCAGAACAGTGGGTTACTTTCTTTGAGGCTCAATTTGCTGCAGACGATGTGAGGGGGATAGAAGAACCGTTTCAAGTTCCTCACCCTGACACAGCATTAACTTTTTGAATCGGCGTTAAGATCAGTACCTTGTGGTAGAGCCCCGGGCCCTGATTGTATACCGGCAGACTTGTTCCTGCATGATAGTGACATCTGGCAAAGGTATATACAGCAACTAGCAAATGCAATTGCTAGTGGAGCCCCAATACCAGAATCTTGGTGTGGAGCAGAAATTCTGCCGATCTACAAAAAGGGCGACCGATCCAGTCCCAGCAACTATAGGCCAATCAGTCTTATAGACTCAATCCAGAAGATTTTGGCAAGGTTAGTGCTGGGCAGAATCCAAAACTGGATCACAGAGAATGACATACTAACCCCGTTCCAAGCTGGTTTTCGTGCTCATGTGAGCACCATTGACCAGGTGTTCCGTTTTATTCTAATTTACTGGCGGGTGGTGGTGCTAGCAGGAGGTACAATTTATGCCGCCTTCATGGACCTCAAGTCCGCTTTTGACATGGTACCCCGAAAAAAGCTTTGGGAGGTCCTAAAGGATCTGGGGATGCCACTTGACTTACTATCCATTATTGTCAGACTACACGAGGCCAATTACGCTCAAGTGCGCTGGGGCTCACAGGGTAACATCACAGATCGGTTCCCTGTATCTAAAGGGGTTCGTCAAGGGTGTGTAATGGCCCCAACACTATTCTCCCTATTTCTAAATGGGGTCGTCGACTATTTTTCCTTGTTCCCGACAGACGCTCCTTCACTTGCAGGTTCCAAAGTCCCGATACTTATGTTCACGGACGACACGTTGGTCATCTCAAAAACACAAAGTGGGCTGCAGAGGGCGTTGACCCGCTTTGAGGCTTTCTGTAAGGATTGTGGTCTTTTAATAAATACAAGCAAAACTAAATTCATGGTCCTTCACAAACATAGAGCAATAAAGGGCAGAGTAAACCTAAATAAGGAAAACCTTGAACAGACTGATGTTTTCAATTATCTAGGGATAACCCTTGGGAGAAAACTAAATTGGAAGCCTCAGATCGAGGCCATGGCCCTTAAACACTGCTAAATAGCTGGTGCACTATTGAGAGAACACAAGACCTCGCAAACCAAGCCCATCGGTCCAGCAATGCAGATCTACAACACCAAGACTTTATATGGGGCAGAACTCTGGGGCTTCGACAAACTATCACCTCTAGTCTTAGCCCAGAACAAATTTGTGAGAGGCCTTATAGGCCTTACGCAAAGTACTCCATTAAAGCCCCTTTTCTATGACCTAGGATGTAATCGCCTCGAGGGGACAGCAAGGTTCAGACCGATAGCCTACTGGAGCAGACTATGGTCCACTCCTTAGCTATCACACTGTGCAAAAGCACTAAAGGACGTTAGACAGGCTGATACCTCCTGTAAGATAAGCTGGCTACAAAAGGTGAAGAGCACCTTAGTTAAGATGGGCTTGAGTCATTTGTGGGAAGACCCAGAAGGCCACCGGTTCCCAACCAGAGAAGGCCACCGGTTCCCAACCAAACGAGAACTCAAGGAGCTATACTGGTCCATGATTACCACAAGCAGCTCACGTACTATTGAGTATACTTCCTTGACCGGCTCTTTTATAGAGCATAAGCCTTGTCCAAGGTACGAGCCCTACTGGGATGTGATTACCAAGCCTATTGACAGGAGATTATTCTTTCAATTCCGGGTTGGCTCGTTACCATTAAAATCCTTTACCCACAAATGGCACAATACTAACGACAATAAGTGCTATTTATGTATAGAGCAGGAAGAGTCAATCCCACACATCCTTTTCGTTTCATTTGTCCTGCCTACAAGGCCCCCCGGGACAAATGGCTAAAACCCTTATGCACTACCTTGGGTACCAGGTCTAGCTCCACAGCGCTAAGAATTACGAGGTCAAACACTAACGAGTTCTATGTGATCTCCATTGCCAAATTCTTAGGTTGGCCGGGGAGAATATGCGCTAAATCGCTCAAGACGCTAGAGGCAAGCTAAAGCAGTAGTTTATAGTAAAAAGAAGATGGACTTGCCATGTCAGGCATAATAACAATTTGGTCAAGATGGAACAACAAAACAAATTGGTTAACCGCTGCACTGCACTGCTCTGCAAATAATGTCCAACATATGCCTACGAATATACAGAATTGCAGCCTCATAGAATTGCATTTGCACTTTTTCTAGCCTCAATGGTTGGGCACCAGTTTTTACACTTTGTACTTTTTTAGCAGTTTTATGATTGTAATATTATAAACAATCCTTTTTAACATCTTTTATGTCTTCATATTAACTCCACTTCTTATGTTAATCGTATAATGTCAAGTGTTGAGCCAAAAATTGTATGTTTTATTTATACTTTTTAATATGTTGTACTGTGTTTTTGTAAAAAACTATTTTTGCAATCGTCTTTTATGATCTGTGTGATCGAAATAAAGACTATATACCAATATACCGATATGCTTTTCCTCATTACATTGTCCATTTTCTTCAAATTTGGTATAGATATTTCATTATGCTGCTTACTTCACTTTACAATTATTAGTACTGCCTAACTTAACACACATTTCTTTGGGGAACTGGTGGCTGCTTGTGCCTTAAATACCAGGGATTGAGCAGATTCCCTGAGATCTGTTGTTATCTTATGCAGGTTGAGTTTAAGTCAGCAGGAGTACCCTCCTCTGAAACAACCCAATTTGTGACAATATATGTTTTTATACTTGTGAAATTATTAAAAGTTAACCATTATTATAAACTTTAAACATCAGTCATACATCATTGGTTGGATCGAATCATATGACTGGCACAACAATGCCATTCATGTTTACAAAAATTCTACTGCCTTAAGATTCTTTTTCCAGAGAAATAGTG
The DNA here is from genome assembly GCA_963921515.1 of Calotriton arnoldi. Classification (NCBI taxonomy): domain Eukaryota; kingdom Metazoa; phylum Chordata; class Amphibia; order Caudata; family Salamandridae; genus Calotriton; species Calotriton arnoldi. The sequence goes on along the minus strand of CAWUFW010015845.1, from coordinate 117,930 downwards.
TTGGACAATTGTTTGTCTGAAAAAATAAAGCCTCAGGAAAAAGTTTACCAACGGATTTGTAGATGCTAGATCCATGGCCTAAGTCTTATCCTTCTGGTTATATTTAATGCAATGATGCTTTATAATTTATACTTGTGTCATGGAAACGTTCTCTTAAGGCAAAATCCTCCACAGTACCTATCACCTAAACTTATTGATGCCACTAGAAAAGGTTTTACTTGGTTGGCATTGAATCGCATCAGTTAATGGGTAGACTGTGGGAACATTCTTTCTGCAGTCCAGGCAGGCTTAGCGTCTGAGATACAATAAATAGAGCAGTGCTTTGGGTTTTGCTTCAAGACAGTCTTTCCCAGTAAGCCACAGCACTAGGAACCTGTGTTTTCTGTTGCAGATTCTAATAATTTGCTTTATATGATATTCCAGAAGGTCTAAGTAAAATAAAACTGGATATTCCCCAAGTACATCGTCAGCCAGTTCTAGTATTACATTTTGAAGTGCTATGTTGTTGGCTCCTTCTGGATCTTCTCTTCATCCTCTCTTTCAAGATTTTATCGGATATTGCGAAAACAAAAGCTGTAAATGGATTCCTCTAAAACAAAGGTTATACTTAAATCTCTGTAAAAGATGAGATGGTCACAAAAATCTCTTCTGTCACTTTCAACTTGGCCGCTCATAGCGTGGACTATCTGAGGAACAAAAACACAAGATATCTAGACACATTGATGTCCACTAATTTCCTCCAGTTTTTTCACAATATAGGTACAAGAACCCAACAATTGAACACAAAAGGGGTGGGTTTGTAGGTAGGGTGCATCGCACCAGTCAAAATGACAACACTCCCTAGAATTCTTTACCTTCTCCAAATAATCCTATTCAAGGTTTTCCTTGATATCCTTACAAAAATACAGAAGGGCGTAGAAGATTTTATATGGGCAAGCACCCGAGATTAGCCAAGATAAGAATATACAGACTCCCCAGGCAGAGAGGCCTAGGTTTCCCGACAACACGAGGTATTATCAGGCGACCCATATACACTACATGACATATGGAAACCATGCAGAGTTGGACAAAAATGTATACTTTTGTTTTTACCACACTGTCCCTGGAACTCATATATTAATGGCTCGCTGCTTAGAAAGCACATTGCTTGGGTTCTGTACTCTTCACGGGTCACAAAAGCCATTTTGGCTCTTTTGGACGGGGTAGCTGTTCTGCAGGGACTAATAATGTTTCCCTACCACTTTATCTTGCTGCTTGATACTCCCCAATTCACACCCATGAAGGATCTTGCACCCTTGTAGGCCTGGTCTGCAGTTGGTCTCTTCAATGACATTGTTATACAAGACTTTGATACTAAAAAGAAGGTATTTGAGATTCCTGAAATGGAAAGGTATCATTGCTGGTGATAGAGCATGGATGTTACCTTTCATCTATCTCTATAAATTCACCCTGGGAGAAATGGTTTGTGACATTTATTTACGAGCATGACAATGTGTGTAAGATTACCACGTTTAAGAAAACACACAAATGAAATTTAATTTAGGCACGGCATCATAAAAGCATGCAGAATGTTAGACGTAGATTTGTGATGACATTTAACTGCAAACAGACTAATGTGAGGTTAAACAAATATTGATGTGTTTTTCCTTATACATAAATGAACGTAATAAACAAACGATAACATAGAAAACTCTATAAAAGAATAAAACTGTTATGCGTTAAGAAAATGGTCATTAACATTAGAATGTGTAAGGTGAGCACTGATATTGATGAGAAAATAGATGCTATAATAATTTGCGCTGTACAAAGGTTTATTTTAATGTGCTTTGAAATCCTGAATGATGTATTAACTTAGAACGTGAAAAAGAGACTTGCAAATTAATATGCAAAATCATAATGAAGTATTAATTTTTTTTTATTAAGGGTACTTCATACTTACATGATGTAGACGCAAATAAATCATTTGCCTAATAGATGAACTAATGCATTGTATTCAATAATGTGAAATTCATGTTTCAGCACAAATTCATTGTACACAGGCTGTGTTTCATGAAGGCCTCAAAAACCTGATTTTCTTTCCTAGTATGAACTTATGAACTGAATAATCTGAACCCTATGAGAACCTTTCGTAAAGTTTCTACTTGTGCTTAACATTCAATGATTTCCTTTCACGTTTGTAGCTTACTTGACTGGACTTGCCCACAAATTGTTACATCCTAGAGCACATGCTTGGGAAAGAACTGACAAAGGATGAGAACATGAACTCGCCTATTTCCTAAAAAGTCACAACCAATCGTATGACTAAAGTACAGTGGTTTTAAGGAAAATGCAAAGTAATGGATTACTTCATTCTTCCGGATTTGTATACTTTTACCTATTACATTATCTCATCCTACTGAAACTGACCAATGGGCAGAGTGGTCCGACCAAATTGGTGATGTCAAGGGGTGTAAACCAAAATTCGATAGAGTATAATTGCCCAAAATACAGACAGGGACCGGTCCTATCTTGTCCACCATTTCTAGCCATCTTGAGGTACGGAAATTGATGATTTGGACGTCCAGAAACAGTGCGAACTGTGATGAAATACTGTGTTTGCTGAAGGCTGGTATGCTTGCGTAGTGGAATCTTTCCGGCTGGAAGGTTTCTGACAACAGCTGTGGCATTGACGCTACAGTATGGCTATGGATCAGACAATTCTGTCCATGAACTGGAACTGGTCATTTGGTGATTTACTGAACTTTCATCCCTAGGGTTTGTATAAGAGATAATTACTTTCTATAGACTCACTTCTTTAGGATATCATCTCCATCAGCTGAGGAAGATAACTCCTTTCAGATCGAATTTCACAGTTTGTTAATGCTTATAAAATCCTTTACATTTCTAAATTAGATTAGTATGCTAATCATTTTAAATTTGATAAAGATACATTTTGAGATAAATTACTCTGCTGATTGTGTTTCATATTTTGTTGTGGCCAATTTATCTGTTTCAAATTTTAATGACCTAATGGGTAGATTCAATATGAGAAATTCCATCAGTAATGAATGAATGTTAACAATTATCTTATTCCAGGTCCTCATATGATAATTGCTCACCCCTTACGTATTCTAGTCCCTTTGAGCACAGAAAAGATTAGTGTGGTAGCTGAGGTTATTCAAAGATATATACAAATTTGACCAATTAAAATAATTTATGAGGCCCAACATGTTTATGCTACAAGACTGGCAGATTAGGGACTGGGCCATGAAATCTCAGATTAAACAAGCTGCAAGCTATACACTAAGTTAATTTGAGAGATTCCTCCTGTAGAAAGATAATAACAAGACTCTGATTCCCCAGATATATATAATACTGACAGAAGGTGATCCCCATGAACTACCACGAGCCAAAATAGAATGGGAGAAGTAATTAGTCCATACGCTCTCTGAAGAGGAGTGGTCCCAAATGCCCCTCAAAACACAAAACACTTCCCGGAAAACTGAGGAAGACAGCTAGCTATCGGTACCACACCCTGAGAAGACCAACCTGTGGGACAAAAAGTGAAATGCATATTGCTGGAGGGGTTGCAAAGAGGAGGTTTTCCTAATTCATACGCATTGGACTGCCCTAGAATGAAGCAATTGTGGGTGCAGATGCTGGATGTAAGAGACAGAATCTTCAAGATGAACACAATACAAGTTTCCTGCATATACCCTTTTATGGCTCCCGAAAAGGCAAACCTCCCCACTTGGCCCTCTAAGGGGCAAACAAATGTCTATTGCACTGCTCGCAGCCTAACAAGCAAACTTCAATGCTGGGGCAAAGCCAAAGTACCATTACTGTTGGACTGGTGCCACAAGTAGGCATGGAAAAGATTACACTATCAGTAGCCAGGGATACATACAGCTTTGAACCTTTGACTATATGTCTGCTGGATTTATCTGAAGGTATCTTTGAGTCTTGAGAATTCTCGCACAATGAATGAGTCAAATATTTCAAAAGACACACATGGGCGACATTGCGAGTCTCTTCAAGGCTCGAATTTCCTAGATTGTAATGTGACTCCTTAATTAGTTGATTATGGAGTGCAGATATGGGGGAAGCATTCAAGAGGATTTTAGCAGATATGGGGTGGCTTGCTCCGTTTGGTCTGGTCTGTGCTATTGTTATCTTTTACACCAGCCTTCTTGAAGGAATTGATAGCTGGTATACAAGGAAAACCAATTAAAAGATTTAAAACATGAAACACAGGTAATGGTTGTAGGCACAAATATATCTACATTGACCAACTGATGTAGAAATCGTGACAAACTTACTGAAGCGGATCTACAGGTAGAGTCCCTCTATCATTAGCTGGTGCAAAGGTTGCTCCTCATGGCTCAAGGGGTACACAGATGGACAAACACAGAAAAACACTCCAGAGTGCACTTGCTATAACCAGGTTTAGAAGGACATTTTAAGTAGTAGCTCACCCCTTCAGAGCTGGCTTGAAAAATACCACAATGAAATGCCCCCCCCCAGATTGAAAGAGGCTCTTTATCATGTTTATATTGTGAATTTTACCATTGGCAGCATGTTTAGCTTTTTGGTTGGGTGGCAAACAATCCAGAAATTATAATGGGGTAAGCCTTCTAAAAGTCTACCCTTTTTATTTATTAGTTTGTCCTCTTTTTATTGATTTGCAGAAGCACTAGTTAATCTCCTTTTCCTCCGCGAAACGGGTCAGGACTGCACAAGATGCTTGCCCAGATTTGTATCATAAAAAGTATCACGAAAAAGTATAAATCAATTTGCTGGGGCACACTAAATATAAACAGTCTATGTTGCCTGAGAAAAATTATTTTGTAAATAGTGACCCCGTTCTTCTAAAGTATTGTATGTTAAACATTAAGCTTGAATTAGTTGGATTTGCATCATTTCATTCTGTTAAGCAATGTATGTATGTGTATGTCTATCTTATTTTTATAGCACAAACCAAGCAAATGGCTGAACATGCCAAAGGAAAGCTTAAAGTCACTGAGTAATAGAAGAGTAGCTGAGTTGTGGACAGTTAATGCTTTGAGCTATGTGGTTTTTAAAGATTTGAGTCTTCAGCTTTTTCTGAAACTAGAGCAACACTGGGGTGGTTCTGCTGGATACAGGAATGATGTTCCAGATCTGGGTATAGATGGAAAAGTCCTGTTGTCGTGCTTTGAGACTGATGGTGTCCTGGCTGTGGGTGTGCAGAGAACCACAAGAGATGATGAACTTGTCTGCAAGATGAGTCGGGGTGCTAGTTTTGATGGCTTTTCAAATGATGCAGCTGATTTTGAAGAAGGTGGCAGGCTGGTAAGAACAGCCAATAGAGTTCCTTTAGAACTCCATCCACTCGGGAGCACCCATGGACCCCTGCCTCCACCTCCTCTTTGACCTTGAAGTAAGGATATCAGCCCCCAACTCACCACCATCCTCAATGCTTCCATCACCACAGCCACCTTTCCCAATGTATGGAAACAAGCAGAAGTCAGACCTCTCCTCAAGAAACCCTCCGCGGCCTTGATTAAACTCCAGAACTACCGCCCCATCTTGCCGCTCCCTTTCCCCACCTAGGTCCTGGAGAAAGCCATCATCTGGCAACTCACAGAACACCCGGAGAGAAACAACCTGCTTGATGCCTATCAATCTGGTTTCTCTGCCAACCATAGCACTGAGACCACCCTGATCGCTGCCACTGACAACATCCACACCCTACTCGACAGGGGAGAATCAGCAGCCCTGATCCTCATCGACCTCTCCTCAGCGTTCAACACAGTATTCCACCACACACTCACCAAGAGGCTGCACAAGATAAGGATCCAAAGAGATGAACTCAGATGGATCGCATCATTACTCATGGGACGAGCGCAGAGAATTCGCCTACCTCACTTCACCTCGGAACCCAAGAACACCATCTTCAGCATCCCTCAACGTTCATCTCTCAGTCCCACCCTGTTCAACACCTACATGTCACCTCTAGCCGACATCATCAGAACCCATGATCTCAACATCATATCCTACACTGATGATACCCTGCTCATCCTCTCGCTCTCAGCAGACCCCACAACCACGAAGACCAACTTCCACAACTGCATGAAGAATGTCGCAGACTGTATGAAGGCCAACTAGCTGAAGCTCAACTAGCTGACAAGACTTAAGTGCTGATTTTTGGCAACAACGCCTCTCCCTGGAATGATACCTGCCGGCCCACTGAACTGGAACCTACTCCCACACCAACAGACCACGCCCACAACCTCGGCATCATCCTGGACAGCAAACTCACCATGAAACGACAGATCAGTGCAGTTTCCTCTGCCTGCTTCCATGGTCTCTGCATGCTCCGAAGAATCTTCAAATGGCTCCCCATCGTCACAAGAAAAACTGTCATGCAAGCCCTAATCACCAGCTGGCAGGACTATGCCAATGCACTGCACGCAGTAACCACCACGAACTCATGAGAAGACTCCAGACAATACAGAACTCAGCGGCCAGACTACTCCTCTACCTGCCCAAATGTACCCACATCACCCCTCACATCAGGATTCTCCACTGGCTCCCCATCCAGAATAGATGTCAATTCAAGATCTGAAATACACTTACAAATCCCTCTACGACCAAGGACCAGCATACATGAACCACTGCCTGAACTTCAACAAACCATTCAGAGACCTCTGCTCCGCCTCCCTTGCCCTTGCACAGACACCACGCATCCGCCGTAGCCAGAGCAAAGACCATTCCTTCTCCTACCTCGCGACCAAGTCCTGGGATGGCCTTCTCCGCCATCTCCAAACATCACCCTTGCTAGAGCACTACAGGAAGAGCTTCAAGAACTGGCTTTTTGACTGAGCCCAGCAACCTAGCACCTGGATACCCTCACTGGTGATTAACCGCGCTTTACAAATACTGATTGATTGATTGATGATTGATGAGGGGGTGATGTGATCATATTTCTTCAGGCTGTGGATGAAACGTACTGAAGCATATAGGATGCCCCGAAGGAGTGCCAGTGTGGAGCCTGGGAGGCCAAGGAGTAAGACATTCCCACCATCCCGATGCAAGACTACAAGGATGTGAGCAGCAATTTTGAAGTCACATTCTGGAAGGAACAGTTTAACTTTCTTTAAAAGAGACAGCTAGTGTGAGCCCATCAGTAATAACAATAGCTTGCACTAAAAGAGAGCATGACAGGAGTAATCCATTTGCATAATATTTAGAGGGATTAATTTATGGCGTATCTGGCCAATGAAGTGATTATTGGTGAGATATTAGACACTAAAGGCATGATTTAGAGGTTGGTGGATGGAGAAAAAACCGTCAGGGTGGCATTCACCACTCTGCCTTTACTCCGCCTGCCAGAGTCAGCATTCAGTTCGGGCTATTGGGTTCAGGGTTAAAAGTATAGGTTTAGTCTTTTGGCATTAGGGTAGATTTTGGATTAAAGATTAAGGGTAGATGTTCAAGTTATAGGGCATTGGGGTAAAAGGCAGATAATTGAGAGTATAGAGTTAATGGTTGAAGGTTTGACTAATAAGATTCAAGGGTTTCTAATGGAATAAGGATTAAGGGTATAGGTTGATCCATAGGATTACAATTGTTTAGTGTTATAGTTGAAAATGTGTTTCATTTCAGGTGAGTTGGTGAGTGTTACAGATGTTTTTAGCTTAACAGTATGCATAAAAAAATCAAAGGGATGTTTTTCACAGTAAAAATTAACTTAATTAATTTCAGTGGATCACACTTCAATTTCAAAGTAATGCAATTAAAATGTTAAAATTGAACTGATGTTATTTCTCAGTAACACATTCTAATTAACAAGGTACAACTCAATTAAAAAGATAGTAATAATTTCCAAAATAATGAGAAAGCCAAGAATCTACCAAGATTATCTGTTTTGTGACACTGGATTACTGGTATATTGTGACCTGGAAATGTATAAACTGCTCCCACAGTACGAGCTCAGTTCCCAAAACACTGTGAATAAATGGATTTAGTTGAATAAAAATGAACTAATTTACATGAAATTAGTATGATGATTGTAGAACTGCATAGGATTGTAAATCATTTTGTAAAAGGGCAAATTCAAATGAATGTCCATAATGGAGTTTAAAAACAGCCCTTTTTGTTAGCAAAAAGTAGCAGCCACATGTGGCGGCAGTGTAAATTTTCAACACCCATGAGTGACGTTAAAAGTATTTTTACAAGATTCTTTTTGCAGCTCTACACATCTGTGAGTGAAGCTGCAGCAGACATCTGGAACCCATTTTTTGGCATTAGCTAAGTCACCTATAAGTAGTACCTTGAATCCTACAAGGTCCACTGCAAAATGCCGAAAAGAATGGATCTCCTAATATTTAGAAGATTTTTGTTTCTTTGCAGTGAAAGAACACCAAAAACTCCCTTTGCAGTGGTATAGACATTGTGTGAAAATTTGAGTTGTTGGTCAAGGAGTGTAAGACCTGGCATCCTTGGCTCAGTTTCCCGCTAACGTTTTGCTTGTAGGCCTCCTGTTCATGCTAACTTCATTTTTGTTGGTCTTAGGACTCTGCACACTTTACCACTGCTAACTAGTGCTAAAGTGCTTGTGCTCTTTCCCTAAAACATGGTAAAATTGGCTTATATCCAATTGGCATATTTAATTTACTTGTAAGTTCCTAGTAAAGCGGCGCTACATGTGCATAGGGCTGGTAAATTAAATGCTATTAGTGGGCCTTCAGCACTAGTTGTGCCAATCACACTTAAGCAGCACTTTAAACCTGCAGCCATTGCAGAACCTGTGTATGCAGTTTAAACTGCAATTTTGATCTGGCAGCCTTTTCCAAGGCTCAAACCTTCCTTTTTAATACATATAAGTCATCCCTATTCATGGCGGGACCATGAACACAAACCAGCCCTGGCAATTCAGTTGCACCAGCCGTGGGGGATTGAGGGGGTGATAGCTTGAAGCGAAGCTGATGCTGGGAGGGCAGGGTGCTAGCATGAAGCACTGCTGTTGCTTTTGTTACAGTGGGCCGATATTGCAGCACTGCTGCAAAACTGGCCCTCCGTAACAAAACTGGCCCCCACCCTTCCAGCCCACCAGGAAAACGCCCGATGTCCGCTCTGGCCAGTCCCACCCTGCCCCTAGGATAGGGACTGGATGGCCCAGAGGGCAGAGTGCAATGTATTTAAAAGGTAGGACATGCACTTTTAAGTTTTACATGGCCTGGTAGTGAAAAACTCTAAAATTAGTTTTTAACTACTGTAAAGCCTATCTTCCCTGTAGGATAACATTGGAGTTGCCTTACCACATTTTGTGAGTGTAATTTCCAAATAGGAAGAGATAACCCGTTCATGTTTGGTGTCTCTGGAAACACAATTTAAAATCCTAACTTATGGTGAAGTAGGATTTTAAATTGCAATTCTGAAAATGCCACTTTTAGAAAGTTGCAGTTTCTTGCCTCAGCCATTTAGTGCCTGCAGCCTGACTCTGGTCACATGACTTAGTGTAGCTGACAGTTGGGCTTTGTTTGTTCCTCCTAGACAGCCACACACAATGTGAGCTTAGGTGTGACTGGAAGAGCCATCACTGGCAGGATGGGAGGGAGGAGCTGGGCACAACCCCACTTACACTTGAATAAACTGTGCCCTGCCTCCACACAAAGGACTGCATACCCCCTGTAAGTAGTCTAGAACCAGGGCAGGGGGGTCAAGATGCCTGGGGACTTCAAAGGGAAACCTCTAGAAGCTTCTCCCGCACTTCAAAGGCACAGCTGGATATAAGTACTGGACCTCAGACATCAACTCTTCAATAAACCTCTAGACCTGTGGATACTCTGCCAGGAAGAAGGGCTGCTGTACTGCTACAAGGAATACAATTCTGCTAGACTGCTGCTCTAAAAGGACTGCTGCCCTCCTGTGCTGACCAGCTGCCTGTTGCCCTCTTGTCTGGGGAAGAAGAACTGGACCTGCAACTTAATCTTGAACCCAGAACTCCAGAGCGATTCAAAGGACTTGTCTTCTGGCTTCCTGATCTGAGCCTTAGGGACATATTAGGCTCCCCAGCAAGCTCCTGGACCCAGCTGCAGGAAGTTCATGACTCCCAAGTGATGCTTCTCGGTTCCTGGATCCTTGATGTGGCTAATGAGCTCTTTAAATCAAGCTTCTGGGCTCTTCATGACCGCATACAGGCCTGGGCATACCAGAACCTCAGTGCTCACACTTACGTTTGGCAGGAGCCGCCGGCAGCCCATCTCTTCAAACAGAAAGCATCATTTGTCAATGGAAGACCATCGACAACACCTGGCCTGCTCTTCGCACCACACCAACCACTGCCCACAATGTTCTCCTTGCTGCCTGCAATTCTCTCCGACCCAAACAGGGCTCTTGGCACAAACCTTGAAAAGGTAAAACCTCAGCAGGACTAATCTGGGAGTGTATCTGACCGTCTCTCCATTGTGGTTGGCCTGAACTTTTGAATTTGACCCGGTCCAGCGCGATAAGATATCAGCAGTTGGTCCTTTTTACTTTTAGGCACTATGTTGCAGGGTATTCTTTTAAAAGGTATAGCTCTTTTTCTACTGATTGGATGTCTGTGGTTTTGGTCTTGTTTTATTTATTAAGTTAAGCTCTATTTTTCAAACCTGGTGTGGGATCTTTTTGTGTGGTTTTGTCACTGTTTTACTGTTTAAAGTGTTGCACAAATACTTTACACATTGCCTCTAAGTTAAGCCTGACTGCTCTGTGCCAAGCTACCAGCGGTTGAGTACAGGTTAATTTGGGGTTTGCTTGTGCCTTACCCTGACTAGGATTGTGGTTGCTGCTTGACCAGGGCTCACACACCAGTCAACCAATAACCCAATTTCTAACAAAGGGGGTGAAATCCAACTCAAGCATTAGCTGCAATTTTCATCAAGATGAACCACAAAACATCACTAAATTATTCTGTGCTTAGCCATTTGGTAGCTTGGCACAAATGCAGTCAGGCTTAACTCACAAGCAATGTGTAAAGCATTTATGCAGCACTTAAAAAGTAATGTAGTGAAAACACAACACAAGAAAAATCCCACACTAATTTAGAATAATAGAGGAAAGTGTAATAACTTATTTGTAAAAAAAGAATCCCATCAGTAGAACCGAAGAAATGCAACTTCAAAGATTTAGGGTAAGTATACTGCCTTAAAGCACAAAGCTGGTTGTGCAAGACAGGTGAAAGCCATGATTTCGGGCCGACCAGCATGGGGCGTGGACCGGATACAGGGACAGGAAAGTCCTGCTGAAAAACATACATTCTAAATTGCAGTTTGAAGGGTTCCATTCACAGTGGAAGAGGCCGCAAGAAGGATGGGAGAGAGTCACAGATGGTCGTCACTGTAGCGAGAAGAGCAGGCCGGGCATCACAGATGGTTTTCGCTGTAGTGCAAAGATCTGGTCAGGCATTATGGAGGTCTGTTGCTGGAGATTCGCATTGGCAATCACCGCAGGCTGACAATGCTGTAGCGCGAAGTGCAGATCTTGTGTTGCCAGTCATCACGGACGGTTGCTGTAGCATGAAGGGTCAGGTTCACCAGAGCTTCACATTGGCGGTTGGTATAGGAGGCAAGATCTCAGCACCAACTGGCTTGTTCCCGGCTGTGAAGAGCCTAAAACATCAGGATTTCTCCTTTTCTTTTAGGAGGGGCTCAAGTGATGCCACACCATGTGTCCATGGCATATGGGGTACCTTTTGTGGATCAGAAAGTCACTCCAGCAGAGGCAAGCAGGACTCAGGGAGGTCCAATTGAAGGTCCAGGCATGTCCAATACAACAGGTCAGCTGGGCAGTTGTAGGGAAGCCTCTGCTTCTTGTTGTGTCCTTATAGCCTTGAACAGGAGGTCAGTCATCTGACCATTGGAGTCACTGCAGCCTGGGATGAATGATGCTGGTCCAGTTTTCCTTCTCAGACAGCAAGGCAGGCCGAAAGCAGCAGGGCACCCTTCTTCGGTAGTATAAACAGGTCTTGAAGAGTGGGTCTGAGGGTCCCCTTTTTATATATGGTGCCCACTTTGAAATGATGAAAGCTTCTGGAGTTTCCCCCCACAGAGGTGTCTGGAATTTACTTCCTCCCTGTCCTGGTCTAAGTCTGCCTGGGTGCACAATGTGCAGTTCTTTGTGTGTGAGCTGGGCCAGTGCCTTTGAAGTTCAAGTGTGGTAGGTGACAGCTGCCCCCCATCCTACCTGAGATAGCCCATCCTACCAATCCCAGACCCTGCATTGTTATTCTGTCCAGGAGAAATACACAAAAGGCAACTGCCAACTACACCTAGGCATGTGACCCAGGAGCGGGCTCCAGGCACCAAATGGTTAGGACAAGAACATGCTAACTTTCTAAAATTTTCATTTTCAGAATCGCAACTTAGTTCAAACTTTATCATTAAAGAGGGGTTTAAATTACAATTGCTCAGACACCAAAAATGAAATTCATACCTGCCCCCACACAAACGTTATCACTTAATAAATGTAGTAAGGTAAACCAATATTTTCTTATGGGAGAGGAAGGCCTCACAGTAGTGAAAACAAATATTGGGGGGTTTATCACTACCAGGACATGTAAAACTAAACTAAAAAGTACATGTCCAACTTGTCAAATACAATGCACTCAGCCCTATGGCTGTTAGGGCCTACCCTAGAGGTGAATTATATGTATTAGAAAGGAAGGTTTAGGCTTGGCAAAAGGTTTATTTTGACAGGTTGGAATGGCAATATTAAACTGCACACACATGCTGCAATGGCAGGCCTGAGACATGTTTAAAAAATGCAATTAAGTGGGTGGCATAATAAGTGCTCAGGCTCACTAGGAGTATTTAACTTACAATACCTGAGAACATGTAGCACTACTTTACTAGAGACTTACAAGAAAATTAAATATGCCAATTGGGTGTAAGCCAATTTTACCATGTATAAAGGAGAGAGCACAAGCATTCTCCTTCCGCATTACAATTTAACATGGATTTGCCAATATTTATGCAATTACTCCTCCTCCCGAAAGTAAGAGTAATTTGGAGGAAAAATCCTAAAGCAAGAGCACATTTAGCAAGCATGAGTGGCTTCTGACGCTCGGTATTTGTGTTCTGCTGCATTTAGCGCTGTTTCTTACTGCAAAATGCATACTTGCGTCCATTTTGGATGTGAGGGTGCATTTTGTGCTAAGAAAATAGCGCTAAATGTCGGTAGTAAGTTGCTGTAAGATCCTACCGCAGGAGCACATTTAGCAAGTGCAAGCGGCCACTCTGTTCTGTTGCATATAACACATATTTTTTAAACACAAAATGAATCCTCCCGTGGGGCAATTTTGCGCTAAGAAATAGCGTTAAATGCAGATTTACTCTCCTTGTTTAATACAAGCATAATCTCGCAGACTTTTTAGGTAATTCAATGTGATTAGGCTACACTGAATTGTGCGACATACTGCAACACCTAATAATTTAATTACTTTTGTGGTTCACTCTGAAAAGGTTGTGGTTGGTGCCTGAGCGGGGGTTCCACCCCCCTAACTATATAACCCAATTTATTACAACAAGTATACAGACTCTTTCATCTCGCATGATCAGTGCAGCCTTCCTTGTCAAAGTGGAGGATTCTGAGCTCTAATACCAGTGAATACGTCTGAATAATTTAGGAGAGGCAATAGGCAGCAAAGTGATCCTGATGAGGAGACGACTTTGGTGGCTACATTTTTCTAGCCTGCCCTCTTGTGCTTTTGGTGCCAAAACTCAAAGCTTGAGAGTATCTAACTTTGACACGACCGCAAAAGCCTTGTCCGGCTAGAAGAATTTGACTTCCATAAAAGAGACAAACTCCTTAGTTTTGACTGGGGATCCCGCTAAGCATACATGAAGCTTGCTCTATCCCTGTAAGCCACAGATTATGCTGAAGCTCGAGTGAACTGCTATCAGGGTCATATTGTGTTTTCTTGGTACTTGTTTCCTTTAAATCTTTGGAAATGTGTATGCCTAGTTCCCATAATCCGATTTTGACCACTGTTGTGTCATTTTGTTTTTTCACATTTTTCTTTTTACTAATATGGGAATTTTATTTGTTTTTCCTTGACTTTAATGTTGTCTTGGTTATGCTTAAAAACTTTGCACACATTTATTTGGGTAAGAGTCTTCTGCTTTGTGCCATAGCTACCAGGGTTAAGACTAGGTTTTCAAATTCCTAGTTTGGACCTAGTTAGTTACTAGATCATCAATTTTGTGGGGCCACACCCTCAAATTCATAATTCAGAATCTCAATGTAGTTTTTGTGTTAATCAGATTCTAAGCTTTATTTTGTATTGTTGACTTTTGGCCAGTAGTATTTAACATTGGCCAATGCAGCAGAGGTGGATGCCAAATTTTCAGGCTAGACATCTTAACTATATATACAAAAATGTATTTTATATGGATGTAAATACAAAAATGTATTTTATACGGATGTAATGAAAACCTGGCATGAATCTGGTCCTCACTGTTTCCTTAAGACTAAGTGAAGAACAGAATTGTAGCTCAGCAACATGAGTAATTTGAACTTCCATTGGACTCAGTCTATAAGTCACATTAAAGTGGTAATTCGTGGAAACTAAAATCCACGCAGGCTGATGAGGACCTGATGGAAACCAGATAATTTAGCGCTTGGACACGTTAGCTGATGTAGCTACGTGCTTTATAAATCTCACTATTATTATTACTGTTATTTTAGGATTGCCATTGACTATGGAAGCTCAATTTACATCATTTATGGAAATATATATTCGGAATATTCTGAAAACAGAGCATATATCCGTTCCCCTTGAACTACAATCGACACCCCCTGTAATATTTCCCTTAGAAATACCACAAAAATAATACCGCCCAATTTTTGGTAAAAGATGTTTTCTTTGTGACAATTAGCTATACTATCTTACAACCACACGGTTACACTGGGGGCATTTATAAAACACATTCAATTGAATAAAACTTTGAAATCAGGAATATAAACTGGATTGGCAAAAAAGGACCAGGACAGAGAAAATAAAGGATGCTTTTTTTTATAATAACAATAACCATCTCGAGGGAAACAAATTGTCTCTTTCAATAATTGGCAAAGAACTTCTCAGTGGTTTATAATCAGGTTTGAAAAATACAATTTTTTCTAAAGGTAAGATGCAAGACAGAAATAAATACAGAGAAAAGCATTCTTGCCCTTGGGGAATTAGTGTTGACAAGACAGGTCATGGTGAAATTCAGACTCACATAATGCATTGTGAAGTGGTTAAGTGTAGTCTTGGGTTGAACAAGATTAGAGAATATGTCTGTTTCAATATAACAGAAATCCGATTAAATGTATACTCATGATAGCCCAGTTATAAACTATGATACATGCCTGTGTCTAGGGGAGAGGAGTTGGCCTAACGGCTAGGGCTGTCGACCGGGAAACTGGGTTCGAGTCTCGGCAATGACGCTGAACATCCTGTGATTCTGGGCAAATCATTTAATCTCCCCGTGCCTAACAAAAACAAGCATTTGCAATGCAATAGGTCTCGCAGTTACGCAAGTTTAAGCTATTTGCATTGTAAATGACAATGCCTTTTATTTATGTTTTTAAAACGAAAACAAAAATAAAAGGCATTGTTATTTGCAATGTCAATAGCTCAAACTCGCGTAAATGCGAGACCTATTGCATTGCAAATGCTTGTTTGTTTAACACACCCCTGCCCCTCTCCCCATCCCCTGCCTTCCTTACCTTATTGTTTCATCAGATGAGCCCACCCCGCGTTTCGCTGCCGCAGCCCGAGCTGTTGTTGAAGCCTTCTCCGGGCCGCTCTCAGCGCGACCCGGAAGTCAGGCCACCTTGCCTGGGACATGGGCGGGGCATGGAGCACGCGTCCGGAAGTGTCCAAGGCTCCCGTGAGCTCAGGGAGCCCCGCGTGTCGGACAAGCGAGGCGGGAGTCCACCCCGCACTGGCAAGCAGTAGAGGAAGTCCGGCGGGAGCCCAACCCGCCTTCGTGAATGCCGCATGATGCGGCCGGAGCAGGATTCATTAGCCGGTAAGTGGTGCATGCAAGCGCGCCGCGCCTGGACAGGAGATGTGCACGCGTATGGTGTGAGCAGGAGTTGTGATAACGCCGCGAGCCGTACACGTGCACATCTCCTGTCTGTTAAGCTTCGGCACAGACAGCTGATGTGCACGCGTACGGTTTGCGGCGTTATTACAACTCCTGCTCGCACCATACGCGTGCACATCTCCTGTCCAGGACTTGCCATAGACGTGCACATGTCCTGTCCCCCTTCGCAGGCAAGTCGGCAACAATAGATCTCGCTTACGTGGGCAGCGCATGGCGCTGCATCGCTAGGCGAGACCTAATGAATGTGTCCTCATGTAATGCAACTGGTGCTATGTAAAGCACTCTGATACCCTATTCGGGTCAAGTTCGTGCTGTATAAAACTCTGTAAAAAAAAAATGAATTCCTTTACTTTATTTATTTAATTTATATACAGTATTGGATTTAATTCCGTTCAGCCAAAAAAGAATGTATATGAAAATTAGTCACAAGTCATTGGCTTAAAATTATTCTACCATTGTACAGCATACATGTCTGAAATATGTAGTGCATTTAGCCCTATCCAAAGCACGTTCTCAAACAGTATCAGACCTGGGAGGCGTTTGGTTGCCATTACATGTCAGTGAGCATAGAACAGTTGTGTTTCTTGTCAAAGTGTGATGCGGCATGTCTCGCACTTGTTCAGTGGATACGAAAGCAGTGCATTAAATAATTTTGTCATAGTCAATCATTGTAACCCTACAGGACAGACGGTGGACGCATGGAATTCATGGGTAGTTCGACTTATTTCACCAATTCACGTACAGATTACCTGAGTCTAAAAAAAACAGATATAAGAGTGGCATTTTTTAAAGCAAGGCAATTTTGAGTTTAGCAGGATAGGAACACCGCTTTTAATCAGCAGTACTTCTGCCCTATCGAAATTGCAGCTCCACTGCCTCACTTAAAGCTGGAAAAACCGCTGACTAACTACCAGTGGAGCCGAACGGTTGGTAGGCTCTCTGCTACCGGGTCATTACCTTTTATGCATGTGGCGGTCTGCCCTATTTTGAGTCGCACTTCCAAAGCATAATTTCCCTGCCCAGATCTGCCAGGCGAGGCATGGATAACCCATGCATTGAAAACAAAGAATGGCTCCTATACGCAGGTATAAAATTCCCTCTGCATTTGACTGCACCTGCCTGCAAGGGGATGTCTGGGGTGTCCATAGGACCCCATTTCCCTCTTCCAGAGTACTGCCATTAGGGAGAGTACTGACAGTGGTCACCTTTTAGGTGGCGCACTTTGAGTGCGCCTCCCAACAGCTTCTTTGCCTCTGTGCCTGCATCTTTAATACAGCGCAGGTGCAGAGGCAAAGGGATTCCCTCATTTGCATGGGTCCATGCCCCAATACAAATGAGGGAATGCCTTGAGGGGACCGCACAAGCGTCTGTGGCCCCTTCTGTAATACCAATGTGCCTCAGGGGCAGGCAAATATGGCACACATGCCTGTTGCGCCCCCAAGGAACATTCTGTAATGCGGCCCCAGGTACAGAAAGTGAAAACGATTGACTGTGCCATGTTATGAGGATGATCACATGATGTCTTTTTGAGCCCATAGACTTATTGATATAATCAATCTAGCCATGCAGACGTGGACAGAGTAAGTAGATCCTGGCATCTAAAAGGACTCCCCAATAAACAACCACTAAAATGAAGTAAAGGTGGACTCCAACAAACCACTGCCACTTTCTTAACGTTCTAACATAGTTTAACATACCAATGTCAGTAGGCAAATAACACAAACAAAACACACCACTGCATTCACTAGAGGCTGCAAGCATCCACAAAAGACTAGTGATCATTTCTACAGCACCTGCATGTCCCAAGCAGTGATGTACATTATTGAATCCACAGTACAAAATAAAAGCACAAAACAAGCCAATACCAACACATAGAATCATATTGATGCTGTCATGCTAGCACACCTGTGAAACGGTCACATCAATTCCCATATTAACCTACTGACTGCGGTGAGAAATTGGGTTGTTGACTGGGGGAGGCAGGGGTGGTGTAACCTTACTCAAGCAACATCCACAATCCTTGTCAGGGGGAAACCACAAAAAGGGCCTGATTCACAGAACTAACTTACGTCAAAATCCTAAACTTACAACAATTTTGGTATTCACAGAATGAACTTACACATTTGGGTATTCACAGAATGAACTTACACATTTGGGTATTCACAGAATGAACTTACAACAATTTTGGTATTCACAGAATGAACTTACACATTTGGGTATTCACAGAATGAACTTACTATGAGTAAGTGCCTTCTGTGAATACCAAAATGTGTAAGTTACACAAAATGTGTAAGTTACACAAAATGAGTAAGTTACACAAAATGTGTAAGTTACACAAAATGTGTAAGTTACACAAAATGTGTAAGTGTCTTCTGTGAATACCAAAATGAGTAAGTTTATTCTGTGAATACCAAAATGAGTAAGTTCATTCTGTGAATACCAAAATGGTAGTAAGTTTAGGATTTTGACGTAAGTTAGTTCTGTGAATCAGGCCCAAAGTTGCTAAATTAACCTGTGCTTAACACTCTCATAGCTTGGCACAAAAGCAGTTGCGCTTAACTTAAAGACAATGTGTAAAGTAGTTATGCAGCACACAAACAACAATAAAGGGAAAACAAAAGGCAAGTAAAATCCCCACACAAATTTAGAAAAATAGAGTCAATTTTAATAACTTATCTGACACCAAAATGACAAAAATTCTATAATTATAGCTCCTAAAATCACAAACCACCACTTGCTTTGTCATGCTAGACTAGGGGAAAGTCACAAGTTGAGGCTGACCACTATGGAGCACGGGCTGGATACAGGAACCACGTTAGTCCCGCTGAAACATTACTTTCATAAAGTCTGGTGCAAAGAATCCAGTTCATGGTGGAGGAGGCCACAAGGACCAGAGTGTTGTGGATTGTCGTCCTTGTAGTGCAAAGAGCAGGCTGGGCGTCATGGATGGTCATTGCTGTAGCGCAAAGATCCTAGTCTGATGTCACAGACAGTCGCTGCTGGAGCTTCGCATGGGCGATCGCAGTAGGCTTTTGTCACTGTAGTGTAAAGTGCAGATCTCTCATTGTTGGTCGCCACTGATGGTCACTGTAGTACGACGAGTCGGGTTCACTGGAGGTTTGTGTTGGTAGTCAGCACGGGCTGCAAAATCTTGGCATGAGGGGCCTGTTTGTTGTCACAAATAAGAAAAAGCTTCAGAAGAAGCTTAAGTGATGCCAGACAAGGGCCAAGGACCTAGGGAGGTGCCTATTGGGCATCAGGTACTTGCTCCAGCAGAGACCAGCAGGGCTCCAACAGATCTAGTTGCAGGTCCAGTGCGGCAGGTCAGTTGTGTAATTTCAGGGAGGGAGGCCTCTGAAGCTTGTTTTGTACCTGTAGCTCAGAACAATGGACCCTTGGAGTCACTCACCCTGAAATGAAGGGCGCAGGTCCAGTCATCCTTCTCAACAAGCAGGGCAGGCCTGAAGCAGCAGGGCAGTAGGGCTTCCTTCTTCTCTGGTATCCATAGGTCCAGAAGTGCACTGAATTGTAGGTCTGAGTGTCCCATTTTTATACCTGGATCCCACTTTGAAATGGGAGACATATTTGAGTTTTCCCCCTACAGAGGTGTCTGGAATTTCCTGCATCCCTGCCCTGGTCCCAGTCTGTCCAAAGATACAATAGGCTAATGTGAAGTCCTTTGTGGGTGTGCTGGGCCAGTGCCTTTGAAGTGCAAGTGTGGTGACAGTTCTGCTCCTCCATCAAGGCAGGATGGTCCATCCTGCAAACAAGTAGAACCTCTATTGTGATACTGTCTGGGCGGAATACACATAGGCCAAGTGCCCCTAGTCTTGTAACCCAGGGACAGGCTTCAGGCACCAAATGGTTCAGAAAAAAAATGGCAACTTTCAAAAATTTACATTAAAGAGGGTTTAAAATACCAATTCTTCAGACACCAAACATGACTTTCCTGCCTGATCCAATCAAAAGTTATTACCTATTCAATGTGATAATGTAACCCAATGTTATCCTATGGGAGAGGTGAGCCTTGCATTAGTGAAAAACAAATTTGAGAGTTTTCACTACCAGGACATGTAAAACTTAAAAGTACACATCCAACTTTTTTAATACAATGCACCCTGGCCTATGGGCTGTTTAGGACCTACCGTAGGGGTGATTTATATGTACTAAAAAGGAAGCGATAGGCCTGACATTTTGTCAGGTCAAAAAGGCAGTTAACAAACTGTAGATTCAGACTGCAGTGCAGACCTGAGAAAGGTATAAAGGCCTACTTAAGTAGATGGCACAATGAGTACCACTCTACTAAGGACTTACAAGTAAATTACATGTGCCTCTTTAGCACTGGTTAGCAGTGGTAAAGTGTACAGAGTCCTAAAACCCAACGAAAAAGGGTTCAGAAAACAGAAGGAGTGAAAGCAAAAGGTTTGGGGATGACCCTGCAGAGAGGGCCAAGACCAAAAAGTGCCACATCCAATATATTCTAACAGCCCTATGAATGCAAATACAGTTCACCTCCTGCGTGTACTTTTTCAATCCACAACAGCATAAACTGCCAATACGTCTGAGAAGCCAATATTGACCCTTTGACCTCTTTAGTTCAAGGTCGATAAAACATAGGGAATAGAGGCTAGATATGATCCATGAGTTTTTCACTTCCTCACTCCTTATGAGTGCTCATCTGCTCCTTTCTGTATCCTATAGGTGTTCACAGGAAACTAGGAAGATTTGCTGGTCAGTTAAGCACAGTGTGTGTCTGTGTTGAATCTCTGTGTCCCACATGCTACCATATACAGTTCTACGAAGGCAGAAATCGTATTATTATTATTATAATTATCATTATTATTAATTATTATTATTATTATTATTAGCATTAATATTTGTATTCTTATTATTATGTTACAACAATATCACAGCAGCTGCAACAAGAACAATAATAATGATAATAATAACAGCTGTTTATAAAGTGACTCACACCGCACATGACATAAAAGCCACATGTTGTTTTTCTGTCTCACTACTCCTATTCACAATTGTTACTTCCTTGGGTAGGGGTGACTTACATTTGTAAGTTCAGGAGTAAGCGATGAGTAATTCAATATTGTCACTCTTCCTTACGGAGAAATATTTGTAAATTGGGCAGTGTTTTTATTCTGCAACTATTTTACCGTCACCTGCTACTTCCGTTACACTATCTCATTCTTTCTGTGTTATGATTTTTTGGGTTATCTAATAGCTCTTATTCTGCCTCTGCTTGATGCCCTGTTGTAAATATGTATGGCCGCACTGCAGTGTTCGACATGAAGAGAGTGCACTCAGGTGGTGAATAAGTACTGGTGGCTGTTTACAGCAGTGTGTGGGATCAGTGTGCAAGGCGAGCAGCTTTCGGTACTTGCTGACATGAATCACCAATTCGCAATGGCCCTTTCTGTGGCACAAAGAGGCATTTATTGGAGGCTTGAATAGACAGCATCTACAATCACTCCAGAGACACATATCATGTGGATTCTCACATTGTGCCAACTCACCACTCCTAATGGGAGAGCGGAGAGCATCGTTTTGGGAAGGGAGGGGGCAGGGTGGCACAGACAGCACTGAGGCTGGCCAGGAAATTATTTTTCAATGTGGAAGAGGGAAGGGTTATTCAGAGGGTGCTGGGGTATGTCAGGACGGTATACTCATGGTATTCTCAATAACGATATATGTTGATTGGCAGTAGGTCAGGTATTTTTTATTGAATATTTGGAATTGGACACGGATGATCAAATAACAGAGGGTGGTCGAGGAGGTTGGCAGGAGGCCAGTCATTTATTTTCAATTTGGGGGAGGGCATATGTCGATGGCAGCAGTAGCGGTCCGTGGTAGGAGTGCCGGCCGGGCGGTGACGTGGGGTGGGGGGTAGTAAACCACAGATTACAGCTGAATACAGGTAAGTAAACATTTAAATAAATAAAACGAATTTCGTTGTGAGCGCTGCATCGCTTACATTCTTGGCTTAATCTGACGTTGTTGCTGTTTGTATAGCGGTTTCTTGTGCACGTTATTAGCATTATTGCCTTGGTATTGTTTCATATTCCCTGTGCAGCAGGCTCTTGCCCGAGCACGTTCTCCCCCTCGCAGTTGCTCCCGCTGTGTGCTCTGCGCGCGGTGAAATCCTGTCAGGCGCGTCTGGTCCGAAACACGTTGGGTCCTTGTTGCTGCATTAAATTAAATAAACCACGCTTTAACACATTGGAGCCGCGGTACATTTATATATATTTATATATATATCGTGGGGCGCTCCGGTCCGCTCCTATCCTGAAAGTCTCGGGGTGATTCGTCAAGTGGGGGCCGAGAAAAAAGGGGGGTCCCAAAACGTGTTTTTCCCATGCAATTTTCCATAGGAACCTTTAGTCGCAGCTACAGCCCGAACTGCTGAACGGAATTACACCAAATTTGGCAAAAAGGTAGCCTTTGGTTCAGAGTCGTGCCTTTTGGTTAAATGGTGTAAATCCGCTCAGTAGTTCCTGAGAAAATCAAAAGTAAAATCACATATATATCTATGGCCGCGGAGGGTCCGCGCACCCTCCCGATCACGAGCTGTATGCTAATTGGCTGTCAACACTCCAAACCAGGAAGTGTTGGCAGCCATCTTGTTCCTCGGTAGAACCGAGGCATAGAAACAAGTGCGCAAACGCAAAAAGGGGCAGGGTAGAAACACCTGACCCCCTAGGCCTGCTTAGGGGGTCCCACAAGGACCACCAGGGCCAAAAAGCATTTTTATTTTTTTAAATCGGCGAGATTCGCGCACCCAGCGCGAATTTCGGCCGAAAATAAAAACGAGCGCGGGCTCCGCGCCCGTATTCAAAAGCCTCCGAGGTGGGCCAAGCCCGGGGACCGCCACCTCCCGGGGCACTAACATGTAAATTAGGGGGTCCGTTAAGGACCTCGAGCCCCGAGGACCACCACCTCCCGGGGCTATGTACAGATTGGGAGTGGGGCCGCGCGGCCCCCCTCCTGGAGCCTGTGATGGCCCTGGGGACCGCCACCCCCAGGGCCGGCTCCTGCAGTGTCCCGGGGTGCCCACCCCGGGACACTGCTGTTCTGCATGACAGGGCGGGAGCCTCGCGGCTCCCGCCCGGTCATTGCAAACTTGCTTTGCTTCACTGAAGCGAGAGCAGGGAAACGTGGCGCGTTTTAAGTTGGGAGATTTACTCCCCTTGAATCCTGAGGGTCCCTAAGGCCCAACTAGCCCACCAGGTACCTTCAGTAAGTGCAACAGAGTTGCGTTGCAGAGAGGTGTAAAAAGGGGCGTGGTCTCGGACCACCTCTCTGCAACGCATCTCTGTGGTGCTTACTGGAGGTACCTGGTGGGCTAGTTGGGCCTTAGGGACCCTCAGGATTCAAGGGGAGTAAATCTCCCAACTTAAAACGCGCCATGGGGCGCGTTTGCACACTTGTCACATCAGGCACCACCCGCTCCCTTCACCACTTTGCAAACAGGCCCTCTGGTGCATTGTAAATTGGGGGATTAAGTCCCCTTGAATCCTTCGGGTCCCTTGCGTCCAACTAGCCCACTAGGTACCTCCAGTAAGCGCCACAGAGCTGCGTTGCAGAGAGGTGTTAAAAGGGGAGTGGCCTTGGACCACCTCTCTGCAACGCAGCTCTGTGGCGCTTTCTGGAGGTACCTGGTGGGCTAGTTGGCCCCAGGGACCCTCAGGATTCAAGGGGAATTAATCCCCCAACTTAAAACCCACCAGGAGGCGCGTTTGCACAGTGGTGGAGGGAGGGGGCGAGCCTGATGTGACATGTGTGTACTTATCCAATCACTCCGCCAAAACCCAAGCACTTATAAATTCACCATGCACTCTCCTTGCAGTATTCAAATCATCCAGTCAGTACCCATGCACTCATGCAATGACCCATGCACTAACTCATGCACTGCTACAATACTCTGAGCACTACTGATGCAGTCCAGCCATCGCCCTGTCACTACCCATGCACTCCTCCTATCACCCAGCGAGCACCATGTACTTATCCAATCACTCCGCCAAAACACAAGCACTTATAAATTCACCATGCACTCTCCTTGCAGTACTCTAATCATCCAGTCACTACCCATGTACTCATATGCAATGACCCAGGCACTAACACATGCACTGCTACAATCCCCTGAGCACTACTGATGCAGCCCAGCCATCTCTTTGTCACTACCCATGCACTCCTCCAATCACCCAGCCAGCACCATGTACTTATCCAATCACTCCGCCAAAACCGAAGCACTTATAGATTCACCATGCACTCTCCTTGCAGTACTCTAATCATCCAGTCAGTACACATGCACTCATGCAATGACCCAGCAACTAACTCATGCACTGCTACAATACTCTGAGCACTACTGATGCAGTCCAGCCATCGCCCTGTCACTACCCATGCACTCCTCCGATCACCCAGCGAGCACCATGTACTTATGCAATCATTCCGCCAAAACCGAAGCACTTATAAATTCACTGTGCACTCTCCTTGCATTACTCTAATCATCCAGCCAGTACCCATGCACTCATGCAATGACCCATGCACTAACTCATGCACTGCTACAATACCCTGAGCACTACTGATGCAGTCCCGCCATCGCCCTGTCACTACCCATGCACTCCTCCAATCACCCAGCGAGCACCATGTACTTATCCAATCACTCCGCCCAAACACAAGCACTTATAAATTCACCATGCACTCTCCTTGCAGTACTCTAATCATCCAGTCACTACCCATGTACTCATGCAATGACGCAGACACTAACACATGCACTGCTACAATCCCCTGAGGACTACTGATGCAGCCCAGCCATCTTCTTGTCACTACCCATGCACTCCTCTAATCACCCAACCAGTAACATGTCCTTATCCAATCACTCCGCCAAAACACAAGCGATTATAAATTCACCATCCACTCTCCTTGCAGTACTCTAATCATCCAGTCAGTACCCATGTACTCATCCAATGACCCAGGCACTAACTCATCCACTGCTACAATACTCTGAGCACTACTGATGCAGTCCAGCCATCGCCCTGTCACTACCCATGCACTCCTCCTATCACCCAGTGAGCACCATGTACTTATCCAATCACTCCGCCAAAACCCAAGCACTTATAAATTCACCATGCACTCTCCTTGCATTACTCTATTCATCCAGTCAGTACCCATGCACTCATGCAATGACCCATGCACTAACTCATGCACTGCTACAATACCCTGAGCACTACTGATGCAGTCCAGCCATTGCCCTGTCACTACCCATGCACTCCTCCTATCACCCAGCGAGCACCATGTACTAATCCAATCACTCCGCCAAAACCCAAGCACTTATAAATTCACCATGCACTCTCCTTGCATTACTCTAATCATTCAGTCAGTACTCATGCACTCATGCAATGACCCATGCACTAACTCATGCACTGCTACAATACCCTGAGCACTACTGATGCAGTCCAGCCATCACCCTGTCACTACCCATGCACTCCTCCAATCACCCAGCGAGCACCATGTACTTATCCAATCACTCCGCCAAACCACAAGCACTTATAAATTCACCATGCACTCTCCTTGCAGTACTCTAATCATCCAGTCACTACGCATGTACTCATGCAATGACCCAGGCACTAACACATGCACTGCTACAATCCCCTGAGCACTACTGATGCAGCCCAGCCATCTCTTTGTCACTACCCATGCACTCCTCCAATCACCCAGCCAACACTATGTACTTATCCAATCACTCCGCCAAAACCCAAGCACTTATAGATTCACCATGCACTCTCCTTGCAGTACTCTAATCATCCAGTCAGTACCCATGCACTCATGCAATGACCCATGCACTAACTCATGCACTGCTACAATACTCTGAGCACTACTGATGCAGTCCAGCCATCGCCCTGTCACTACCCGTGCACCCCTCCGATCACCCAGCGAGCACCATGTACTTATCCAATCACTCCGCCAAAACCGAAGCACTTATAAATTCACTGTGCACTCTCCTTGCATTACTCTAATCATCCAGTCAGTACCCATGCACTCATGCAATGACCCATGCACTTACTCATGCACTGCTACAATACCCTGAGCACTACTGATGCAGTCCAGCCATCGCCCTGTCACTACCCATGCACTCCTCCTATCACCCAGCGAGCACCATGTACTTATCCAATCACTCCGCCAAAACCGAAGCACTTATAAATTCACCGTGCACTCTCCTTGCTTTACTCTAATCATCCAGTCAGTACCCATGCACTCATGCAATGACCCCTGCACTAACTCATGCACTGCTACAATACCCTGAGCACTACTGATGCAGTCCAGCCATCGCCCTCTCACTATCCATGCACTCCTCCAATCACCCAGCGAGCACCATGTACTTATCCAATCACTCCGCCAAAACACAAGCACTTATAAATTCACCCTGCACTCTCCTTGCAGTGCTCTAATCATCCAGTCACTACCCACGTACTCATGCAATGACGCAGGCACTAACACATGCACTGCTACAATCCCCTGAGGACTACTGATGCAGTCCAGCCATCTCCTTGTCACTACCCATGCACTCCTCCAATCACCCAACCAGTTCCATGTCCTTATCCAATCACTCCGCCAAAACACAAGCGATTATAAATTCACCATCCACTCTGCTTGCAGTACTCTAATCATCCAGTCACTACCCACCTACTCATGCAATGACCCAGGCACTAACACATGCACTGCTACAATCCCCTGAGCACTACTGATGCAGCCCAGCCATCTCTTTGTCACTACCCATGCACTCCTCTAATCACCCAACCAGTAACATGTCCTTATCCAATCACTCCGCCAAAACACAGGCGTTTATAAATTCACCATCCACTCTCCTTGCAGTACTCTAATCATCCAGTCAGTACCCATGTACTCATCCAATGACCCAGGCACTAACTCATGCACTGCTACAATACTCTGAGCACTATTGATGCAGTCCAGCCATCGCCCTGTCACTACCCATGCACTCCTCCTATCACCCAGCGAGCACCATGTACTTATCCAATCACTCCGCCAAAACCCAAGCACTTATAAATTCACCATGCACTCTCCTTGCATTACTCTAATCATCCAGTCAGTACCCATGCACTCATGCAATGACCCATGCACTAACTCATGCACTGCTACAATACCCTGAGCACTACTGATGCAGTCCAGCCATCGCCCTGTCACTACCCATGCACTCCTCCAATCACCCAGCAAGCACCATGTACTTATCCAATCACTCCGCCAAAACACAAGCACTTATAAATTCACCATGCACTCTCCTTGCAGTACTCTAATCATCCAGTCACTACCCATGTACTCATGCCATGACCCAGGCACTAACACATGCACTGCTACAATCCCCTGAGCACTACTGATGCAGCCCAGCCATCTCTTTGTCACTACCCATGCACTCCTCCAATCACCCAGCCAGCACTATGGACTTATCCAATCACTCCACCAAAACCCAAGCACTTATAGATTCACCATGCACTCTCCTTGCAGTACTCTAATCATCCAGTTAGTACCCATGTACTCATCCAATGACCCAGGCACTAACTCATGGCAAATACAGAGGAGGTCATGCTAATCACAGGGGTACCCCAACGCATAGTGTTCCCTAGTGTATGTAGGTGTTTTCACTGTATTCTAAGTGTCTTTTAGCATAGCACTGGCTCTAGGGCCGGTTAGTCAGTCAGTTACCACCAGTACCCGTCAGCAAAAAGTTGGGGGCACAGGAGGACTTTCTGCTCCTCTGTTGGTTCTTTCTGCACATCTCTTGCTTCTTCTTGCACTTTTCTTCGTCTTTCTGGACTTCTGTTGCCTCTTTCTGCATGTCTTGCTTCTTTGTGCGCTTTTCTTCCTCTTTCTTCACATGTCCTAACTTTGTAGGCATAGTTAGAAATTAGCATTTAAAAAACATTTGAAATTCACTGAAAAAACCATAGGTTTCAGGGACGTTATAGTTAGAAATTAGCATTTAAAAAACCTTTGAAATTCACTGAAAAAACCATAGGTTTCAGGGACGTTATAGTTAGAAATTAGCATTTAAAAAACCTTAGAAATACACTGAAAAAAAACAGAGGTTTCAGGGAGGTTATAGTTAGTTGGACATTTCACTTGTACAAAACCAGAGAAATTCCCCTGTTATAGTTAGTTCAGCTAACTATAACTTGCGCCCCCGCAATGCACTGCTGATGACGTCACATATTACACCATACACACACTCACCCGCCCATACAGCTGTTTTCACATGCACTCTTGAACCCATACACCCAGTGAATCAACCACTCACATGTCGGAAAAAGTTGTGGGCACAGGATGATTTTGGAACACGGCCTCTTTCTGCTCCTCTGTTGGTTCTTTCTGCACATCTTTTGCTTCTTCCTGCACTTTTCTTCGTCTTTGTGGACTTCTGTTGCTTCTTTCTGCATTTCTTTTGCTTCTTTCTGTGCGTTTTTTCTTCTTTCTTCACATGTCCTACCTCTGTAGGCATAGTTAGAAACTAGCATTTAAAAAACCTTTGAAATTCACTGAAAAAACCATAGGTTTCAGGCACGTTATAGTTAGAAATTAGCATTTAAAAACCTTTGAAATTCACTGAAAAAACCATAGGTTTTAGGGGCAGTTATAGTTAGTTGGGCATTTCACTCGTACAAAACCCGTGAAATTCCCCGTTATAGTTAGTTCAGCTAACTATAACTTGCGCCCCCGCAATGCACTGCTGATGACGTCACATATTACATCACTCACGACATGGTCAGTGACATCACTGATGACATCACTGATGACATCTCAAATGACATCACTGATGACATCATCCATGTGATAATTTCATGCATCTTCTCATACCCTAATATCACTTTTGATACACCCACTGTAAATTACAGACTGCCATTGTCAAAACCATAGACACTCCATCACCAATAACTACATACACACTCACTGATTCTTAGGTCTACACACACACATCTACTCACTCACCCGTACAGTCACTCATACTTACGGTACTCAGTACAGGACTATGATATTCACTCATACACTTATATAAACACTCATACACCGGCACTTATCCATAGAGGTACTCACACACCTAGTCAGTCATGCAAAAAAATAATCACACACCCATTTACTCACCTATACAGTTATACACACACCAGCTCACTTACTCATACAAATACTAGCACATTCTTACGCTCTTATACAATAACTGATACAAGCACACACGCATCCATACAGCCACTCTCACAATCACACACTCTCACTTATTGCCTTTTAAATACTCTAACACACATATATACTGCCTTTTACATATGTAGTTACTCACACATGTACCACTGAGATATACATTCACTCACTAACACACCGATACACACACTCACCCACCCAAGCAGTCCATCACAGATGCACTCTTCAAATCATGCACCCAGTGAATCACCCACTCACACATCTATGTACAGAGTCACACACAACCCACCCACACAAACACTCAGGCACCCATACAGGTACTCAGACAACCAATCAATAACCCATATAGACACTCATGTAGCTATTCGCAAATCCATGCATCCACTTACACACCAACAGACAAACGGATACAGACATTCACAGTTTAGTCAGTAACCCATGCATTCAGTAAGATACGTTTAATCATTCACTTGTAGAGTCAGTCACGCACCTACTCAATCATCCATTCAGACATTTATACACCCAGTCATTCTTCAATACGCCTTTGCCTATATATATTAAACATATTTAAACTTTACAGAAACACACAGTCACTGCATGATGTCATCAGGGATGTCATCAGTGATGTCATTTGAGATGTCATCAGTGATGTCATCAGTGATGTCACTGACCATGTCATGAGTGATGTAATATGTGATGTCATCAGCAGTGCATTGCGGGGGCGCGAGTTATAGTTAGCTGAACTAACTATAACGGGGGAATGTAATGGTGAATTCTAACTAAAGTCAGCAAAGTCTGTTTATTGTTTATGATTTTCACATATCACATGAGGTGTTTTTCTTTAAAAAGAGATGGAAGTTGCAAACAACCTAACCCGTGATCAAGGAGCAGACGGCTCCGAAACACATTGGGTCCTTGTTGCTGCATTAAATTAAATAAACCACGCTTTAACACATTGGAGCCGCGGTACATTTATATATGTATCGTGGGGCGCTCCGGTCCGCTCCTATCCTGAAAGTCTCGGGGTGATTCGTCAAGTGGGGGCCGAGAAAAAAGGGGGGTCCCAAAACGTGTTTTCCCCATGCAATTTTCCATAGGAACCTTTAGTCGCAGCTATAGTCCGAACTGCTGAACGGAATTACACCAAATTTGGCAAAAAGGTAGCCCTTGGTTCAGAGTCATGCCTTTTGGTTAAATGGTGTAAATCCGTTCAGTAGTTCCTGAGAAATTTGAAAAAGAAAACACATATATATCTGGGCGGAGCCTAACCACACATGTCATCGTGAGATCTGATTGGCTGTCAGCACTTCATCCTGGAATTGCTGGCAGCCATCTTGGGACCAATATAAATGATAGTACCCCATTGAAATGCATTGTAGTGAATCGAAGATTTTGAGGGTTACCAAAAGGAGAACTATAATGGGTGATAACAGACTTTAGTTACATTAGAATTCATTTGTTGATGGTACCATACTAATTTCAGGAATTCTGGTGTGTTCTAAGGTGATTTTACCCTGTGAAAAACCTTCTGCTGGGATATCATGAATCATGTTTGAGAGAAAACTATTTTCACATGCTTGTCCCATACAGTTTTGGAAGGTGCTCCAGAAGCTAAAATGAGAGCATATTTTCTGTAAATTCACATTATCTTTCTCAGTCATGTGAGAATGAAGTCTGACATTCTCAGTAAAACATGTACATCCAACAAGGGCAGAGACTGTCAGTTGATTCCTTTGTGTTCTACTGCAGCTTCCCAGAGTGTTCTAAAGAACAACTAGAGTGCTAACAGCCTTACTTATGACAAAAGTATGGCACACCTGAAGCCATCTTGATTGGAATAAACTGGTAACACTTAAAACCTTTAATTTAAAAAGGAACAAAATGATGGGGTTCATTTTGTCATAGAAATTATGGTTAGTGCTGTAGAAAGAAAAATTAGGACATGTTTCAAGTGTGATCTCAAATATCTTCCTGTTATATTTCAACAGGAGCAGCCTGTCAGTTGATGCCTTTGTGTTCTACTGCAGCTTCCCAGAGTGTTCTAAAGAACAACTAGAGCGCTAACAGTCTTACTTATGACAAAATTATGGCACACCTGAAGCCATCTTGATTGGAATAAACTGGTAACTCTTAAAACATTTAATTAAAAAGGAACAAAATGAGGGGGTTCATTTTGTCATAGAAATTATGGTTAATGCTGTAGAAAGAAAAATTAGGACATGTTTTAAGTGAGATCTCAAATATCTTCCTGTTATATTTCAACAGGAACAGCCTGTCAGTTGATGCCTTTGTGTTCTACTGCGGCTTCCCAGAGTGTTCTAAAGAACAACTAGAGCGCTAACAGTCTTACTTATGACAAAAGTATGGCACACCTGAAGCCATCTTGATTGGAATAAACTGGTAACACTTAAAACATTTAATTTAAAAAGAAACAAAACGAGGGGTTCATTTTGCCATAGAAATTATGGTTAGTGCTGCAGAAAGAAAATTTAGGGCATGTTTTAAGTGAGATCTCAAATCCTCTTCTATTTCATTAGAAAATTCTGACATGCAGACTGAAACAATCACTTTCAATACCAGCAGTAGACTTCCATTTAACTCCCTGGTGGGCAGTAGCTTTACTACAGTGATCTAATGAACAACTAGAGTGCTAACATTCTGAATTTATGGCAAATGTGTGACACATCTGAATGCCTTCTTGATGGAATCAAAGTAAAAAACTGAAAGCATTTCCTAATGAGGAGACTGCAGTAAATGACGAAAATAGGAAACTTCATAACAAATAAGTCTCCCAAGATGGCCACCAGAGAAAAAAGAGCCCAAATGTAGCACAAATATCACCCAGATGTAGCCCACATATAGCCCAATGACAGAAGTGTGCAAAACACTTTTTATTTTTAGTTTTTATGCAGTTTTATATAGTGCAAACTGGTCAGGTATTGGAGCGTTACATCTTACTTGGACCCCTTATTGCGTATTTTGCACGAAGTACATGAGATTGATCTTGCGAAACATTGAACTTTACGATTCTGTTAACCTGAAGTTGCTCTGAACCGGGCTTTGTAACACCCATTTTTACCTACTGGTTTTAATTAATTCTCACTGTATTGTATTAGGAAAGAGGATTTACTGTTTTTATGTACACTTTTATGATCTATGTTTCTAAATCAGATCAAATAAAGTTTAATGAATTCTATGGCAGGACGGAGGCGAGGATTATGCATATCTTTCCTCACTTTATTTGCATAGCAGTTCAAAGAAAACGTAACACAACAATCATTAAACAAAAGACTACACAACCCATGAACCATTAGGGGGTAGTCTCCAAGGCAACTATAGTCCAATCATATCACAGTCCATCGTATATAATATCGTGACGTCCCTTCCGCTTCCTCTTTCTTCACTGCTCGTCAGTTAAGTGCATTCCTTACATTCTTGGCTTAATCTGACGTTGTTGCTGTTTGTATAGCGGTTTCTTGTGCACGTTATTAGCATTATTGCCTTGGTATTGTTTCATATTCCCTGCGCAGCAGGCTCTTGCCCGAGCGCGTTCTCCCCTCGCAGTTTCTCCCGCTGTGTGCTCTGCGCGCGGTGAGATCCTGTCAGGCGCGTCTGGTCCGAGCGAGGCAGCTCCGTCGAGCGCTCCCGCTGGTCTTTACGCGCGTTTGGGAATCCGGTCACTCCTTTAGTGTCCGCTTTATTCCCGACCAACCCTCGCCTAATTTTGACACCGCTACGCAGTGATTTCCCCACACGGCCACGTTAGTGACCAGCGCCACCTGGTGGTGGTAATTGGTATTGCGCCTCAGTCTATTCTTATAACAGCTTCGGGAAAGCCCAGCTGTTGGAGCACCGGCGAGGGGCTGTCTTAAGGATTTTAAGGGCATTTGTTCTGTGCTCACACCCTCTGCTATCATGTCTTCTCCAGAAGACCATTTTTACTCCTCCTACCAGGAAGTGGAGGAGGAATGGCCCCCAACTTCTCCCCTCCAGCAGTGGACCAAGCCCTCTCTCTGGCTATTTCTAGGGCGCTGGCTCCTCTTAGGGATCAGGTTGATAAGCTGGCGAAAAGCATCCCTGGGGTGTTCAGTGACCCAGATCTGGTGGTGGCGGGTCCAAGTAGCTCCCAGATGGGGAATAAAAAGGCCGTTAAGCATAACGCGGGGCACTTGGAAGGATTTGATAAACTTACGGAGACCTTCCTCAAGAGTGCGCGAACGCTAAAACATGCACCCTGCCGGGAGGAGGAGGGGCCCGGAGAAAATTGCGACACTGTCACCACTATTGTAGACCCCGACGGCGGGTTTCCCTTAGAGGGAGAGAGTGTATCGGAGGACGATTTCTCCTCCGATGAGGATAAGGACTCGGGGCGTCCCTGGCGTCCAGATTCCCACTCCTCTCAGTCCCCGGTTGGGGACGGAGTCCACTCGGACATGTTCGAGCCTACCCAAATTTACCATCCTAGGTCGGCAGAGTGGACACCTGACGCCAAAGTGGCAGAGTATGTGGTGGGAAAATCCATCAACCCCTTGAAAGGGAGATCAGGAATAGGATGAGGGAGAATGCCCCAGGCCCTCACTGAAGGGGAAGGTGGCACACATGCCTGAAATTGATGAGAAACTATGTACCTTTTTCTCCAAGTATATGAGGGATCCCAAGAAAGGAATTGATAGGTCTTGGACGTGGTAGGGCCCTTGACTCAAATTATTCAATTGACGGAGCGTTCCAAAGAGTCAGGATCCTCTTTGTCCACGGATATTGTGGCTGGTTGGGCGCACTACCCTAAACCCTAAAACACTACCCCCTCCACTACCCAAACACCACTGCACTACCCTAAACCCTATAACACTACCCCCAGCACGACACCCTACACTACCCAAACATAACTGCACTACCCTAAACCCTAAAACACTACCACCAGCACGACTCCCTACACTACCCAAACACCACTGCACTACCCTAAACCCTAAAACACTACCCCCAGCATGACTTCCTACACTACCCAAACACCACTGCACTACACTAAACCCTAAATATACCCCCAGCATGACCTCCCACACTACACAAACACCACTGCACTACCCTAAACCCTAAAACACTACCCCAGCACTACCCCCTACACTACCCAAACACCACTGCACTAACATAAACCCTAAAACACTACCCCCAGCACAACCCCCTACACTACACAAACACCACTGCACTACCCTACACCCTAAAACACTACCCCCAGCATGACTCCCTACACTACCAAAACACCACTGCACTACCCTAAACCCTAAATCTACCCCCAGCACGACCCCCTACACTACCCAAACACCACTGCACTACCCTAAACCATAAAACACTACCCCCAGCATGACCCCCTACACTTCACAAACACCACTGCACTACCCTAAACCTTAAA
Source organism: Calotriton arnoldi (assembly GCA_963921515.1). Lineage (NCBI taxonomy): Eukaryota > Metazoa > Chordata > Amphibia > Caudata > Salamandridae > Calotriton > Calotriton arnoldi. The sequence continues at coordinate 83,214 of CAWUFW010015845.1, read as the reverse complement.
AACACTACCACCAGCATGACCCCCTACACTACTCAAACACCACTGCACTACCCTAAACCCTAAAACACAACCCCAGCACGACCCCTACACTACCCATACACCACTGCACTACCCTAAACCCTAAAACACTACCCCCAGCATGACCCCCTACACTACTGCACTACCCTAAACCCTAAAACACTACCCCCAGCACGACTCCCTACACTACCCAAACACCACTGCACTACCCTAAACCCTAAAACACTACCCCAGCACGACCCCCTACACCACCCAAACACCACTGCACTACCCTAAACCCTAGAAAAGAAACCCCCACCCCATGCCCAATCTCCCTTACCTCTCACTCCTCATGGTTCCTCTCTCCTCATGGTTCCTGCTTCATGTCATCTCTGAGGGGCGGTGCACGTCGATGTGAGGAAACGGAACAGCCTCTGTTTCCTTACAACGACATGGATCATCTACATGTTTTTTAGAACGCATGGTCATTTACCATACATACCTTTACAACAAAATTCGTTGTAAAGGCATGCGTGGTAAATGACCATGCGTTCTAAAAAATGCGTAGTAATGACTTCGTGATGTACAACGCATGCGTGGTAATGCATGCGTTGTAATGGTATCGCAAAGTAAAAAAGTCGTTGTAACGGCTGTTTACCGATCGAAGCTGGCCCCTGTTCTTCAGTGAGACGTTTATTTGATTAATTAGGAGGAAGGAATGTGGTTTTTTTACCGAAAAGTGCATTCCCGGCTGTTGTATTGTGAAAGTGTCCGCGTGGCCTGGTTTCACTTCCGGTGAGAGAGTGGAAGAGTCTGTTTGGATCTAAAGGAGTTCTGTTGTTGGACGGGGCCGGCGCGACATGTCATCAGAAAACATAGCTAATGGAAAGCGCCCTCCCTGAAGTGTGGAGCAGTGCCATGAGAGGTCAACGAGTGTGCGTCCCACCGCAGTATGACCGTACCGCGTGACTCATGTGCCGCCTCAAGGGTACGGGAGGCAGAAGCGGCATCGCAGGTCCTCTTGAAGACCGTTGTAGCACTAATTCTACATTTTGGTACTAGGGCATTTTAACTTCGTTGTTCCTGCCAGATACAAAGAGAAGATCCTGTGTTATTCAGTGCCCTCGTTACCTTTTTTGTGGGTTGTGGTGCTTGTCACTTCGCTGCCCCGCCAGTGCACACGACTGGGCACCCCACCTCGTGTGCCATCTGCAGGGCCTCTGCCCTCGGATCACTGGTTTCAGTTTCTGGAGTGGCAACATAAACAGTTGCTCCCAAAGGACTAGCCTGAACACTTAGGTGAATATCCCCTGCACCAGCATTCCACGGAAATTCTTTCCTAGCTCTCCCATGTCAACGAGCACGGCTCCGCTCGCGACACCGTATGACGTCATCGGAGCCATAAGAGGACCTCGTCGGCGTGCTGACGTCAGTTCCACCCATTTTTTCCGTGCCACCGAGGCAAACAGGGGACCGAGACATTTTCACATGTATACATAGTATAATAAATATATATATATTCACTGAAAAAACCATAGGTTTTAGGCACGTTATAGTTAGAAATTAGCATTTAAAAAACCTTAGAAATTCACTGAAAAAACCATAGGTTTCAGGCACGTTATAGTTAGAAATTAGCATTTAAAAAACCTTAGAAATTCACTGAAAAAACCATAGGTTTCAGGGGCGTTATAGTTAGTTGGACATTTCACTCGTACAAAACCATAGAAATTCCCCCGTTATAGTTAGTTCAGCTAACTATAACTCACGCGCCCGCAATGCACTGCTGATGACGTCACATATTACATCACTCATGACATGGTCAGTGACATCACTGATGACATCACTGATGACATCTCAAATGACATCACTGATGACATCATCCAGTGACTGTGTGTTTCTATAAAGTTTAAATATGTTTAATATATATGCCAAGGTGTATTGAAGAATGAGTGGGTGTATAAGTATCTGGATGGATGATTTAGTAGGTGCGTGACTGACTCTATAAGTGAGTGATTAAACATATCTTACTGAATGCATGGGTTAGTGACTAAACTGTGTGAATGTCTGTATCCGTCTGTCTGTTGCTGTGTAAGTGGCTGCATGGGTTTGTGAATAGCTACATCAGTGTCTATATGAGTTATTGATTGGTTGTCTGAGTATCTGTATGGGTGCCTGAGTGTTTGTGTGGGTGGGGTGTGTGTGACTCTGTGCATAGATGTGTGAGTGGGTGATTCACTGGGTGCATGGTTTCAAGAGTGCATCTGTGATGGACTGTATGGGTGGGTGAGTGTGTGTATGGGTGTGTTAGTGAGTGAATGTATATCTCAGTCGTACATGTGTGAGTAACTACAAATGTGAAAGGCAGTATATATGTGTGTTGGAGTATATAAATGGCTATAAGTGAGAGTGTGTGATTGTGAGAGTGGCTGTATGGATGAGTGTGTACTTGTATCAGTGATTGTATAAGAGCGTAAGAATGTGCTAGTATTTGTATGAGTAAGTGAGCTGGTGTGTGTATAACTGTATAGGTGAGTAAATGGCAGTGTGATTAATTATTTGCATGACTGACTAGGTGTGTGAGTACCTCTATGGATGAGTGGCGGTGTGTGAGTGTCTATGTAGGTGTATGAGTGCATATGATAGTCCTGTACTGAGTGACCATAAGTATGAGTGACTGTACGGGTGAGTGAGTGGATGTGTGTGTAGACCTAAGAATCAGTGAGTGGGTATGTAGTTATTGGTGTTGGAGTGTGTATGGTTTTGAGAATGGCAGTCTGTAATTTAGAGTGGGTGCATCAAAGGTTATATTAGGGTGTGAGAAGATGCATCAAATTATCACATGGATGATGTCATCAGTGATGTCATCAGTGATGTCATTTGAGATGTTATCAGTGATGTCACTGACCATGTCATGAGTGATGTAATATGTGACGTCATCAGCAGTGCATTGCGGGGGCGCGAGTTATAGTTAGCTGAACTAACTATAACGGGGAATTTCACGGGTTTTGTACGAGTGAAATGTCCAACTAACTATAACTGTCCCTAAAACCTATGGTTTTTTCAGTGAATTTCAAAGGTTTTTTAAATGCTAATTTCTAACTATAACGTGCCTGAAACCTATGGTTTTTTCAGTGAATTTCAAAGGTTTTTTAAATGCTAGTTTCTAACTATGCCTACAGAGGTAGGACATGTGAAGAAAGAAGAAAAAACGCACAGAACGAAGCAAAAGAAATGCAGAAAGAAGCAACAGAAGTAAAAGTGTTACATCCAATTCTATGGTATAAATAAATGAAGAATCAAAATGCATTTGCAAAATCATGATCATACATATATACATATAGACTAAGGCAAAAATATCAGAGGCAATCACATGATAACCCTCCTCCCAAAAACAAAAAAATAGTAAAGGTGTAATGTAAGATGGAATCATGTGCCCACTTGGTTTTGATTATGTGCTATTTTTTTGTTTTTGGCAGGAGGATTATCACTTGCTTGCCTCTGATATTTTTGCCTGAGTACAGGCAAATCTATCCGTTTAAATCTATATGTATATATGTATGAACATGATTTTGCAAATGCATTTTGATTCTTCATTTATGTATACCATACAACTGGATGTAACACTTTTACTATCATTTGTAGCATGTATCCGGTGCTAATCATGTAATGGTGAATTCCAACTCAAATCAGCAAAGTCTGTTTTTATGTTTATGATTTTCACGTATCACATGAGGTGTTTTTCTTTAAAAAGAAATGGAAGTTCCAAACAACCTAACCCATGAAAAAGGAGAAAACCGATCCGAAACGCGCTGGGTCCTCTTTGCTGCATTAAATGAAATAAACCACACATTGGAGCAGCGGTACTGTTCTTATTCAGTGGGAGTATAATACCCTTCTGTACAGGACACGGCTTTTGTTGGAGATATTTATATATATATATCCAGTCACTGTGTGTTTCTGTAAAGTTTAAATATGTTTTATATATATGCCAAGGTGTATTGAAGAATGAGTGGGTGTATAAGTTTCTGGATGGATGATTTAGTAGGTGCATGACTGACTGTATAAGTGAGTGATTAAATGTGTCTTACTGAATGCATGGGTTGGTGAGTAGCTACATGAGTGTGTATATCGGTTATTGATTTGTTGCTTGAGTATTTGTATGGGAGACTGAGTGTGTGTGTGGGTGGGTGTGAGGTGTGTGACTCTGTGCATAGATGTGTGAGTGGTTGTTGCTTTGTTTTTCCAAGCCATGCTGTCTACAGCTCAGGAACTAACTTGGAGAATTTCAGACAGTTTCCAAGTCAAGGCATGTACTAAATGAAGCACAATTGCATTCAGAAAAAGGCGCACAGCTATGTATGTATGCATGTATACATTGGGTATTTTTACAGTGCGGTACATTGCCAAAGACAAGCATAAAGTCAATAAGTCATAGGAGAAGAAGCTGGGTTGTGGATGGTTAATGCATTGTGATGCAGTGCTCTTTAAAGAGGTGAATCTTCAACCTTTTCCTAAATTGGAGCAGTTTTGGGGCGGTCATGATACATACAGGGATGTTGGCCGAACTCCTGGATATACAGATGGAAAAAGTCTGGTGTCCTGTTTTTTTTCTTTTTTACACTTCAGTCTGCAGCCTAATGTTGTCCTGGGAGTGCTCAGAACCACCAGAGACTGTGAGCTTGTTTAGATGAGGAACAGGGGTGCTGGTTGTGATGGCTTTATAAATTATGTAGCTGGTTTTGAAGATGGAGCGGGATGGGAAGGGGTGCCAATGGAGTTCCATCAGGATGGGTGATCATATTTCTTTAGGTCCTGGATGAGATGTGCTGTGGCATAAAGATGTCCTTAAGGGGTGCAATGTGGAGTTTGGCAGGCCATGGAGCAAGGCATTACCACCATCCAGATGAAAGAGTACAAGGGCTGAACAGGAGTTCTGAAGTCTCTTTCTGGAACAAACAGTTTGACTTTCTTTAGAAGAGAGAGCTGGTACCAGGCTGTCACTTTTTTGCAATGGCAATATGTTTCTTTAGGGTAAGGTTGGTGTCCCCAGTAAATCTAAGTAACTTGGCATTTGGTGAAAGTTGGGGTTCAACCCCATCAAGGTACAATTCTTTGAGCCAGGTTTGTTCTTTACAAATAACAGGAATTCTGTCTTGGATGGGATGAGCTTCAGGTGGACGGACTTCCAGTGTTGGATGAACAGAAAGCAGTGCTTGAGGAGTTGGATGTCTAAATCAGAGCAGACTTTCAAGTTCAGTTGTGTATCATCGGCATATTGGTGAATCTTGATGTGGTTATCTGTGAATAGAGTACCAAGTGGCTCCATGTAAAGCTTGAAGTTGACAAGATATAGTATAGAACCCTGGGGGACTGCACAGATATTTTGTGGCCTGGAGGTGCCCATATGAACAAACTGGTGTCTGTTGGAAAGGTAAGCGAACCAGTGAAGGATATTGCTGGTGAATCTCAGGGAGCGTATGAGGGTGGGATGGCTGACTGAGTCGAAGGAAGGCTAAGAGGTTCAGTAATATCAGGAGGCAGGGGGTCATCATCTGTGGTCAAGAGGGCATCGTCTACAATCAGTAAGGTAGCAGTCGACATATTGCAGCATGAACATAGAATGCTTTTTCAATGATCTTGCAGATAAACAGTAGGTGAGAGATGGGCCAGTAGTTGACATGGTCATCATGGTCCAGTGTAAGTTTCTGTAGGAGTGGGAGGATATATCCTGTCTTATGAGCTTCAAGGAAGATGTCTTGAGTGGGTGAGGCACTGACAATGGTGAGTCGAAGTAAGAGACAGTCACCAGTGAGAGATTTGATGAAGAATGAGGGTAAGACATCATCTTTTTAGGAAGTGGTTTTGAAGGAGTCGAGTATGTCAGGGAGATCTGGGAGGGATAGGGCTTGGAGGCTGACCATTGTCAAGTTCATGGGAAAGGACGGGTGTAAGGGGAAACATCCTTTATAACGCAATCTTAACCATGCAATGCTTTTACCATGCATCCATTACCGCGCAATACCTTTACCACGAAAGTCTTTACCACACATATGCCTTTACCACTCATGCCTTTTTAGAGTTTAGGGTGGGTAAGGGTATTTGAATGGTAAGGGTATTTTTAGGGTTTAGGGTGGGTAAGGGTATTTGGGTGGTAAGGGTTTTTTAGGGTTTAGGGGTGGGTGAATATAGGGGTCAATAAGGGATATATATATATACACACACATATATATATATATATATATATATATATATATATATATATATATATATATATATATATATATATATATATATATATATATATATATATATATATATATATATATATATATATATATATGAGAACACAGTCCCAACTTCACATTAGATGAAGAAACGCAGGTACAGACCACAACGTGCTGCTAGTAGATATTTTAGTGCAATTTTATTCCGTGCAAATCGGCATGACGCGTTTCGGCCGTGTCACCACGACCTTGATCACATGACACGCTGGAAGCAGTTTTTCCTTTAAATAGTCACACAAAGTACCCTCCTCCCTACTTAGCCAATAACCTCACACAATAAAACTAAACAACATATTATTGGAAATCAGGGAAAAAAAACATATATATTTACAAATGGAATTAAGTAAATAATTATTATGCACATGTTATAAATAATTACCGCAATGGTTCATAATACATCCTAAAATTTCCTGATCCTACAGAATATCGTGTGCGGTTATGGCTGACAGCACTGGAGGCTAAATCCAAATAAACACCATAAATTTAAAGTGCAAGTGCTTAAAAATTAAAAAATAAAATAGTAATGATAATAAACAAAGAAACAGGGTTTAACCCACGTATATCTCGGCCGCTATTCAAATCATAGATAGGCCCCTAGGTACAATTACAAATATGAGAAAAAATTAAAAAAAGAGACAGAGAAACTCTATAGCGAATTAAACTATATAGACAATACTATTATGCAAATCATATTATAAAGCAGACACCCTCAAGTGGAAAAGATCAAGAACCACCCATTAAAATTAATAGTATAAGATAATATTAATACAATCAAAAACTAGAAATAGAAATAGAATCCAATAGCACCAGTACCCATTGAAGTTATATTACTTAATCCACTGTAACTAACTCAAAGATCAGAAAATTTCTAAATGCCTATACCACTTCTATTCATTGCTTAATACGTTTTTTTCCAGAGATATATCTGTTATCACTCTATTTATACATGATAATGTTGCTGATGGATATTAAAGTGCAAATGCAAAATATCACAACATAAATGACACAAATAAATATATATCACTAAAACCAATGTATAAACTAAATAATGTACCCTGAAGGGTGGTAAAACAATCCAAGTTCAGCATTACATTTGAATAGTAATTGTATAAAGTGCAAGTGCACTAACACCGATAAGTCTTGGCAGTATATGGACTCGTAATATGTACTCATGGATACTATATGTACTAAAATTTTAGCTTTATGCAAAAGGGCAGTTTATGAGCAGCACAAAGAGAACAATCCAAACACAACCAAACTAACAATAATGTATGTGCAAAATAGCAAAACTGTGCAAAATAGCAAGAAACTAGCAGCATGAGGGAAACACATCTTACATATAAGACATAGATTAAAGTCGCAGATGATAGAGTAGAATAAAATATTAGTGCCGCATCATAAAAACCGTCTAAAAAACAGGTAAAACAGCCCCAAAAAAAACCTAACAAAACCAAAAGGTTAAAATCAGGTTAAAACTAGAGCATGAACCGGCCCAAAGATCGGCTAAAATAACGCACACACTAAAATTCATCTGTAAAAGTATAGCTGAATAGTCATTACACGACACAACAGAGGGTGCTCATAAGAAATTGTGCAAATCCTCTCCTGTATTGAGCCCATGGGGCATCTTGGTATCTAGCAGCAATATATAGTGTGATTCCAGTTGCCTTAATCTTTTTTCTCTGTTACCACCTCTTGATCGTTTAGGTACCGCATCAATAACAAAGTATCTTAATTCATTTAGGTTATTGTGGTGGACTAATTTAAAATGTCGCGCCAACTTAAAACACGCCACGGGGCGCGTTTGCACAGTGGTGAAGGGAGGGGCGGGGCTTCAGGTGACATGTGTGCAAACAGGCCCCGTGGCGCGTTTTAAGTTGGGGAATTAAATCCCCTTCAATCCTGAGGGTCCCTGGGGGCCAACTAGCCCACCAGGTATGTCCAGAAAGCGCCACAGAGCTGCGTTGCAGAGAGGTGTAAAAAGGGGCATTGCCTCTGAACACCTCTCTGCAACGCAGCTCCCTGGCGCATACTGGAGGTACAGGGTGGGCTAGTTGGACCCCAGGGACCCTCATGATTCAAGGGGCCTTAATCCCCCAACTTAAAACGCGCCACGGGGCACGTTTGCACAGTGGTGAAAGGAGGGGGCGGGCCTTGAGGTGACATGTGTGCAAACAGGCCCGTGGCGTGTTTTAAGTTGGGGGATTAAGTCCCCTTCAATCCTGAGGGTCCCTGGAGTCCAACTAGCCCACCAGGTACCTTCAGTAAGCACAACAGAGTTGCGTTGCACAGAGGTGAAAAAAGGTGCGTGGCCTTGGAACGCCTCTCTGCAACTCAGCTCTGTGGTCCTAACTGTAGGTACCTGGGGGGCTAGTTGGGCCCCAGGTACACTCAGGATTCAAGGGGCCTTAATCCCGCAACTTAAAACGTGCCACGGGGCGCGTTTGCACACATGTCACCGCAGGCCCCCCCTCCCTTCACCACTGTGCAAACGCGCCCTGTAGCGCGTTTTAAGAGGTAGTTTTAATCCTCCTGCCCTATTATGTACTAGGGACTTACAGAGGAGGTCATGCTAATCACATGGGTACCCCAACGCATAGTGTTCCCTAGTGTATGTAGGTGTTTTCACTGTATTCTAAGTGTGTTTTAGCATAGCACTGGCTCTGGTTAGTCAGAGTCAGTTACCACCAGTACACGTCGGAAAAAGTTGTGGGCACAGGATGATTTTGGAACAAGGCCTCTTTCTGCTCCTCTGTTGGTTCTTTCTGCACATCTTTTGCTTCTTCCTGCACTTTTCTTCGTCTTTGTGGACTTCTGTTGCTTCTTTCTGCATTTCTTTTGCTTCTTTCTGTGCGTTTTTCTTCTTTCTTCACATGTCCTACCTCTGTAGGCATAGTTAGAAACTAGCATTTAAAAAACCTTTGAAATTCACTGAAAAACCATAGGTTTCAGGCACGTTATAGTTAGAAATTAGCATTTAAAAAACCTTTGAAATTCACTGAAAAAACCATAGGTTTTAGGGACAGTTATAGTTAGTTGGACATTTCACTCGTATAAAACCCATGAAATTCCCCCGTTATAGTTAGTTCAGCTAACTATAACTCGCGCCCCGTAATGCACTGCTGATGAAGTCACATATTACATCACTCATGACATGGTCAGTGACATCACTGATGACATCACTGATGACATCTCAAATGACTTCACTGATGACATCATCCATGTGATAATTTCATGCATCTTCTCACACCCTAATATAACTTTTGATACACCCACTGTAAATTACAGACTGCCATTGTCAAAACCATAGACACTCCAACACCAATAACTACATACACACTCACTGATTCTTAGGTCTACACACACACATCTACTCACTCACCCGTACAGTCACTCATACTTACGGTCACTCAGTACAGGACTATGATATGCACTCATACACCTATATAAACACTCACACACCTGCACTTATCCATAGAGGTACTCACACACCTAGTCAGTCATGCAAAAAAATAATCACACACCCATTTACTCACCTATACAGTTATACACACACCATCTCACTTACTCATACAAATACTAGCACATTCTTACGCTCTTATACAATAACTGATACAAGCACACACGCATCCATACAGCCACTCTCACAATCACACACTCTCACTTATAGCCTTTTAAATACTCTAACACACATATATACTGCCTTTTACATATGTAGTTACTCACACATGTACCACTGAGATATACATTCACTCACTAACACACCGATACGCACACTCACCCACCCAAGCAGTCCATCACAGATGCACTCTTCAAATCATGCACCCAGTGAATCACCCACTCACACATCTATGTACAGAGTCACACACACCCCACCCACACAAACACTCAGGCACCCATACAGATACTCAGACAACCAATCAATAACCCATATAGACAGTCATGTAGCTATTCGCAAATCCATGCATCCACTTACACACCAACAGACAAACGGATCCAGACATTCACACAGTTTAGTCAGTAACCCATGCATTCAGTAAGATACATTTAATCACTCACTTGTAGAGTCAGTCACGCACCTACTCAATCATCCATTGAGACACTTATACACCCAGTCATTCTTCAATACGCCTTTGCCTATATATATTAAACATATTTAAACTTTACAGAAACACACAGTCACTGCATGATGTCATCAGTGATGTCATCAGTGATGTCATTTGAGATGTCATCAATGATGTCATCAGTGATGTCACTGACCATGTCATGAGTGATGTAATATGTGACGTCATCAGCAGTGCATTGCGGGGGCACGAGTTATAGTTAGCCGAATTAACTATAACGGGGGAATTTCACGGGTTTTGTACGAGTGAAATGTCCAACTAACTATAACTGTCCCTAAAACCTATGGTTTTTTCAGTGAATTTCAAAGGTTTTTTAAATGCTAATTTCTAACTATAACGTGCCTGAAACCTATGGTTTTTTCAGTGAATATATATGTATATATATATATATATATATATATATATATATATATATATATATATATATATATATATATATATATATATATATATACAATTACAGCTCCAACGTGCATTCATGCACACCAAGAGATACGGACAACTTTGTAAGCTTAGTGCCCAGTGAAGCGCTTTATTTTTTAGTTCAGTGCAAAGTCGATCACTATATATGTTTTTGTTTGTTTTTTTACTGCTCTGCGCCTCTGTATCTGCTGGAAGCAGGACAGATGATTGGGGGCGGTATACAACATAACATTACAGATGGCTAACGTAGGAAAGTAGGATCTGCTTCTTATGGTTACCCCCACTTTTTGCTTGATGTTACACTGTTTTGACTAGTCTGAATGAGGTTCCTGCTAATCAGGACCCCAGTCTATCTGCTTTCTCCTTAAACTGTTATGCATCTACTTAAGTATACTCCAGATTGGATACTGAGGTACCCTTGTCAGTCCCTAATATATTGTACCCATGTACCCAGGGCATAGGTACGCCAGAGGCCTCCCATGGGCTGAAGCATATATTATGCCACCCATGAGAGGCCATACAAAATGGAACTACAGGCCTGCCATTGCAGCCTGTGTAAGATGGTGCATGCACGACTTACATTAGATATAGGTTTACTATATCTATAGGTCACTACACTTAAAACCTAGAAGTCACCCCTATAGAAGGCCTTAACAATCCTGAAGGCAGGGTGCTGGGTTTTACGTGAGAGGGTGCCCCTGCATGAGCAGGGCACCCCTGCAGCCTTTGGAGACCATTCTCCCAGGTTGTCGGTGAGGCAGCCAGACATATAGGTAGAGGTGCATTATATGCTCGCGTAAAATGCTATCTCAAAAACGGCTGCAAAAAACCATGTCGTTTTTGGTATCAAACACCTTGGAATCATACCTCCACACTGGTAACCGGTGTGGGAGGTATGATTCCACTCTGCAGAAGCAAGCTTCGTGGGGTCCCTGGTCTTCCCGGTACCAGCCTTCTCGACCCGGACAACACAAAATGGTTGCTGCTGACCAGAGACACATTTCTGCCCTCCTGCTGCTGAGCCAAGCTCGAGCAGAGGAAGCCAGAACAATAGGCATCCTGTCACAGGGAGGTGTGACCACCTCGCATACAGGATTAAGTGTATTGGGGCTGGGTGGGTGCACTTCCAAAGTGCCTGAAAGTCTGCACGAGGGGCACAAATCTGGTGTCCCTGTGCATAGTCCAGTTCAAAGCAGTCCTGGGAGCCCTTGGCTCCTGCTCTGGTGCAAAACTGGACATGGGAGTAACCTCCCCTGGAAGGGTCCCCTGAATCTGTCCAACCCTCTCCCGTGGGTACAAAAGGGCTTACCTGGCTGTAGGACCCTAGATTCGACATGGACAAGATTCTGATCAAGAAACCACTGACCTTCAACCGTCTGGACACTCTGGACTTCGACTGGGCCTGACTTTCTCCCCCTCTCCGTCCAAAGCATACTCTGTGCCCGTGCACCATACAGGCTCCATGCAGGACCTGTGGAGCAACAAGGACAACTGAAGTATCTCCCTTGGGGTGAAGGAGTCACTCCCCTGCATTCGCAGGCACGTAATGCAACTGACTGGTCTGCTGATCCTGAGCTCCTGCGGACTCCGAAGGCTCCAGCAAAACAGGAGGTGGGTTCCTATGTTCCTTGAGTTTGAGGCCAGTATCCCTCATGGGGACCGCATAACTCGAAACCCTGTACACCGCATACTTTTGCAAGTGCATATGCTTGTTGGCATTCCCCAACCAAGTGCATTGGGCTGTCAATAGCCCCTATCTCTGCGCACATTTTGAACAAAGGACTTTGGCCTCCTCACATTCTGTGCCCTGCAAGCTGTGACTTTGTGAAACTGCTGGAGGTACCCTTGCGACTCCTGTGCCTTCGGGTCCACTTGAGGGACAACACTGCTTTTCTTGGGCTCCCCTGGTTGCTCGCGGCCTGCCCTGACTCCCCTTGCTGTGGCGAGTCCCCTGGTCCTTGCTGGGCCAGACGATAACCTTCTTTGACCTTCTTTGTGGGTTGCCGCTGCCAAGGCTTGTTGGTGCTCCCACTGGACACCGACCCCTCAGAACTCGACATCCTTCGTGGGACAGCTCGTATCTGTCTCCTGGTCATCCTCAACTTCTCCTGGTCCCTGCATCTGTAGAGTCAAGGTCTCCTTCTTCACACCTGAAGCACCCGACATCAGTGGGCATTTGTCTACCGAGCCCCTGGTCACTCCTGAGTTACCCATACTCTGTCCCCTCTGCTTTCAGGTTCCTTCCATCAAGAATCCACCTGTGGGTTCCACCGGACACTTTTCTTCTTTCCAGCAGTGGCATTTCTTTGAAGACTTCCATTGAGAACGACAACAGTTTCCGACGCCACTTCAGCCCTATGCACCCGGCTTCCCTGGGATAGGTAACTCTGGTACTTCGGTATCCACGGGTGGGGTGGCTTTCCAACCCTCTAAGTTCCAAAGGGTTTCTTCGTAATCCACTGGGAAGGGTCCTTAAACTGTAAAACTGCAACTGCAACTCTCCCATTGAATAGTACATAGCACGCGGTCGTGTTCTCACACTGCAACCGTCCTCTGTGAGGTCCCTACTTACTCACCTTGGGTGGTTCCTTGGGGTCCCAGCAGTTCTTCACCCTCTAGACATTGTCTTGACTCAAGTCGTGGTTCTTATACCACTATTGTAGTATACGGTTTGGTCTCTCCCTGGAGCCCACTGTGTATTAGTACTACTTACGATTGTTTCTGTGCTACAGTATTGTGTGCTTTGTGTTTATCTGTGTGTAGCAGATACTGTGACGTATTTAAGGTGTGTTATAATAATAAATACATATTTTTATAACTACTGTGTGGTTCTCCTTTCATTTAACAAATACAATAAGGTTGCATTCTGGTAAAACAAGCTGCTCAACATTCCTTCAAGACTAAGCCTGAAGGCTGCTCTCCAGAGCTACCACTTGGATAGTTTTCTAAGGTTATTTTTTACCTCTTAAATCACCATAAGGGTTGTTTGGACTGGTGCAAGGTGCCCACTTTAATTAGTGGACAGCATATACCAGGCTAACTTCTCACATTGGTGTGCAACAGTTGGGATTCAAGCCTGCATTGTTTTACCAGATAAATCTTTGTATTGATTAACTGAAAACCACTAAGTACTAGGCACATATAATACTAGCTTAGAATAAGTAAGTTCTACTGAACGTAGCGTTGGGTAAGTCAAGGGTCTAGCACACCCTTTCTCCAACCTCAGAGAGTTTAGTTCCCACTAGGTTAGGTAGGTGCAACACCTCACCACACTTGGTATGTCTTCTAAAGGAGATGCCAGTTGCTCTCTGCCCTCTAGATACAGTGAGCTTTCATTCCAAGAACTGAAAGCCCTGTGTGCCTCTAGAAAGCTGAAGACAGGGAGAAATTCCAACACTCAACGCCTCATAGAGGCCTTACTTCTTGATGACCTTAGGAAGACCCCTGGGTCAGATGAACAGGAGACAGTGGGTGGGGCAGGGAATGAGGACAGGTCAGGAGGTGACACATTTTATGACCTAAAGTCAAACCCTTGCCAGGAAGAACAAGATGGTTCCCACCTGGACAACTCAGATCTTCAGGGATATGATGGAGAAGGCCAAGATGCCACCCTCTTCACCCCTCCTGGAAGAGTGCAGAGTTTACCAAGGAGATCTGTATCTCCCTCTGCAGAGTCTAATCACTCAGGACAGTCTGTAGGGACCTCTGTATCTAGCAAGAGGGACCACTCTTTTGATAGGGAATACCAATTTCTGGAACTTGAGAAAGCTAAGCTTATTGTATTGTATTGTATTGTAATTGCATTTATATAGCGCTTACTACCCCTGACGAGGCGTCGAAGCGCTTTTTCGGCGAGTAGCACGCTACTCCGGGACCCATAGAGGATTAGTGTTGAATTAGTATAGTGAAACATGCAAGTACATTTTAAGTGGTGGATAGGTTAGTCAGTTATTTGGATTTGGAATGATAGCAGAAGGATAGAGGAGGAAAAAACGTTTGTATTTATATAGCGCTTGTTACCCCTGATGGGGTGTTGAAGCACGCTACTCCGGAAGCCCATAAAGGATTAGTGGTGAATTAATATGGTGAAATATGAAAGTAGTTTCAGTGGTGGATATTAGTCAGTTATTTGGAGTGAGAAGGATAGCGGAGGGATAAAAAGGGAAGAAAGGTTTGCATTCATATAGCACTTGTTACCCCTGATGGGTGTTGAAGCGCTTTTCTGGCGAGTAGCACGCCACTCCGGAACCCATTAAGGATTAGTGTTGAAAATTAGTATAGTAAAAAATGAAGTAATTTGAGTAGTGGATATGTTATTCAGTTATTTGGGTAGAGAAGGGTAGGTGGCGGGATAGAAGAGGGAAAGAGGTTTGTATTTATATAGCGCTTGTAACCCTGATGGGGTGTTGAGACGCTTTATTGGCGAGTAGCACGCTACTCTGGAACCCATAAAGGATTAGTGGTGAATTAGTATAGTTGAAAATGGAATTTGCGAATTGAACATGTTAGTCTGTTAATTTTGATTGAAAAGGATAGTGGAGGGATAAAAGAGTGAAGGATTTTTTTTTTTTTAGGTCTTAGCAGTAGGAGGAGGCTTTTGGATGAGTAAAAGGGGGTTTTGGAGGGGAGGAGTCAGGGAAGAGTTTAGAAAGGTTTGTTTTAGGGGATCGGTATAGTAAAAGAGGTGTCAGATGATGCAAGGAGGGTAGAGAAGGAGAGAGTCTAGAAAGGGTTATTTTGGGGATCATAGTAGTGGTATGGGGTTTGGGATAAATGAGAGTGTGGATGTAGAGAATATATTGATAAATGTATAGGATGAGAGATAGGGTAGTGCATTGGAAAGAGTAGTAGAAAGAAGTTTGAGATGAGTCAGAAGGTTGGGCTGGAAGATATATTGAGATATGTATAGGCTGAGAACTAGGGTAGTGCCTTGGAAATGCTAAATTAGAAGAAAGGGATAAATATATAGATCCATAAGTACATTGAAAGTATATAGATACATAAAGGAGGTAAGTATATGTAGATTAAAGATATTGATAGAGGCACAGGATGAGAAATAGGGTAGTGCATTGGATATGCTTTTTCAGGAGAAAAGTAACAGAGACACAGATCCAAGTACATGGAAGGTACATAGATGCACAATGGAAGTAAGTACATGTAGACCAAAGATGATATTTATTTATTTATTATTATTATTTTTTTTTCTCTCAACAACATAATTATTCTACATGTTTATACAAAGCAATACACAAAGATAGGTACATGTCTATAGTGAAAACAAATGCTTATATACAGAGGGATATGCTGTAAATTTCTGTTTGCGTATGGTGCTTATGTGGGGAAGAGCCAATTCTTGAGTAGTTTTCTGAAGATAAGGTGGTTGTCGGTGGATCTTATGTTGGGGGTAAAGAGTTCCATAGTTTGGCTGCTTGAACAGAGAAGGATGTGCCACCCATGGTTTTTTTCTTGTATCTTGGGATTTTGAGGCGAGATGCTCCTTTAGAGCGGAGGTTCCTCTGTTGAATGTGTTTGGTGATTTTATTCCTGATGAAGAGCGGTCCCATTCCATGTATTGCTTTGTGGGTGATACAAAGCAGCTTGAACGTGGATCTTCTGGCAACCGGTAACCAATGCAGGGCTTTCAAGGCAGGGGAGATGTGGTCTTGTGGTTTGATATGCAAGAGTATGCTCAGGCAACAACAATTGGCCCTGGACAAAAAGTCCCTAGAAGTCCAGAGAGCAGGAAAAAGTTGGGACTAGAGTCCCATGGTGGCAGTAACAGTGTCCCTAGAGTTAAAGAACATTCTTTTGACAATAGGAACCTGAGCAAGATTGTCCCTCCCTACCATGGTGGGGATGCCATCCATAAATGGATAACTGCTTTAGAGAGGGCCTGTAAAGTTCAGAGGGTCCCTCAAGAGCAGTGGGCAGCTATCTTGTGGCTCTCCTTTGCTGACAAAGGTAGAGATAAGCTCATCACTGCTAGAGAAGAGGATGCTGACAATTATTCAGTCCTGAAGAGTGCTCTCATTCATGGGTTTGGCTTAACCACTGAACAGAATAGGATTAAGTTCAGAGACACCCAGAAGGCACAGAATCAAGACTGGGTAGACTTTGTGGATAGTGCCATTAAGGCTCTGGAAGGCTGGTTGCTTGGCAGCAAAGTGAATGATTTCAAGGGATTGACAGTTTGATTATGAGAGTGCAGATCCTTAATAATTGCCAAAATCAGTTGTTGCATAAATACCTGGTTGACTCTGATCTGACTTCTCCCCAAGAACTGGGAAAGAAGGCAGATAGGTGGGTCAGAACCTGGGTGAAGCAGAGAAACCAGAACCATGGTGGTGACCAAAATAAGCAAGGTGCTAAAACTTCAGATAAGTGTGGGGACAAGGGTAAAGATGATAAGTCTTCATCAGGGCCCTAAAAACCTGCATCCTGGGGTGAGTCACAATCCAAAAAAGGAAAAGGCAAAAATAAACCTTGGTGTTACTTATGTAAAGAAAAGACCCATTGGACAAAAGATGCCAATTGTCCAAAGGCCAAGGATTCAACTCCAACCACCACTGCCCCTAAGGCAACTGCTCCCCCTAGTACAGTTTCAAGTGGTGGTACAAGGAACAAGGGATTAGTAGGGTTAACCTTGGGCTCTGAGATGGGTTCTGGCTTAGTCATATCTCCAGCTCAGGCTGTACTTGTCTGTGATGGTGGCATGTATATTGCCACCCTATTTGTCAGTCCCAGTAACCTGGGCAAATAGAGATAGCAGCCTTTGATAAATGGTAAGGAGGCCATGGCATACAGGGACACAGGTGTGTCACTATGGTGACAGAGGATCTTGTGAGCCCTGACCAGATCGTACTTGGTGAGATATACCAAGTGACCAATGCTAACAATGTCAGGACTGATTATTCCTTGGCAGTTGTTAATTTCAGCTGGGGAGGGGTAACTGGCCCAAAGAAAGTTGTGGTTAGCTCAGACCTTCCAGTAGAATGCTTCTTGGGCAATGGTTTGGAGACCTCAGCCTGGGCTGAGGTGGAACTTAGGACTCATGCAGCAATGCTGGGCATCTCTGCAGATGTGTGTGCTGTGACCAGGTCACAGGCCAAACTGACTTCTACTGAACAGGCCCTCGATTATGAAAGAATGGACCAGGTGCCTTCCAAGAGAAGGAGCAGGAGGGGTAAGGCTGTGTCTTCCCCCCAGACTCAGAGAAAGGATCAGTCTCTTGAGGGAGATGATCTCAGTCCCTGTGAAGGAACTGTCTCAGATGAACTGGAACCTGATCAGGTTGAGTTCTTGGGGACAAGGGGCCCTTTCAGGGCAGATCTGAGCCAGGAGCAGCAAACCTACCCCTCTCGTGAACCCCTCAGACAGCAAGCTGCTGCTGAGGATGCTGGGAGTGTCAGTGGATCCCACATGATCTATTGGGATGAGGGACTCCTCTACTCAGAGGGTAGAGGCCCCAAGCCTGGTGCCACCAGGAGGTTGGTCATACCTCTGAAGTTTAGGGGCTTCCTACTCACCTTGGCACGTGACATCCCCTTAGCAGGACACCTAGGCCAAAGTAAGACTTGGGACAGGCTTGTCCCTCACGTTCACTGGCCTCACATGTCTGAGGACACCAAGGAGTTTTGCTGCTCCTGTAGCACCTGTCAAGCCAGTGGTAAGTCAGGTGGTACCACAAAGGCCCACCTAATACCACTACCTGTGGTGGGGGTTCCCTTTGAGAGGGTTGGGATTGACATAATTGGTCCCATGAACCCTCCAACTGTATCTGGGCACAGTTACATACTTGTGGTGGTGGACCATGCCACTAGGTATCCAGAAGTAATACCCCTTAGGACCACCACAGCTCCTGTGGTGGCCAGGGCCCTCCAGGGAATTTTTTCCAGAGTGGGTTTCCCTAAGGAGGTCTTAACTGACAGAGGTACAAACTTCATGTCCAGTTATATCACTGCAATGTGGAAGGAGTGTGGAGTGAACTACAAGTTCACCACACCCTATCACCCACAATGCAATGGGTTGGTTGAAAGATTCAACAAAACCCTAAAGGGCATGATCATGGGCCTCCCAGAAAAGCTTAGGCGAAAATGGGATGTCCTGTTGTCCTGCCTTCTCTTTGCCTACAGAGAGGTCCCACAAAAGGGGGTTGGCTACAGCCCTTGTGAACTTTTGTTTGCACATCCAGTTAGGGGTCCCTTGTGTTTAGTGAAGGAGGGATGAGAGTTACCTCTCAAACCACCTAAGCAAGACATTGTGGACTATGTACTTGGTCTCTGCTCCAGGATGGCTGAGTACATGAAGAAGGCCAGCAAAAACCTTGAGGCAAGTCAAGAATTGCAAAAAGCTTGGCATGACCAAAAGGCTGCACTGACTGTTTATCAGCCAGGACAGAAAGTATGGGTGTTGGAGCCTGTGGCCTCAGCAGCTCTCCAGGACAAGTGGAGTGGGCCCCATACTATTCTTGAGCAGAAGGGAGAGGTCACCTACTTGGTGGACGCTGGAACTCCTAGGAGCCCCATAGGGTGCTGCATGTAAACAGGCTCAAACCCTATGTGGACAGGGCAGACATGGGCTTGCTCATGGCTACTGATGAGGGACAGGAGGAAGAGAGTGACCCACTCCCTGATCTCCTCTCACAGAACCCTGATGATGGCTCAGTTGATGGTGTAGCCTTAGCAGGCAGCCTCACTGAGCAACAGCAGATTGATTGCAGGAAGGTCCTCAATCAATACAGGCACATGTTTTCTTTGTCTCCTAGTCAGACCACTTGGTGTACCCATGAAGTGGACACAGGTGAGAGTCTACCTGTTAAAATAAGATTTACAGGCAGCCTGATCATGTCAGAGATTGCATCAGGACTGAGGTCCAAAAGATGCTAGAATTGGGAGTGATTGAACCCTCAGCTAGCCCTTGGGCTAGTCCAGTGGTCCTGGTACCCAAACCTCATACCCAGGGTGGCAAGAGAGAAATGAGGTTTTGTGTGGACTACAGGGGGCTCAATGCAGTCACTAGGACTGATGCTCACCCTATTCCAAGGGCAGATGAACTCATTGACACTTTGGCCTCCGCCGAGTTCTTGAGCACATTTGACCTCACTGCTGGATATTGGCAAATCAGACTAGCTGAAGATGCCAAACCAAAAACAGCATTCTCAACCCCTAGTGGGCATTATCAATTTATTGTGATGCCCTTTGGTTTGAAGAATGCACCTGCCACATTCCAAAGGTTGGTGAACAAAGTCCTTACAGGCCTGGAAGCCTATAGTGCAGCATATCTTGATGATATAGCTGCTTTACTTCCACCTGGGAGGATCACCTGGTCCTCCTGAAGAATGTTTTGGAGGCTCTGCAGAAGGCAGCCCTCACTATCAAGGCCACCAAGTGCCAGATAGGGCAGAGTAAGGTTGTGTACCTGGGCCACCTTGTGGGTGGAGGCCAGGTTCAACCATTGCAGAGCAAAATACAGACCATCATGGACTGGGTTTCTCCCACTACCCAGACTCAGGTCAGAGCTTTCTTGGGCCTGACTGGGTACTACAGAAGATTTGTGAAAGGATATGGCTTTATGGTGACTCCCTTGAATGATCTTACATCAAAGAGAATGCCCAAGAAAGTTCAGTGGACAGTTAGCTGTCAGAAGGCATTTGATGATCTCAAGCAGGCCATGTGCACTGCTCCCATTCTGCAAAGTCCTGACTATTCCAAACAATTCATTGTCCAAACAGATGCATCTGAGTTGGGGGTAGGGGCTGTGTTGTCACAACTTAATGCAGAGGGTCAGGAACAACCAGTAGCTTTTATTAGCAGATGCTTGACCCCCAGAGAGAAACGTTGGTCAGCCATTGAGAGGGGAGCCTTTGCTGTGGTTGGGGCTCTAAAGAAGCTGAGGCCATACTTGTTTGGCACTCACTTCATTGTTCAGACAGACCATAAGCCCCTCTTATGACTAAAACAGATGAAGGGTGAAAACCCCAAACTTTTGAGGTGGTCCATTTCCCAACAGGGGATGGAGTAACCATGCCAATGCAGATGGACTCTCCAGATATTTCCACTTAGAAAATGAGCACTCAACTGGACAAGGTTAGTCTCATCTCCTTACATTTGGGGAGGGTTGTGTAGGAAAGTAGGATCTCCTTCTTATGGTTACCCCCACTTTGTGCTTGATGTTACACTGTTTTGACTAGTCTGACTGGGATCCTGCTCATCAGGACCCCAGTCTATCTGCTTTCTCCTTAAAATGTCATGTATGTACTTAGGTACACTCCAGATTGGATACTGGAGTACCCTTGTCAGTCCCTAGTATATGGTACCCATGTACCCAGGGCATAGGTTCGACAGAGGCCTCCCATGGGCTGAAGCATGTATTATGCCACCCATGAGAGGCCATGCAAAATGGAACTACAGGCCTGCCATTGCAGCCTGTGTAAGATGGTGCATGCACCACTTACTTTAGATATAGGTTTACTATATCTATAGGTCACTACACTTAAAACCTATAAGTCACCCCTAAAGCAGGAATTAACAATCCTGAAGACAGGGTGCTGGGTTTTACATGAGAGGGTGCCCCTGTGTGAGCAGAGCACCCCTGCAGCCTTCGGAGACCATACTCCTGGGTTGTCGGTGACGCAGCCAGACATATAGGTAGAGGTGCATTATATGCTTGCGTAAAATGCTATCTCAAAGACGGCTGCAACAAACCATGTCATGTTTGGTATCAAACACCTTGGAATCATACCTCCACACTGGTAACCGGTATGGGAGGTATGATTCCACCCTTCAGAAGCAAGCTTCGTAGGGTCCCTGGTCTTCCCGGTACCAGCCTTCTCGACCCGGACAGCACAAAATGGTTGCTGCCGACCAGAGACACATTTCTGCCCTCCTGCTGCTGAGCCAAGCTCGAGCAGAGGAATGCAGCACAATAGGCATCCTGTCACAGGGAGGTGTGACCACCTCCTAGACAGGATTTAGTGTATTGGAGCTGGGTGGGTGCACTTCCAAAGTGCCTGAAAGTCTGCACGAGGGGCACATTTGGTGTCCCTGTGCATAGTCCAGTTCAAACCAGTCCTGGGAGCCGTTGGCTCCTGCTCTGGTGCAAAACTGGACAAAGGACATGGGAGTAACCTCCCCATTGTCCTGACCCTCCCCTGGGAGGGTCACCTGAATCTGTCCAACCCTCTCCAGTGGGTACAAAAGGGCTTACCTGGCTGTAGGAACCTAGATTCGACGTGAACAAGATTCTGATCAAGAAAACACTGACCTTCGACCGTCTGGACACTCTGTGCTTTGCTGGACTTCGCCTGGGCCCGACTTCATCTCCCTCTCCGTCCAATGCATCGTCTGTGCCCCTGCACCATACAGGCTCCGTGCAGGACCTGTGGAGCATCAAATACAACTGAAGTATCTCCCTTGGGGTGAAGGAGTCACTCCCCTGCATTCGCAGGCACCGTAACGAAACTGACTGGTCTGCTGATCCTGAGCTCCTGCAAACTCCGAAGGCTCCAGCAACACAGGATGTGGGCTCCTATGTTCTTTGAGAACGAGCTGCCCTGTCACCAAGTTTGAGGCCAGTATCCCTCGTGTGGACCGCATAACCTGAACCCTGTGTACTGCGTACTTTTGCAAGTGCTTATGCTTGTTAGCGTTCCCCAACAAAGTGCATTGGGCTATCGGTAGCCCCAACCTGTGCGCACATTTCGTAGAAAGGAGTTTGACCTCCTTGCACTCTGTGCCCTGCAAGCTGTGACTTTTTGAAACTGCTAGAGGTCCCCTTGAGACTCCTGTGCCTTCGGCCTGTGGGTCCACTTGAGGGACAACACTGCTTTTCTTGGGCTCCCCTGGTTTCTCCAGGCCTGCCCTGACTCCCCTTGCTGTGGTGAGTCCCCTGGTCCTTCCTGGGCCAGACCGTAACCTTCTTTGACCTTCTTCGTGGGTTGCCGCTGCCAAGGCTTGTTGGTTCTCCCGCCGGACACCGACCCCTCAGCACTCGACATCCTTCATGGGACAGCTCGTATCCAGCTCCTGGTCATCCTCACATCTCCTTGTCCCTGCAGCTTAGAGTCAAGGTCTCCTTCTTCACACCTGAAGCACCCGACATTGGTGGGCATTCGTCTACTGAGCCCCTGGTCACTCCTGAGTGACCCAGACTCCCCTCTGCTTTCAGGTTCCCTCCATCAAGAATACACCTGTGGGTTCCACCGGACACTTTTCTTCTTTCCAGCAGTGGCATTTCTTTGAAGACTTCCATTGAGAACGATGACGGTTTCCGACGCCACTTCAGCCCTATGCACCTGGCTTCCCTGGGATAGGTAACTCTGGTACTTTGGTATCCACGCTTGGGGTGGCTTTCCAACCCTCTAAGTTCCAAAGGGTTTCTTCGTAATCCACTGGGAAGGGTCCTTAAACTGTCAAACTGCCACCCCGACTCTCCCATTGAATTGTACTTAGCATGCGGTTGTATTCTCACACTGCACCCATCCTCCGTGGGGTCCCTACTTACTCACCTTGGGTGGTTCCTTGGGGTCCCAGCGATTCTACACCCTCTAGACATTGTCTTGGCTCGAGTAGTGGTTCTTATACCACTATTTTAGTATGTGGTTTGTTCTCCCCCTGGATCCCACTGTGTATTAGTGCTACTTACGATTGTTTCTGTGCTACAGTATTGTGTGCTTTGTGTTTATCTGCGTGTAGCAGATACTGTGAGGTATTTAAGGTGTGTTATAATAATAAATACATATTTTTATAACTACTGTGTGGTTCTCCTTTCATTTAACCAATAAATAAGGTTGCATTCTGGTAAAACAAGCTGCTAACATACCTTCAAGACTAAGCCTGAAGGCTGCTCTCCACAGCTACCACTTGGATAGCTTTCTACGGTTATCTTTGACCTCTTAAATCACCATAAGGGTTGTTTGGACTGGTGCAAGGTGCCCACTTTAATTAGTGGACAGCATATACCAGGCCAACTTCTCACAGCAAAAATGTCGATAATGGGGATGTTATTTACTTTCGTTTTTATGTGACATCATAGAAACTCGCTCTTATTGTCTGCTTGATGTCACTTAGAACCCTGAGGTGAAAAATATCCCGGTTATTCAGTTTTATCTGTCTATAATTCTATGCTTTATTTTCATGTATGTAATTAAAAACAGGTCTCCCAAAGCACAATGACAAAAACTCTCACTTTAAGGGATGCAGTTCAACCAAGTAGGTTAGGGTCTTTATATTAGAATACAATTGCCTGGAAATTGAAAATTAAATATTCTCAATTTTATTGAAGGATGTTTCAAGTATCTCTCATATGAGGTAATTATACGCATTTAGAAACATATGATCCTTGCCCTTACTATCGTGTTCGTACAACAAAACCAATGGGGGGGGGGCTTATTTATGAGAGCCCTATGTCACTTTTGAACCATGTAAAGTGGTATATGCATGACGCAGAGCTCTCATAAAGATTTAAAAAGGCACGCAAAGCCAGCTGCATGACTTTGAGTGGCCTCATAAATCATGAGTAATGAGACACAGCGCAAATCGCTGCTTCACGTTACTCTGCACACAGGAGGCATTTCATTAGGCATTGCGGTGGGTTTTCCCACGCAACACCCATGGAATTTGATGCTGCTTCAGATTCCCCAAAAACATATAGATCGTGCCGAATCCGTACGGCTCCCAAGGTGAGGCATAACGCGGAGCAATAACTTCATGTTTCCTTGTTTTAGGAGACATCCCTTCATTTCTCCTTATTTTTTTCCACTGCCATGTGTGCTGCATTCTGCAGTATACATTGGAGGAAAACGCCTCTTAGGATTGTGTCGATGCAGGAAGGTGCCCCTTCCTGCAAAAAAACAATCATGCCTAGGCTGCCGAAACAATGCCAGAGCAGGCAGAAAGGACAGAATTGCACCATATTGCTTAAATACGGTGCATTTCTTCCCCTTCACTTTGGTCATTCATGCCAAAATGCCATAAATGAGGCCCTGGGTAACTAGAAAATCCCTCCAGCCCATTCCTGCAGAGGCATCTTACTCTTAATATGTTTCAATTGGTGGTAGTATTTACTGATGCTCCTGAGTGAATTATCTACTGGGCGTGGGAAATTCCTCCTATGACTAATTACAACCCAAGAAATGAGGTAAGACGTGTGTTTGACATTTATCATATTGAAATCTGCAGACTCTTCCTTTTACCAGGCTTTTCCCCTCCCCTGTTAAGTTTTACAAGGTATTACGTGGCAAAATCTGAGGTTGTGAAAAAGAGGAGGGTACAATAATAACTTCACAACTGTGAGTTTGTGCCTCTGCCCAAACTCCTATTTGTACAGGAATCAGGATATAATACCCACTCATAATAAGTGACTTAGAGAGATGTGTTAATTTGAAAAGTGTGGTTCTGTTTCTAATGATGATCTGCCATCTCTTACCAAAGTGGCTCAAACATCATACATTAATTTACATCTTTTATAGCAAAGGAAGGTGTCTCTCTTTTGCTTAATCAAATCTGAACAATTTTAAATGCTCCTGCGCTCACTGCAATGTGTTCTGAGAAGCAAGCATCTGTCCCTAGAAAAAACAACTTAAATAATCAGTTGTACTTGTAAGAACATCTCCAGCTTATTCTTTTGCAAATAAGATTCTTTAGGGCATGCTAATGTTTAGGATATTACCATAAATGTTACTACACCTAAATATCGCCTCAAAATAGCATCTGACCATATTATCATGGTCAAACTACTGTGACTATAAAAATATTGGGAACAAATATTTTTAAAGTACTTACATTTTTTACTGTTTTACGATAGTTTACGATATAAGGTCCGATTAAGATCTTGCCAGACGGGTTACTCCCGCATACCAACTAACTGGCAAAATGGTATTGGGAGTTAATAAAAGCTGGAGAAGAACCCTATTCTGAACTAAGAGAGATCTGGAAGAGGGATCTGCCAATCGCACAGATGGAAGAGTTAAGGTAAATATATATGTCTACTTTTTGGTCTACAATAAAGTCTGCCCCTCTCAGGAGAAATCATCTTTTCACAGTGCACAGGGCTTATTGTACAGAAAGAGATTATCCAAGTTGGGGAGACAAGAGGAGAGAAAGTGCCCGAAATGCAGGGAGAAGAAGGCGGGTGATATTCATATGATCTGGCAGTGTCCCCTTCTGGAGATCTTCTGGCAAGGAGTGAGTAAGAGGATTAGTGAAGTTATAGACAATAATATTAAGGTAAGCCTTGCAATGGTAATATTTGGAATTGAAGAGGGGTGCGATAAATGGGTGAAGCTATCAAAAATGCATAAATCCTTGTTGTTTGTATTAATATTATTGGCATGGAGAGAGATATGCCTAAACTGGGCCAATCCGATCCCCCCAAAAGCTTAGAATTATCAACAGTCCAGAAAATTAGAGACCTGGAAGTGAATCTTTCTTCGGGTAAAAGAGTAAAATTTTAGGAGTTATGGGACATCCAGGGAGTACCTGTCGTTGAAGGATAAATGAATTAGGGGTACAGGAATATAAAATTTAAAAAAGAAAAAAACTGGTCCAATGATTAAAAACATCAACAAACTCAATATCTGGGAAAGAAGTTGGGATAGTAGGGCCCAACGTTCGTCCAAGATAAGATGTTAAGGAAGGAGCGGTGAGTTGGTTCCATGGTCTCCATCATTAACAAGTACAGCAAAGCCAGTAGTTTTTGGTCCTAGAAACAACAGTGGATCTTATGACGACCGGCAGAGCTGTATAACCAAACCACCATAAATCTTCCTGATGTAAAATGACGACTTTAAAAAAATAAAAAAAATAAAAATAAAAAACAACTGTGATGGATATCCCGTCCGCTAAGATCTAAATCCCATTGTATCCCATGGGATTTATATTTCAGCGGATGTGATATCCATCACCATTGTGACGGAGTTACCCGTCAGCCAAGATCTAAATCAGGCCCATTGTTCCTTTCATTATCTTTTTCTTATGTAATTTGATTGCACTGAATAATGTTTCAATGTAATACATATGTATTACTGATTAGTTAAAAAAATAATAAGGTCTAAGTTTTGGGGGTTGTTAGATTTGTGAGGGATTGAATAAGTAGTGATTATTTAAGTTATATAATTATGGATTTTAAGGTATGAATGTGTTAATTCGTTATTGTTTCAAATGCTATTCATGTGATTGTATCTTTCATATCCAGCTAATTATGTGATACATTTCATTTGCAATTGTTGGGTTTATTTGAGTCTTAGGTTTTAATAGGTTGTTGGGTTTATTGACGTTTGGGTGGTTGTTTTTATCTGTAATGTGCATATTACATATAGTTAATTGTTAAATATTTTAATGTTTCATGCCTGTTTGTTTTTGTTTACATTTTTATAACACTATGATTTTTCACATTTCTTTTTTGCTGGCTAGGGTTTCTTTTTGGATTGGGTGGGCAATTTTTGAATATAAAGTATATACTAATTTATACTTATTGATTTAACTCTACTTATGTTTACATTTAAGAGAAAATACTTTCTTTAACTCTTTCAAGTGTTTGATCATATGATTATACATAAAATGTTTTGTTAATTTGTTTATATTATAATCAATCTTAAAGTTAATTATTTCACATTTTGAAATTGGAAACATTTTTTTTAATTTTGAAATGATTTATTTATCATAACATTTATTTGTTTTTTGTTTTGTGTTTTTTTATATCATAATATTATCAATTTATAACATTTTTATTTTACATGTTGAACAGTTTACATAAATTCAGTTATATTTAGATAGTTCTCATCTTTTTTATTAAGTTTTAAATATTTTGAGATTTTTATTAGAATTATAATTTTGTTATGTTGCTAATTATATATTTTTAATACTTAGAATGTGTAATTATATTATTTAGATCATTGAATCTAATCCCTCCAATTTATGCTTTTTACCCAAAGTTTTTTGACTGAATTTAGAATAATAATCCTCCCCTATGTATGCGCATTAAACAGTGTTTGTGAAACTGGAGGTTTAAAAGTAAATGTAAATTTGAAATTTTATCAATGATGTCATCAATTATGTCATTTAAGATGTCATGAGTTACATAATATGTGAGGTCACAAGCAGTGTGTGGTGTGGGTGCAAATTATAGTTAGCTCACTGAAATATAACTGGTGAATTTCAGTGTCTTTTATTTTTTTTGTACTCATTTTAGAACCTAACTATGACCTTACTTCAACTTTTGTGTTTTTTTCAGTGAATTTCTAGGGATTTTTGAAGCTATTCAGTCAACCCCTCCACTGTGCACATACTTCGTCATTCACAGCAGTGGTTTGGCATAGGCCCAACCCATACTGGTGACCAACGCACTACAGCCTGCCCTCCATGGCCAGCTTGCTGCTCCTGTCCTTGCTCCCCTCTTGCTCATCCTCTGTTCTCCATCTGCATGCCCCTGCCACCACTTGCTGCACACTGTGGTCAGCTTTCAGCTCCTACCTCCTTCCTTTCTGCCCCTTGTTCTCCATCTGTGTGTCCCTGGCCCCTCCCATGTGCTCTCCATGGTCAGCTTGTAGCCCCTACCCCCTCTACCTGCTCTCTTTTCTCCATGTCATGCCCTTGACCCTCCCTGCCCCTCCTTGCTGCTCTCCAATGTCCATTGTCCTGACCATGCCGATGCCTTCCTGCTCGCATGGTCAGATTTCTGTCCCTGGGCCTCATCTGCCTGTATCTATTCACCATCTGAGAGTCCCTGCCCTATCTGGCCAGCCCTTTGTAGTCAGCTTACTGCCCCTGCCAGCCTACCCTACATTGTCAGTAGCTGCCTCTGCCCCCTCCTCCTTTCCGTTCATTCTGCGTGTTTGGCCCTCCCATACCTCCCTCCATCCCACCATGGTCCATTGTGCTGCTCTGCCCAAGCAGGCCTTGCTTCTGAGGTCAGTTTGCTCCTCCCTGCACCCTTCCTCCATTCCCTCACTTGCCAAGTCCATGCCCCTGCCCCATCACTCCAGTCCTGTGTGGCCATTGTGCTGCTACTATCCTTCCTACATGCTCTGTACTGTTAGCTTGCTTCCCTAACCATCGCCACATTGCCCTCTGTTGTCCTGCCCTGCATGGTCTGATGTACTGCCACTGCCTTGCCCACTTGCCCTCTCTGGTTAGTTTGCTCTCCTGGTCCCCTCCCCCTGCCCTCCATTGTCTTTGCATCCATGTTTAGCTTGCTGTCCCAATTCTGCTTCCCCGAGCCAGCCAATGTCCACGTGCATGCTCCTGTCTTCACTCTCTTGCCCCCCCATTTTCCATGGAGCTGCCACTGGACCTCCTGCCTGCCCTGTGTGGTATGTTGTGTTGCCACTGCCCCTCCTGCCTGCCTAGTAGGGTCCACTTTCTGCCCCGGTCCCTTCCCATTCCATTCTGCCTTCCATAGTCTGAGTCCATGCCATTATAAACCCCCCCTGCCCTCCATGGTCTGTTGTGCTGCCACTACCCTCTTCTCCCTGCCCTCTGAGCCCAGCCTCTACCCCCTTCATTCTGCCCTTTATGGCCTGTTGCGCATTCCCCTGCCCTCTCCCTCTTGACCACTATGGTCCCTTTTGCTGCCAGTAATCCTCCTGTCGTCCATGCATGGCCTGCTGTTCTGCCACTGACTTCCCGCCTACCCTGAATGATCAGCTTGCTGGCCCTGCCCCTGATCTTCCCTCTGTTGTCTATGTGTTTCCTTATTCCCTCACTGCTGCTCTCCATGGTGCATTGTGCTTCTATTGTCCATCCTGCATGCCCTGCATGGTCAGCTTGTTGCTCCTGTCCTACTCCCCTCCCACTGCTTTCTGTTGTCCATGTTCGGGCTCCTGCACCCTCCCTACTGCCCTCCATTGTCCGTTGTGATGACACTGCCCCTCCCACATGCCCTGTGTGGTGAGCTTGCTGTCTCTGTCCCCTCTCCCTGCCCTCTGTTATCTGAGTCCAGGACCTACCTCTCCCTCCTGCCCTCCATAGTCCATTGTATTGACACTGCCACTCCCTACTGCCCTCCATGGTCCACTGCACTGACGCTCACCCCCCTTCTGCCTGCAGATTGAGTGAAGGATGCCGAGCTTCCCGTATTACTCCCGTTGGCAGCTGCCATATTGGTCGGTGGTGGTCTAGTTGTTTAGAGGATCCCCTCTTATAATCCAACCATGGCGCCAATGCGCAGCGGGCGTGCCACCGGCTTGCCGAAAGCACGCCAAACACAAGTCCATCTGCGCCCATCTCTGCCCGTCCGGGCCTGACCGTCGCCAGGTGCCAGGAACCCTGCATCGCTACCTCCAGAGCCTAACCCTCCTTTCCAGATAAGAGATGATAGCCATGAACTAAAGAAGTTCAGGTACAGAGGGCAACATTTCTCCTCTCAACAGCCTCCTAACTTAGAAGGGTGTTTTTCATGTCAAAATTGTAAGATCTCGTTCTCAGCCTATAATGTACCCTCTCTGTCTCTTAAATATGGTGACCTCATCTCCAGTGGTACACAATCTTCTATTTCCAACACCTTATCCACACATACCAGGGTCACGTTCAAGGGTAACCAGCCTAATCCTTCTTTGACATTAAAGAGTCGCTATTTTAATGCAAGATCCATTCCTAAACATGCTATAGAAATTTGGGACCTGATATCTCATCAGTCACCAGACTTATGTTTTATCACAGAAACCTGGCTCAAACCTCAAACTCTTCCTTGCATTCCTGGAAAACTATAAAATAGTCAAACTGGACAGAGAATGAAGACCAGTTGGGGGAGTAGCCATCATCTTCCGAGACTCACTCAAAGTAACATTACTCAACTCAGTGCTCACCGACTGGGCTGAAATTGTGATATTTAAAATTGATCTTCACCACGGAGTTATATGGAAAGGAGCTCTAGTTTATCAACCCCAAGCTCTAAGAAAGACTTCATTATCAAATTAGTGGAACTAATCACCCCATATGCGCTATCTATGCAAAATTTCTTCCTCATTAGAGACTTCAATTATCTTGCGGAAATAGCATCAGATTCTGAGGTCTCCAATCTACTATCCAATTTAAAAATGTTACATCTTCATCTCACAGAAGCAGGTCCCACCCACGTAGCGGACCACACTCTGGGCCTCCTATTTACCAGCTCTCAGTACATGCAAATGGATGTACCTGAACCTTTGACATGGACAGACCATTTTCTATTAAAATGTAAAATTCCTGTCAACTCCATCCCTATCAAAGTCACCTTGGGGAGATATGGGAGTGCAAGGCATTGGAAGCAGGTGACTACTGGTAGCTGCAAGAGAAAACCAACCCTCATGCATGTACCGTAACTACAGTGGCCATCTAGACCCTCTGTGACACCCTAGCCTCCCATTTCGGGAATAAAATAGATAACATCTACCACAACTTTCAGAACAACATGGCAACTGCATCATCCACCTGCCCGCTAACTTTGGCTGCAGTAAAACTCAGGCTTCATTGGAGATATTTGACCCATCACACATATCCAATTGTCAGATTTTATAGCCAAAATCAAATCGGGCTCTCCAACTGATTTATGTCCCTCTCACATTTTAACCATGCTAGCTTCCTCACTGGTTCCATCAGTTGCATCTTTATGTAACCTATTGTTGTTCTCAGCTACTGTCCCTCAGGAATGGAAAGCTGCTTATGTTACACCTATTTTTTTTTAAACTCACCTTGATCCCACTGACCCCGTCAATTATCGTCCCATATCTCATCTCCCAATAATTGGCAAACTGCTGGAATATTACATAAATAAACAAAAGCCATCTTACCTGGAGACTCACTCCTTGTTGGATACCTCTCAATCAGGCTTCTGCCCTCAACACAGCACAGAGACCACCCTTGTAGCAGTGACAGACTCTCTCAGTCTTACTTTGGATGCCGACAGGCCAGCTATGCTGGTTCTACTCGACCTGTCGGCGGCATTTGACACTGTGTCACACCCTATTCTAATTCAACACCTTGAGGTGATAGGCATACACAGCACTGCCTTACACTGGCTTACCGACTTTCTGAAAGATAGAACTCAAACCATTACTCTAGGTCCTTTCCAGTCCAAGACTGTGCTCCTGAACAATGGAGTTCCTCAGGGCTCTGCCTTAAGCCAGACTCTTTTCAATATTTATGTCTCCCCCCTTGCTTAGTTAGTGAAATCCTATGGCTTCGAGATACTTTCCTATGCTCATGATACTCAGCTGGTTATCTCTCTCGAGCAGGATAGCAAGGATGTTAAACAGCGATTCATCTCCTGTATGAGAAACCTTGCCACCTGGATGTCCTCAAATTGTTTACAACTGAATGAGGACAAGACTGAGATAATACTCCTTGGAAAAGCTCATCTCTATTGGGCTGAGGATTGGTGGCCGAGGGAGCTTGGCCCTGCCCCTGCTCCTAGAAGCACGGTGAGGAACTTGGGCATCCTCTTTGACAACAAGCTATTGATGAAGGACCACGTGACTTCCACATGTGGTATGTGTTTCTGGACAATGCACCTCCTTAAGTGGATTTTCCAGTGGCTGCAGCTGGACTCTTATAAGGCCCTCGTCCAGGCCTTGATTATAAGCCGCCTTGACTTTAAAATACGCTCATAGTAACATCAAATGCATCTCTCCATGTCAAGTTGCAAGTTGTTAAAATACCGCAGCCCCATTGGTTAATAAACAGCCACTGGTCACTCCCTCTGTCCCTTTGCTTAGAGCCTTGCATTGGCTCCCTAAAAAAAGAGCAATTTTCAAACTTCTCTGCTTGACACACAAAGCTCTGCCAGGTAAGGGGCCCAAATATTTACAGGACAAATTTATACCTTACTGCCTTGATAGAAACCTTAGATCTAAAAATCAGCTAATTTCTGCCCTGAACTCATACGCGCATCTAAATACGGTGGATGGGCCTTTTCTCACCTGGCTCCATACCACTGGAAAAAACTCCCATTGGCCATTAGGGCCTGTACTGATTTTGCTGGCTTCAAGAAACAGCTTAAAACCTGGCTGTTTTAATTTGCAGCTCCTGACTCTCTGCCATCTCAGGGCCGAGATGTCCCTCCGGGGACGATACATGCGCTATAACAAATTCCTACTAACATAACATAACATGATCCGTTGTACTGTCACTGCCCATAACACCTACTCTGTGGAGTTAGCTTGTTCCCCCAACCTTTGCTGCCTCCTGCCCTCCGTTGTCTGAGTCTGTACCCCATATCGCCTCCCTACTATTGTCGGTTGGTGTGCCCATGCCCCACCATGGTCCATTGTGGTGCCACTGTCCCTCTTGCCTGCTGTGCATTGTCATCTTGCTGCCATTGCCTAACTACCCCTCTGCATTCTGTTATCCATGTGCATGCGCCTGTCCCCTCCATATTGCTCTCCAATATCTAATGTGCTCCTACAGCCCCCTCTCCTGACATGTTTGGCCAGCTGGCTGCCCCTGCTTCCTGCCCTCTGTTGTCAGTGTTCATGATTCCTCCCCCTCTCTCTTGCTCTCCATGGTCTGTTGTGATGCTACAGGTTCCCACTTGTCCTATGTGTTCTACTATGCTGCCACTAACCCTGCTGACTGCCATGCATGATCAGCTTGCTGTCTCTGCCGCTTCTCGTCTGATCTCCATTGTCTGAGTCGGTGTCCCTATCCCATTCCTTCTGCCCTCCATGATCCATTGTGCTACCATTGCCCCTCCCTCCTGCCCTCCATGGCCACTGTACTGCCACATGCTGTCTTGATTTTTCTGCAAGGTTGGTTTACTGGCCCTGCTCCCATCTCCCCAGCCATCTATGGTCTGTTCTGCCACAGCCCCTTCACCCGTCTCAACTGTCCGAGTCCATGCTCTTCCTTCTTCCTTCTCTAAAGTGTTCTAATGAAAACCTGGAACACTAGCATTCTATATTTGCTGACCTTTTTGTTATCAAGCTCCCTCATTTTATCATTTACTGCAGTATCCTCTGTAGGGAATTGCTAGAAATGGCCCTTTTTGCAGGGTTATCCACAAACTTTTAGCTTCTTCCTCCTATCTTTTCCTGACCTGTTTGTGTTAGTTTTAGGACTCTGGGCACTTTACCACTGCTAATCAGTGCTAAAGTGCATATGCTCTCTGTGAAATTTGTATTATGGATTGGTGTTTCCATGATTGGCATATCTGATTTACTGGTAAGCTCCTAGTATAGTGCACTGATTGTGCAAGGGCCTGTAAATCAAATGCTACTAGTGGGCCTGCAGCACTGATTGTGCCACCCACATGAGTAGCCCTGAAAAGGTAACTCAGACCTGCCACTGCAGGGTCTGCGCGCAGTTTGTAACTGTCATGTCGACTTGGCAAGTGCACCCACTTGCCAGGCCCTAACCTTCCCTTTTCTTACATGTCAGTCACCCCTAAGGTAGGCCCAAGGTACCCCTGTGGGCAGGGTGCAGTGTATGTGAAAGGTAGGACATGCCCTGGTGTGTGTGGCATGTCCTGATAGTGAATTACTGCCAATTTCGTTTCTCACTATTGCAAGGCTACCTGTTCCCATAGGACAGAATGGGGAGTTTGTTTATACCATCCTATAAACATAACTGGCCCTGGGAACAAGGTAGAGAAATACAATTTTGTGTGCCTGAACTCAGAATCTAAAGATGCATCTTTTTGTGAAGGTGATTTTTACATTCTGTTTGAAAATACCACTTTTGGAAAGTAGGTATTTTCTTGCTCAGCCATCCAGTGTGCCACTGCTGGGTTAGTGGATTGACTGTCTGGCTTTGGGATGACAGGGACTGGGGAGGAGCAGTGGCTCCAGAGAGTCTAGATGGGTCAGGGATGGGCTGAATAGACCTGGGCTGCATTTAGAGTAGGGGGAGGAGTTTTCCTTTCGCCTGAATGGGCCTGGTCTGCCTCTGACAATGCTGTCTCCACCTCCTGCCAGTTAGCTGCACCAGAGAGGACAGAACTGGTTCTGGCTGGGCACAGACACTCTCTGCCCCTGAGAGGACAAAGGATTTTGGGCTATAAAAAGTGGGGCGCAAACCCCTAAACTTTAGAACTCTTTTGGAACCAAGAAGACTGCCAAGAAGAAGAGCTGGAGAAGCTGTGAGGAGGGACTACCACTTTGCTGTGTGCTTTGCTGTGTTGGCGTGCAGTGGCTGCTTCTGTCTTGGGCAGTGAAAGGACTGCACTGAACTTTCAGCAATTTCTTTTTGTGAGTTTCTCCAAGGGCTTAAGGTAGAGCTTGCCCCCTGTTCAAGAAGTCTCAGGAACAGCAAAGACTTCAAGTTCTTCTGCCTTCAGCACTGGGGACTCTGTGTTTTGTGCTGCAACAGAAGAAAAAGCAACCCAACGCTGTCTACGACGCCGCTGCCGACCTCGTGTCCTGAAGGCACCACAGAGGGCACCACCGCAATGCAGCACCGCAAACCTGGTCTCACCGACGACGTCACCTGATGCTGCCACCGAGCCGCTGCTTGCACCGCGACCTGTGGGCACTGCACTTCGCACCGTCTCGCTTCACAATGCCGCGTTGGTATCCCCGGCGCTGCC
The DNA here is from genome assembly GCA_963921515.1 of Calotriton arnoldi. Taxonomy (NCBI): domain Eukaryota; kingdom Metazoa; phylum Chordata; class Amphibia; order Caudata; family Salamandridae; genus Calotriton; species Calotriton arnoldi. The sequence continues at coordinate 47,891 of CAWUFW010015845.1, read as the reverse complement.
GCTTCACGCTGACATCGGCACTGCTGCTTGCACCGTGGTTCGAGGGCACCTCTCGTAAGTTACACGACGCATCGTCCTCATCCCGCACTGCTGCCTTGGCCTACCGACACCGGCGCCATCGACTCCAGTTCGTCAGCCGACGACAGCGCTTCAGCAACAACAACGCCGCTGCTTGCACCGTGACCTGCCAGCACCGTGACCTGCCAGCACCGCAACGAGCACCGCATCACTTCGCACCGCAGGCCTGGTCTCACCGACACCACTGCGCGACCGTCACCGAGCCGCTGCCTGCACCGCGACCTGAGGGCACCACACGCTGCACCGCTGCACTTCACACCACAGCACCCGACGCCTGCCGATGCCAGCGCTCCTGACTTCAACCACAAGGAATTCGATCTGCAACGCGTGTGACTTCAAGGGCCCGAGGACTCCTGCACCGACCCCTGGAACCGACGCCTGCGGACGCCGTGCTTTCGGAGCTCAATGAGAGGTCGGTGACACCGTGCATTTCTAAAGGTACTGTTTTGCGGGTCTTCCTGACACCGTAGCTGGCCTGCTACACAGCGGTCAGACAGCACTGTGTGGAATTTGTTGTTCACGACACCGTGATAGCCCCGGATGGAGCTATCGACTTTAAGGAACTTTATTTCGAGTTTATTTTGATAACTGAAGATTTCTAAAGTGCTGTATTGTGGATTTTTATCATTTTTGGCCTTGTCCTAAGTATATACAAATATTTGATATTTTTCTAAACTGGTGTGGTGTCCTTTCGTAGTGCTTTCACTGTTTTACTGTTAGTTATGTGCAAATGCTTTACACACTGCCTCTAAGATAAGCCTGACTGCTAGTGCCAAGCTACCAAGAGGGTGAGCAGGGGTTATTTTAGGAGTGTAACCCCCTTATCCTGACTAGAAGGAATTGTCCCTACTTGGACAAAGGTGCCAACCCTTGCCAACTAGAGACCCCCATTTCTTTTTTTTTTTTTCTTTGCAGTGAACACAGAATACATAACATAGGAGACAATAATACAATGTGTAGCAACCCCCTCTTCCCCTCCCCCCCAGGGCTGAGAATATATACAACGAGTGCCAGGTCTTTAAAAACCTATAATAATATATCATGTTAGAGCACAAGTATCATAGACCAAAATATCCAATTACGATGTAAAATGCTGCAGCGAGCAGTTGGGTAGAAAAAAATTGATCATTATGGCTAAAAACATGAGATAAAGTGACCAGTGCGACAATACATCATTAAGAAGAAAAAGCACCACAGCAGAGTAAATATTAATCAATGTGGCTAAAAAGCATGAGAAAAAATGACCAGTTCAACAGTATATCATTAAACAAAAAAAGTACCACAACAGAATAAATAACACACATTTAAGTGAAAAAAGTTTCCTAATTTATGTAAAATGCGATCCTTTAGCACTATCCTCGCTTACTTCAGGGTTAAACAGGTTAAGCCAACGAGAAAGAGGCTCCCAAATGACTAATCCTTTTTTTTTTGCTCGGTGACCCTTTTTGGAATATATTGCCTTTTCAAAAGAAAAAATTGAATAAAACCGAGCCAACCAATGCGTAAACAATGGGGGATTAGGGTCCAACCAGGCAGACGCAATGCACAGCCTGTAGGTAGCCATGGCGACGAATATTAGGGCCCCCGTTCTTTCTGTCTATCAAGTCCTGTATGCCAAGTAATATGGTGGAGGGTGTTAAAAGTATATTTTGGAGTAGCACTTGACCTAGGAAGGATTGAATTTTATTTAGTAACGGCCCCAGTTTTGCACATGTGGCAAACATATGGATTGAGTCAGCGCTGAATTCAGCACAGCGCGGACAGTGTGTACCTTTCCCGGTTCCCCATTTCGCTATCCTGGAGGGGAGGAAATATAAAAAGAAACAAGTTTTGTAGAACTGCGCCTGAAGACCAGCAGACAGCAAATCATTTTGGGCGAATTTAAGCGCCTGGCAGAAAACATTATTAGAAATGTTCAATTTTTGTTGCCACTTAGTTGAAACTATAGTCAGATCGTCAGGCATTAAGCTATTGAGGAAGTTGTAAATGATGCCAATGCGTGGAAGTGTGGTTCCGCAAAGTTTCCCGATCAATTCGCAGTTAGCAAAACCTGAAGGCCTCCCTGTCTTCCGCAAAAAGAAGGACTTAATAGCAAGATATTTAAAGGAGTCCCTATTGTCTAGATTGTAGAGGGATTGAAGTTCCTCAAAGGACAAAACCTCTTCGGGTGAGCAAAGGTCGCCTAATTTCTTTACCCCTTATCTATCCAGGTTTGAAAGTACGGTGGTCCAAAGATATCCGGTAGATTGAAATTATTCTTAATAGGAGTATACAAATTCAATCTACCAATACCTAGATTCTTACGTACGGCAGAAAAAACCTTATAGACACCTAAAAGGGTCTTGAATTTGACCCTTCTATAATATCCGAATTCCAACTGTCGCCACAAGCAACCCCAAGCGTCAGGACCGAGCAAAAGTTCAAAGGGTGAGGGTAAACCTGCAGCGGGGGTTAGGGGAGAGTCTTGCAACAGTATAGGACATGATTGTAAAACGGTAGCCCAATAATATATTTTTAAGTTGGGTATAGCCCACCCCCCTCTTTCCAGGGGTAGAGACAAGAATGTATATGCCCTCCTAGGTTGTGAAAATGCCCACACAAACTGAGAGAATAACCTATCAAATCTTAAAAGTGTTGACTTATTAAACTCCAAAGGTATGGCTCTAAACAAGTACAAAAGATTAGGAAAAAAAATCATTTTTAGCACATTGCAGCAACCAACGATGGAAAGATGTAGATTGTTAAGATGGCTCAAGGCTTTCCTTGTCTCTGAGATAAGAGGATCCATATTCTGGCCAACTATCAGGTCAGTATCAGCCGAGATGTCAATACCTAGGTATTTAGCTTTGGCCACTACTCTTCCATCGTTCCAGGTGACATTTTTGTTGATTATAATTTGGGTTTTCCCTTTGTTCAGTTTATATCCTGATACGGAACCGAATAAGTGGGCCTCAGCCTCGATTTCTGGAATGGCTTTCTCCGGATCCGGCGTGACCAGAGCCAAATCGTCGGCGTAGGCCATAATTTTAGTTACTAGGCCAAATCTACTCACTGCCCGTATAGCCTGGTTTCCTTCAAGTTTTTTAATGAATGGGTCAATATACATGGCAAAGAGTAGTGGGGAGCAGGGACAGCCTTGTTGGGTCCCCCGCGAGATTTTTATTTGCTCCGTCAATAGACACCCTAGCCGTAGGGGTAAGGTATAATGCCTTGATAGCCTGGATGGCTTTCGGCTCAAAATTCATTCTCTGCATGACGCCCCAGAAAAAATTCCAGGAGACCCGATCGAATGCTTTTTCGGCATCAAGGAGTATTACAGCCATCGGGTCCCCTGAAACCTGTGCGGCGTCAAGCAGAGTAATGACCCTCCGAATATCAGTTCAGTTCATATAGCTTTATTCGACAACATGTATCATAAAAGCATTATTTGACATTTGTACAGTAAAAGAATATATGTTCAATAGAACAGAAAATCTTAAAATGCAGAGATCCAATTAAAATGTCTTTGTTTAGCATTATGAGCAACGTCTAAAACTAGAACACTTTAAAACAGATTTTGCTAAAAAAATCGTTGGTCTAATAAAAATATGTACATTTTGCTTACCACCAATACATTCCACCCCAGATGTTTAATAGTTATGATAAAAATATGAAAGAAAAAAGATAAAAAGGGCATCAACCAACAGAAAAGTCAATACGTAAAGTGCTAGTGCTATATACATCATAAGGCGATATACAGAGATTATAGCGCAACCAAGTGTATACTGCAATTTTTATACCAGTCACATAGCTCATCTTATTAACTGGGATCTTAGTTACCTAAGTTAAAGTCACACCTCGTAGGGCTTTGGTTCTCACTAGCCAGGCTTGCCCTAAGAACTTAGCCATTCCACATGAGAATAAGACGCTAGGGTCAGATGTTAAAATGCGCAGAGCAAATCGGGGATCGCGGGTGCCCATAATACTACATATTGGTTTTAACCATTTAGTCCTTGCTTTATTGTAAGCAGGACAAGCAAACAGGACATGAGCAATACACTCAACCAGGGCTCCACAGCAAGGGCAACTCTCTGTTATATTCTCGGCTGCGCGCCACTTTGCCATTCGGGTATTAACAGGGAGCGTGCCAAACCTAAACTGAATATACAGAGTCCTATCTCGTGGGACCTGGATCACGTCTAGGTAGGGCTCTAAGCTTCTCATTTGCTTGAACATAAAATACTCCTCTGTCAGTTTCCCCTTATTTGGCTTGCTGAGCTCCTGGCTGTCAAACCAATCCCAATAGTTACGCTTGAGTTCCATCTTACTAGGGGGAATTTGGGTATCCCATGATTCTTTAAGGCCTAGTTGCATCATGGTTTTCTTCACATATGTTATCCACTTGACCCTATGATCCACATCCAATTCCATCACCTCCGTTTGAGCTGAGGCGTAATTAGTGAGCTCTTCAGTACGCCTTAGGCGAGACCAAAACAGCAGTGGGCGTAGCCTAGCAATTGCTCTAAATGGTCGCCTACCCATATCATACATTAGAGGTGTCAGTGGGGTATTACGGGGGAGCATACCCAAATCCCTCAAAAATGTATGCTCTGACCTCATTAACTCATCCACGTTTTCGAACCCCCATAGCTCGGCTCCATACAGGGCCGAGCTAACAGCCTTTGCTTCGTAGACTACGAGCGCCGGGGCAACTGGCCTACTATACGAGGAGCGGTGTTCTTTGGTAAGTGTCCCGGTCACGCGTTTATGGTTCAAAAGCATTTTGGCTAAATGGGGCCTCCAGTGCATTTTGTCGGAGAGTCGTATACCAAGATATTCAAAGTTCTCGACTCTATCCATATCCATATGCTCGGTGGTGCCTTTGGCGGGTATAAACCCGTGCTGCCACCTGGAAACGAGACCTTCAATTTTGGCCGAGAGTCGTGTGGCAAAATTTTTGGAGAATACCTTTGAATCACCGTTAATAAGGGTGATTGGGCGAAACGAAGCCATTTCTGTTGGCGATTTGTCTTTTTTAAGGAAGACAATAATCTTAGCTATGGCCCAAGATTGAGGAGGAGTGGCACCATGGAAGATTTGCATCACTACAGCATTAAAAATATATTTAATTTGGCAAAGGAAAACCTTATAAAATTCAACTGGAATACAGTCGGGCCCAGCAGCTTTCCCGTTGGGTAGATTGATCAGAGCCTTAGCGATTTCGTCCCATGAGGGAGGAGCCTCAAGCTGCTCCCGCTCCTCTCTACTAAGGAATAACAGCACAATTGGGTCCAAGTAATTATTAAGGTGAGATTGCCCATCCAATTGGGATACCGCAGCTTCCTCCGAGTATAAGCCCTGGAAAAATTCGCAGAAGGCTGTACAGATTTCTTCCGGGTTGCTGGTTATAACTCCAGAGGAGGTCCTAATTTTTTGAATTTCACTAACGGTGGTCTGTTGTCTGGTTCTCATTGCCAACTAGTGGCCAATCTTTTCGCTACACTCGTATGCTTTTTCTCGTGCAGCAGCCCACTTGGAAGCGGCTTTCTCAGCCAAAACTGAGCAGATCTCGGCCCTGGCAGCAGTCACTGCCAGTTGAGCCAGATCTACCTCCCCCCTGGACTGAACTACTGCAATAAGGTTTTCCTCTGTTTTAGCTAATTTTGCGTGTAACTCCATCAGCTGTGCCTTCTCCTGTCTGTTTTTCCTCAGTGAGAATTGTAAGGTTTCACCCCGAACACAAGCTTTTAACGTGTCCCAAACTACCATCTCAGGGGCTGAGCCTAGGTTATTATCAAGGAAGGTCTGTATCCAGTGTTTCATATGAATCTGGTAACCCTCATCCAACAGGAGTGCTCTCTCAAAACTCCAGGATGAGATTTCCTTGCGGGTATTCAAACCCCGAATATTGAGGCTTAAGGGGTTATGATCGGAAAAGATGCGGGGAAGCAGATCAATTTCACTATTGTGGATTAGAGAGGAGGAGACCAAGAAAAAGTCCAGGCGTGTGAAGGATTTGTGGGGTGCGGAAAAAAATGTGTAGCCTGGCAAAGTTGGATTTAAATGAGACCAGGCATCCACGAGCCAATGAATATGTTGAAGATTTTTAAGAGCTTGAAGCACTTTGGGTTTGCGAGTAGCCAGCCGGAATTGGGAATTTGACCCCCAGTTGCAGGGTAGATTAATATTAAGGTCCCCGCATATGATGACAGGGAGGGGCCAATGTGCCAATTCTGCCGAAACCCCGCTAGGGTCATCCAAAACGCTCCCATATATAGAGCAAAGGGTGAAAGAAAAGGCAGGGGTTATACGACATTCTACAAACACCCATCTTCCTTGGGGATCAGATTTGACTCGGGTAGACTGAGGTAAGCAGTTATAGCGTGCTAAAATAGCGACGCCCCTCGTTCGAGTCCCTTGTGATGTTCCCCCAATAACCTTGTATCCCAGAGTATTTAGAAAATGCAACTGAGAGCCTTCTATGTGTGTCTCTTGGAGGCAGACAATGTTGGCCCCCAGCAACCCTAAGCTCTGAGCTACCTTCTGCCTTTTTCGATTATCATTTAACCCGCAAATATTCAGAGAGACGAGTTTAAGACTTGTTGTACTCATCAAAGTTTTACAGGACAAATCCCCCCATAAAAAAACACTGTAAGTGAGTGTGCACAATATACATACAATATACATTCAAAGTCCCTATTATGCCCATAAGCCATATAGCCAATATAGATGAAACACATCAAGACACACTGAGGAAATATTTTGGGTTTCGGAGCAAGATGGTGCTTGTGTGATTCCCTGCCTCACCGCCATCTGCGCCACGAGATCACTCGGCCGTCGGCTATGACCTGGAGACACTGCTATGCCGGGATCAGTCTGTGCTGGATTGCTGCTCTGGGTGCACCTGTGGATTCTCCCCTCGTCCGCGAAGAGCTCTGCGACCGCGAAAAGCTCTGAGAACGCTAAGAAATTCGACAGCTCCGGGACGCAGCGCGGGAAGCAAGCATTGCAAAGTGCGGAGCCTTTCCTCAAATTTTGGAGTTCAGACTGTGCTGCTTTTCTCTAACCCTGGGCGTAGTTCGCGAAGTAGCGCTTCGCGAAGCTACGCAAAGTGAAGTTCGCACTACGCGAGCTTCGCGTAGCACTACGCGAACTGCGTAGTGCGTGTTCGCAATGATTACACAGTGCCGGATGCTTGTCCGCACTGTGCAATCATTGAAAACGGCATCTTGCACAGTGCGAGCTGTCTTTACTGCCGCTCGAGTAGATTTTTACTCGAGCGGCAGCTTTCTCAACGCGGACTGGTAGTTTCTCATCGCGAGCGGTCGCGAGCATACGCGACCACTCGCAATGAGAAACCTGACCTCCCGCGTTGAGAATCTCGCCGGGAGGTTTATTTTCCACGCTCGCGATCGGCAACTTGTGTTGCTGATCGCGAACGAGGAAAAAGTCTCGCCGGGATGTCATTTTGCTTGCTCGCGGTCGCCAACTTGACGTTGAGGACCGCGAGCAAGCAAAAAATGACCGCTGCACTACGCTACGCTACGCTACGCGTGTTTGCACTGTGCTACGTGCAATTCGCGTTGTGCGAAGTAGCGCAAACTTCGCAAACTACGCGAGCGTAGCGTAGTTTTCCGCCCAGGCCTACTTTTCTCCCTGGGGCGCTGGAGCGGTCCTGACTTCCTGCTTGGCCTTTTCGCTGTTTGGCTGCTTTCCCTGGTGGTTCGGCGTTGTCCCTCACGAGACTCGCGGGACCCAATTGTGCTAATTACTGATTTTCCAATGGGTGAGTGGAGCATGTCTTCTCACGGGGTCCGGGGGGCAAAAGGCAAAATACCATCCAATCCCAGCTCCGGTCCCTCAATTGCAGCACCCCATTCTCTGGAAGCGGAATTAATTCTCAAAAGCAAGCAAGAGACTGTGGGCCCTAAAAAAACTTCAAACAAATCTGCTGGTGGGGGACCCCCAAAGGATAGGGGCTCCTCTCAACCCTCAGTAGCCAAATTATTCTCTGTAGCGGGGATGGTGACTAATTCAGGTCCTGGCAGCGGGGCAAGACTCACAAACGGTTCCAATGACAATAAAGAAAGTGATTTAACAAAATCAGCCTCGGCCAGCTCTGCCAAGCTCCCTGACGTGCAGCCAGATTCACAGCCTATTCCTCCTTTACCCGGCATACTCGGCTTCGAGTCCGGCTTGATAGCTCAAACTCAAGGGCCTCTAATAGCCGATAAAGTTACCTTTAATATTAACACGGAAGTCCCAGCTCCCCCTGCGGAGACTGACCTGCCGACTGGTGTTGACTCTAGCTTGATTCCAGTTGCAAGCGTTCCCCAGGATCATGATATCTGGGGCCCCTCTCCCACTGATTCCTTTGATGTAAAAAGTATTAGCGCACAATGGTTACAAAATCCTGGATCTCCAGATCCTCTGGGGGAGCACTTTTTTTCGGTATCAGATGGTTCGAACTCTCCGGCCGAAGTAAGCTCTTCTTCATCTAGCGACAGCGATCTCTCTGAATCTAATTTTAGTAATGCCTCTAAAGGGAAAAGCACGGTCCAAAAACAGAAAGAACCACGGGGCTAAAAGCAGGGGGAAGAAGCTAGATAAGAAAGGTCATCTTAAATGGGACTACTCAGGGTCCCACCTCTCTTTTTCCCCCAATGGTGAACTCGTCAAGACGGCCTGTGCCTCACAAGATCAGTCCGAAGAGCCCTCTTTGGCCGCTATATTGACGTCAATTAAGCAATTTCAGGAAGAAGCCCGGGTAGATAGCCAACAGGCTAAATGTGCTGCTAAAAAACTACAAGGGGGTCTCCGAAAACTTAACAAAACTTGTTCTGACATCTGTGAAAGAGTGACCATGGTGGAAGGCCGTACTGAAAGCCTTGAATCAGATGTCGTGCTGCTTAAAAACCAATGTACTCTCCAGGGTGATCGCATGACGGATGTCATGTTGAAGGTGGAAGAACAAGAAAACAGGCATCGCTGAAATAACCTCCGCCTTCTTGGGATTCCCGAGGGAGTGGAGGGGGAATATCCTTGGCACTATATCATAAAACTCCTAAGGGCGGCCTTCCCCGAACAGACCGAGTGGTGCTGGGAACACGAAGTCCAACGAGCTCACCGCTTCCCCTTTACACTAAAGAAGCAGTCTGGCAGCACTAACGAATCCACAAAGCCTCGAGCCTTCCTAGTTTTCTTCGGGAACTTTTTACTAAGACAGTTAATTTAAGACCAAGCTTGACAGTACTCTCAGAAATGCTTTGAGGGGGTATCCTTCTTCGCCAAACCAGACTTTTGTCATATCACCGTGGAGCGAAGATGGCGCCTTCGTCAATTAATCGCCCCATTTCAACAGCTGGGAGCACAGGTCTTCCTTATGAATCCTGCTAAGTTGAAGGTCATTCTGAACGACACTTCACACATTTTTACCTCAGAAATCAAGGCTCAAGAGTTTCTTACTGGACTCAAGGCCAGAAAAGTGTCAAACTAATGCTAATTCTAATAATGAAAAACTTACCTTAATAACAAGACAACCCTAGAAAAACATCTGGTCTACTCTTAGTAAAGAGTTATCCGATCAAGAGACTCAGGATAAAGGCTATGCTGAATCTGTTTTTCTCGCTTCCTCTTTTCCCTTTTTCTGTTTCGTTTTCTATCTAGCTTTTTTTTCTCTTGCTTTTTATTCTTCCTTTTCTCTTCTTCGCTAGCACTTGTTCTTCCCCGGAGGTGGTTGGTTTTAGGTTACAGGGATTAGATGGTCCCCTACGAGCCCTCTTTGATAAAACTCGTAACGGGCTGATGTTTTAATACATGCCGCATGCCAAACTTGGGTCTTTCCTACACGGCTAGGGATGGGTGGTGGGGTGTTACAATAGGCATCCATCATTCAGGGTTTTCCTGATTGCTCATTTTTGGGGGGGAGGGTGGGTGAGGTGGGTGGGGGATCTGGGGGTCAGGGCAAGGTTGGGAGGGGGTGGGTGTTCAGGGGGAAGGCTGAGTTTAAAATAGTTGGGTTTTTTTTTTTGATGTGCCTAATGTTTAATTTTTATGAGCAGTCTTATGCTAAAGGTATATCTAGATTGTCTTACAGTCTGACATGGGCTAGAGACCCCCATTTCTAACAGGAATTCTTTTAGTTTTACAGCTTTGATTTCAGCAAGATGGCATTCAGGTGTGCCACACTGATAAATTCAGAATGTTAGTCCTTTCTCCTTGGAACACTGTAGTATAACTGCAGTTGATCACCAGGGAATTAACTAGCAGGCGCTGTTGAAAATACACATTTCAGTCTGCATGTCAGAATGGTTGACAGAGATGAAAGATATTTGATAACTCATAGAAAATGTGTTCTATATTTTATTTCTACAGCATTACTCATACTTTTTACTTTTACTTTTTACGACAAAGTGAGCACCCTCATTTTGCTAATTTTTAAAGGAAATATTTTAATTTTTACAGCTGTGATTCAATCATGATGGCTTAAGCTCTGACACACATTTGTCGTAAGTAACATGTTAGCACTCTAGTTGTTTATCTGAACACTCTTGGAGGCTGCAGTGGAACACAGGAATCAGCTAACAGACTCCTGCTTCTGTTGCAAGTACATGTTTTACTCAGTATGTTGGAGTTTATTCTCACATGGCTGAGGAAGATAGAGCGAATTTATAGAAAATGCAATCTTATTTTAGCTTCTGGACCACCCTCCAAAACCTCATGAGAGAAAACAGTTTTCTATCTAACATGGTCCATCATTCCCAGCAGAGGGTCAGCATTTTATACAGAGTAAAATCGCCTTAGTACACAAAACAATTTCTAAAATGAGTATAGTACCACCAACACATGATTTATAATGTTTTTAAAATCTGTTATCACACTTTATATGGGATCTTTGTTGTGAGACTCAAAACTTTCCATTCACTACAATGCATTTCAATGGGGACCATGTCCCAGAGCCATGTAATGACTGCCATAACACATTGTTCATGTTGTGGCCAGCCAACGAAGTAAAGGTCCCTTTGGGACCCCTCTTGCCCTTTGGGATACATGATGTATTCACCTTGCCCGTTACATATTTTTTCTAATTCATTTTCATATATATACATACATTCATAGATATTACACAGTGTTGTCCACCACTGTATAGTTAGAGTTAGGACCACGTTACCTTAGGAAATGGATTTCTTTTTTACTAATAACTTTGGTGCCATTTGGTGAATCTCCATGAAAATCTTTAAACAATGATCATCCAGCTCTGCTGCTTTCTGGAAAATTTAAGGGTGTTCCATCAAGCAGGGGCTGAGAAATATGCAGGGTCCCAAATAGACCTGGGCGGAGCTCGCAGAGTACTGATACATGGAAGTCCATGGAGCGGCCCAAAAATTCCATGAGATTCCGCAGAATTCCGCGGTTTGGTGGAGCTGCTTGACACACCCATTCGCACTACGTTTTTGATGTTTAGTAGTGGAAACTTCACACAAACAGCACTATGCGGTTCGCATGAGAGTTGCCATTTTGTTTTCTGTTATGTGTATGGTGCTGTTTAATCCTCCCTTAATCTTTTCAAACCTCCACCTATTCGACTCATCCCCTCCTCATTTTCTTTTATTGAATCAGTGTGTGTTTTTGTGTTTGTGCATTTTACATTTTTGTCATTTTTATGTGTCTTTTTCTTGACATTTTGTACTTTTTTTGTTTTTCTTTAAGTCTTTAGTTTTTCCTTTCTTCCTACTCTTGTTTCTTCTCTCTTTTTTTTTGCCACCCAGCTTCATGGCAGAGCAGGGCAAGGACGAGAGAGAGAGCGGCATCACCAGTGCTGTCATTGGTGCCGCCAAGGGGTGCAGTCATACACCATTTTCTCTGAGGTGGCTGCACTTGTTTTTTAAGTGCACCACCACCTCCCTACCATCCTGGCAGCAGGCAGCAGACCTGGCAGTGGGTATGGCCTGCAGGAGCATCAGCTGCTGGGGGGGAGGATGCACCAGTGTGTGCACCGGAGCTCTGTGGTCCAGTGCACCCAACAGCAATTGAGGCATTGCTGGGCTGATACCGTGGACAGGGAGCAGTACATGCTCAACCTGCTGGGCATCGAGGTTGCGGGTTTTGGTGAGTAATTATTTATTTGTGTTCTTTCCATGCTAATATTTTTTTCTCTAAATAGCATGTTGCTACCACTCAAAGGTAAGTTAATTTAATGTTACAAATATTATGTGATCCAGCCAGGTGCTCAGCGCTACCTAATCATATTTGTTGACGCTCACTTGGGCTGATTATTTAAGAAATCATGCAGACTCCTCTGTCCTGTCATGTCAGTAAGACAGTGGTAGTAGTAGTAATATCAGTGAGTTGGCATTCTCTGTGCCTTTCTTTGTGGACCTCACACAGTCCCAAGCAATCTCCCATTGATGAGTAGTATGCATCTATTCTTGACAAAAAGGGAGACTGAGTTGGTCCGTCAAAGGGGATTGAGAATGAGATGAGAAAAAAAGATCATTTGTTGAGTTAGTAGTTCCAAATTGTGGTTTAGGAAATTCAAATAGGGCTTAGGTTTACGAAATTAGGAATAAGTCAACTCAATGCTAGTAGTAACAGTGATCTGATTTAGAAAAGTACAATGTTTCTGCGTTTGCCTGTTAAAATGTTTTTGTGGAGATTATTACCAGTAGCACTAATGCTTTTTTATGTTATCTCCTTTATTTCTTACATCACCATCCAGGGGCAAGGAGAGGGCTAGCAGCACGGATGTGGGTCAGGAAGCCAGGGTTGCACCACCAGTGCAGTGGCAGGTGGAAGTTCCACCACCGCCACTACCACCAGTGCCACAGTCGACAAATCTGATAGCCCCAGTAAGTCCTCCTGTTGATATTATTATTTCCCTAATTTGTATCACTCCACATTTCGAAAAAAAAATCATTTTTACTTTTTTTTACTGTGCCTGTCCTAATTTTTCCAATTTTCTTCATTCTACCTAATGTTTATCAAATTCGTGTTATCCCTGCATTATTCTAGTTATTTTCTGTATTTCAAATTTCTGTAGTTGACTTCCTCTTGCCTGTACTAGTCTGTCGGTAGCTTTCTTTCTTCTGCTTTGTCAGTAAGCTTTCTCTCTTCCATTATATAGCTTGTGGGCTGCTATTGTAGGATTAAGGGAACCGGTTTTAGGGTAGGTACTCTACTGTGAAGATTGCATGCTATTCTACGCATGTTTGTTGAGAGGCTTTCTTTCTCTTGCTCATGCTCAAACAGTAAAGCTAGAGAGTGGCCATGGTCATGGGTGGACCCCCCCAATGTTGTGTATGTCTTATCATTCATCTATACAGTAGCAGTATACCAGCAGTTTTGATGACAGTGCAGCATGCCTGAAAACTGGTATGAGGATGGTCCCATTGCATTTGCCAACCAAGACCATGCCCTTTATTGACCAATTATTCCACCCCTTCATTGTGCTTCAATGACTCAGAGTCATCATAGCTCTGCCCCTACATTCTGAAAAGTTTTTGGTTGGCTTGACTACCTGGCTTGTCACACATTGCCAACCAACAAAATGCCCAACGTGATATTTTTGATAGAAGGTACTGCAAACGAACTGTACTGATGTTTTGTTGTATTTTGTTAAAAAAAATAATAAGGGGAGGGATATCTGTCATCTAAAAGGTGTAATGTTTTGTTTTTTTTGCTGCACAGACCACCAGTGTCGGCAACAGCGCCAGCGGTGCAGACACGGCAGTGGTCATACGGGGAGTCCCAGCGGCTGCAGGTACAGTTGGTGGTAAGTCCCATTGCTTGCTTGACAACTACTAATATACTCACTACAAAGGCGTCGTGACTCGTGAGCCCCCCACTTTAGCAGCTACAGTGGGGGTTGAGTTTTTACAGCCTTTTCTATCTACTAATCAGCAGACAAAAGCTCACAATGAACGATAAAAATGATGGGTTGATGGTAAAGGGAAAAAAGGATGGAGTAGAAAAGATGGGTAAAATGTTATCTGGATGAAAGGATGCATAGGTGGGTGAAAGGATGCATAAGTAGGTGATAGGATGCATGGGTGGGTGAAGGATGGATAAAAGGGTATCTGGGTGAAAGGATGCCTGCCCGGGTTGGTGAAAGGGTTGATGGGTCAAAGGAATGTTCAGTGGGTTAAAGCAGAATGGGTGAAAGGATGCACGGGGTAAATGGATGGATTGGTGAAAGGATGGTTGAGAGCCGTGGATAACTGAATGACTGGATGGATGGATATATATGGATGGATGGTTTTAAATGGTGAAAGACTGGATGACAGAATATAAAGCTTAAATAGTGGGTATCAAAGGGTCAAGAATACTAAAATAATGAAATAATGAATGGATGATAGCTTAAATGAAGAGACAAGGGAGCTCTTCTAGAGAGGAGCATGCTCACCTACTTCGCTTGCTTGGAATGATTTTATCAAAGCTTTGATTCAAAGTGGAGGGGTATTTCTGTCTACTCCCTTGATGCACTGTATTTGTTAAGCGAGGCAGATATGTATCTCATCCATCATCAATCATCACCTCCCTGCCCATAGCATTTCACCAGTACCACCCATAACTTAACTGCTGCATGGTTTGATTCGGCACTGCAGTGTAGGCTGTGCAATGTTCATCTGCTTCAGGCAATGTGGCATTTACAAAGTTTTCAATGCATGGTAAAGCAAAAACAAGGAGTATTTTCCTTCCCTTCCAGTGCCCACTCAGTCACCTCCTAGTACTTCACTCCTTTATTCTTCCCTACATTCTGTCCCAGCCTACCAAAATAATTGAAAAATCCATTCTTGGTATGTGCCTCATTTTTTTGGCCAAGTGATTTAAAATTTCATGGCTTCCATAACGGATGTATGCCTGTTCAAATTTTTCTATTTCAACATTCGTCAATTACAGTGACTGACTAAGCCAAAGCTTAGGCACATGATGATGATCAGCGACACCCCACTATTCTGTAGTAAAACCTCTACTTACCCTGCAGTAGAGTAAGTTAAGTTTCCTTTCCTTACTGCCAAGCAAATGTATTTGTTGGAAATAATTATAAATTGTGGTGGAGTGCGAGGCCAGGGAGTAAAGTGGGACTAAGTGCATTGAGGTTTGTAGATGAGATAGTGTGTGACAAACGTGCCAAATGTAATCTATATAACCGTTCCTTAATCTTTTCCCTGTACTGCAGTGCATCGTTTTTCCCACCGTCTACTTATGGCAGACAGGATATCCACATTTTATATGTGGCGTGTGTGACCTTGTATCATTATTATTCATCTGCCTCTTTGGAGTCAGGGTAAAATTGAAAGGTATTTTGGAGAAGAGCAGGGCCATTGGAGTTAAAGTAAGATAATTGCCCATTACAGCTGCTCCAGCTGGAGACTGCAGAGAGTAGCAAATAACTGACTACCAACTCACTAGCTGGCATGCCTCAATTAATTTAGCACAACAAGAATACTTGTACCCTATAGTGCATGATGCCTTACTCATTAATGAAAGGTATTTTATTTCTATTTTTCCACACAAAGTGTCTGTTTAGTTTTTTACTAGGAAATCCTTTAAAAGAAAAAATAAATAAACTGTTTTTTAAAACCGGTGTGCTGTTTATTCTGCCTTAATTCCTTTCAGCCAGTTAGTGCATTTGCCATTTATGTGAAGCATGTGTGGGTAAAAAATGGCTGTGACTCTAATTACATCAAATTCAAATGGTACTAGGGGACCAGCAAGGTATCAATCAATCAATCAATCAATCACAGAATTTGTAGAGCGCACTACTTACCCGCGAGGGTCTCAAGGCGCTGGGGAGGGGGAAGGGGGGGATGCTGCTACTGGTCGAACAGCCAGGTCTTGAGTAGCCTCCTGAAGGTCAGCAGGTCTTGGGTCTGTCGTAGGCTTAGTGGAAGGGTGTTCCAGTTCTTGGCGGCGAGGTGTGAGAAGGATCTGCCGCTGGTGGTTGTTCTTCGAATGCGAGGGACGGTGGCGAGGGAGAGGTCGGCGGAGCGGAGCTGGCGGTTGGGGACGTAGAAGAAGAGTTGTCTGTTGAGGTAGGCTGGGCCAGTTTTGTGGAGTGCCTTGTGTGCGTGGATGAGGAGTTTGAAGGTGATCCTCCTGTCGACGGGGAGCCAGTGCAGGTTCCTCAAGTGGGGGTGATGTGGCTGTGGCGTGGTACGTCGAGGATCAGGCGTGCGGAGGCGTTTTGTATGCGTTGCAGTCGCTTGATGAGCTTGGCCGGGGCTCCCGCGTAGAGGGCGTTCCCATAGTCCAGTCTGCTACTGACGAGGGCCTGGGTGACTGTTCTTCTTGTGTCTGTCGGGATCCACCTGTAGATCTTGCGAAGCATGCGGAGGGTGTTGAAGCAGGAGGAGGAGACTGCGTTGACTTGCTTGGCCATGGAGAGCGTTGAGTCGAGGATGACTCCCAGGTTGCGTGCGTGGTCGGTGGGTGTTGGGGCTGCTCCCAGCGTCGTTGCCCACCAGGAGTCGTCCCAGGCTGAGGGGTTGGAGCCGAGGATGAGGACCTCCGTTTTGTCCGTGTTCAGCTTTAGTCGGCTGATCTTCATCCAATCGGCAACGGCCTTCATTCCTTCATGGAGATTGGCTTTGGCGGCGAGGGGGTCCTTGGTGAGGGAGAGGATCAGTTGAGTGTCGTCGGCGTAGGAGATAATGTTGAGGTCGTGCTGTCTGGCGATGCGTGCGAGCGGGGCCATGTATATGTTGAACAGTGTTGGGCTGAGGGACGATCCCTGGGGTACGCCGCAGATGATCTCGGAGGCTTCGGATCGGAATGGTGGGAGGCGGACTCTCTGGGTTCTGCCGTCGAGGAAGGAGGTGGTCCATTCCAGGGCCTTGTCTCGGATCCCTGCGTCGTGGAGGCGTGCGCGTAGAGTGCGGTGGCAGACAGTGTCGAAGGCGGCGGAGAGGTCCAGCATGATGAGGGCTGCGGTCTCACCATTGTCCAGCAGGATCCTGATGTCGTCGGTGGCGGCGATGAGGGCAGTCTCAGTGCTGTGGTTGCTGCGGAACCCTGATTGGGATGGGTCCAGGATGCTGTTTTCTTCGAGGTATCGGGTTAGCTGTTTGTTGACGATCTTCTCGATGACCTTGGCTGGGAACGGAAGCAGAGAGATGGGCCGGAAGTTCTTGAGGTCTCTCGGGTCCGCCTTGGGTTTTTTGAGTAGGGCGTTGATCTCTGCGTGTTTCCAGCTCTCTGGGAAGGTCGCGGTCTCGAAGGAGAGATTGATGATGTTGCACAGGTGGGGTGTGATGGAGCTGCTGGCTTTGTTGAAGATGTGGTGCGGGAAAGGGTCTGACGGGGAGCCGGAGTGTATTGTGCTCATGGTCTTGATGGTGTCCTCGATGTTCACGCTGGCCCAGGCTGGCAGGGGGTCGTGGTCGATGGTGTGTGGCGGGTCTGGTGCATCGATCTTAGTTGGGGCTGTCTGGGTGTTGAAGCTGTCGTGGATGTCGGCGATCTTGCGGTGAAAGAAGGTGGCGAGGGAATCGCACAGGGGTTGCGAAGGCGGGATGTCGTTGGTGTTGGAGCTGGGATTGGAGAGTTCCTTCACGATGTTGAAAAGCTCCTTGCTGTTGTGTGCGTTGTTGTCGAGGCGGTCTTTGAAGGAGATTCTCTTGGCGGACCTGATGAGGTGGTGGTGGTTACGGATGGCGTCTTTGTGGGCTGTGTGGCTGTCCGGTGTCTTATCACTGTGCCATTTCTTCTCTAGTTTCCGGCAGGTACGCTTGGAAGCTAGGAGTTCCGAGGTGAACCAGCTGGCTCTTTTGGTGGTGTCGCTGTAGGTGAGCTTTTTCAGCGGGGCGAGGGTGTTGGCACAGTCGTCCATCCATCGTCTGAGGTTGCAGGCAGCGTCGTCGGTGTTGGATGGGTCGGAGGGAGGGCTGAGAGCGAGGGTTGCCCGGAGTTGGTCTTCGGTGACTTTGCTCCAGCAGCGGCGTGGGATCTGTTGGGTGCGGTGGTGTGTAGTGGGTTTCTGGAAGGTGAAATGGATGCAGCGGTGGTCGGTCCAGAGGAGTTCCGTGGTGTGGCTGAAGGAGACGTGGGAGCTTGAGGAGAAGATGGGGTCAAGCGTGTGGCCGGCGGAGTGGGTCGGTGTTGTGACGAGCTGGCTCAGGCCGAGGTTGGCGAGGCTGTCGATCAGGGTGGTGGAGTTGCTGTCGTTGTTGTTCTCCAGGTGAAAGTTCAGGTCTCCGAGGAGGATGTAGTCGGTAGAGGTCAGGGCGTGCGTGCTGATGAAGTCGGCGATGGAGTCGCTGAACTGGGGTCGGGGCCCAGGGGGTCTGTAGACAAGGGTGCCTCTAAGGGTGGTGTTGGGGTCCGTGTGGATCTGGAAGTGCATGTGTTCGGCGGTGCTGAGAGTGTCGTCGGTGCTGGTCGAGACCCTGATGGTGTTCTTGTGGACGATGGCGATTCCTCCTCCTACTGCGTTGATGCGGTCTCTGCGGGTGATCTTATAGCCGTCTGGGATGGCTATGGCGATGTCGGGGGCGGAGGAGTCGTTCATCCAGGTCTCTGTCAGGAAGGCGACGTCTGGTGATGATGTGTCGAGCAGGTCCCAGAGCTCGACGGCGTGTTTGCGTGCGGAGCGGGTGTTCAGTAGGATGCACCGGAGGTGGTTGAGGTCCTTCTTGGCGGGCGCCTCGGTGGCTCTGAGGCTGGTGTAGCTGCAGTTCCGGCAGGTGAAGGGACCATGGGTGCGTTTCGGGGCGGCCTTGAAGCAGTTGTGCGTCCATCCGGGGTTGAGAGCGTGGAGTGTGGTGGCATCATATCGGCATCGAGGCTGGAGCGGGGGGCGTGCGGCCCAGGGGTTCTGGCGCTGGGCGCGGTCCAGTCGCGGACGGGCGCAGACGGGCTTGCCTTAGGCGCGCCAGCGGCGCGGCCGCACAGCGGCCGCCATATATGGGGAGGTGGGAGGGAGGAGCAGCTGGGAGGCAGGGGCAGCGAATGGGCAGTCAGGGGGGCGGGGCCGCAGGGGACGCAGCAGCGGGAATGGAGAGAGGCAGCGAGGGGCACAGAAGGCAAAATGGACAGAAAAAACAGAAGAAATTCGGGCACAGTACAGTGGGGCAGCGGGGGCACAGAAGGCAAAATGGACAGAAAAAACAGAAGAAATACGGGCACAGTACAGTGGGGCAGCGGGGGCACAGAAGGCAAAATGGACAGAAAAAACAGAAGAAATACGGGCACAGTACAGTGGGGCAGCGGGGGCACAGAAGGCAAAATGGACAGAAAAAACAGAAGAAATACGGGCACAGTACAGTGGGGCAGCGGGGGCACAGAAGGCAAAATGGACAGAAAAAACAGAAGAAATACGGGCACAGTACAGTGGGGCAGCGGGGGCACAGAAGGCAAAATGGACAGAAAAAACAGAAGAAAACACGGGCACCGAGGCCACAAGTGGAGGGGCGAGCTTACCAGCAGCGGGCGGACAGCACAGGCGGTATTGCTACTGTGCCACTATATGATTTTAAACAAGTGCTTTGCACAGAGCATGGTTTACAATTTTTCTCTTTTCTTTCTTGATATAGCTGCTGGTCAGCCAACTACTAGGCAGGAGAGAGCAGCCCGGCTGTGGCAGCAGAGGATGGAGGCCACACAGGCTGAATTTCAGAGGCTGGTGGTCCTGCAGGAGGAGAAGGACGAGGGGGCAGCTGCCACTGCCTAGGGCCACAGCCAGCCACCAGTGCCTGCAGCCTCCTAGCAGGAACAATGGCAGCTGTCAGCCACCAGTCACACCACTTGTGCTGCCTCCTCATGCTCAGACTGCCTGTTCCAGCACCACACCCTGCAGAGGTTGACATGTCTAGAGAGTCGAATGGCACGCACTGAGGTCACTTCATATAAGCTTCTGAGTTCTGACCCGCATGTAGTGCCCTATTCATCAGCCTCTTTTTTAATATATGTCTTTGTGGGAGGTACTTGTGGGTGGACAGGTTTGGAATTGGGATGGGAGTTGGGACGGGGACTGTTTCTTTGCATTTGTTATTGGACATCTGGACATTGGTTGGGGCGGAGAGGTTTGTTCAGGGAGAGGGGTGGCCTGTTGTGGGTGGAATGGGTTGGTTTTATTGTTCAAAATATTAAAGAGCAATGCATAATTATTTTACTTTATTTATGCCTCAAATATTTCTTTGGGTGTTTTACTTTGCACTGCTGCCTTTTAGCAAAGCCTGTTTTTTAAATCTGCTTTAAAAAGTGTATACCATTTAGTTATATGGTACCTACTACACTCTGTAACTATATTGACCACTAGGGGGGATTGCCATTGCCTACAACAACGCTCCATAGTGCTCTTACCTGAATATATGAAGTGAGGGCTGCTACCTCTCGCAGTCTTCTTACTGCAGGGTTTCCACAGGTGCCATCTTATGGTGATGGTAGTAGTAGCAGGCTAGGAATCACAAGTGAGGTTCCACTCCCACGTAGGTGAATTCCAACTGTAGGATTAATAAAAGTATTATCCATCACAGGCAACTAGATTGAAATAAAACACAGAGTTATTGGGTTATATCATTTATATAATAACTTTAGAAAGACTGAGGCCAGACTACCACCATGACACAACAAAGAAGACTTGATATGATAACATAAACTAGCAATAGCAATTTCCACTGAGCAATGGGGAGCTAGTATTTAATTAAAACTACACTTACAAAATCCTCAAGTCAGAAGGAGTGGAGTCAGAGTCAGGAGTGGACAAGGTTAAGCATTTACACAACACAACTAGGCCTGGTCAATGAACTTCAGAGTTAGATTTGTTAAGTAGCCAAGTCAGCTACTAAACTGCACCCACAAATGCTTTGATAAAGCAACTTTACATGCTAAAAAGCATATAACCAATTCACAAAAGTGAACTTTGAAAATGAAAAATATCAGGCAATAAGAGGTGATGATTTTGGGGTCCCTCCTAACCTAGGGGGAGGACCAAGCAGATGCCTTGAACACAAAGAGCATATCATGCTGAACGATTCAGTGGTGGTCCCATCCACTTAGGACCACCCCAAGCACAGTTTTGGGCAAAAATACAATCCCAATCAAAGGCCCTGCAAAGCAATATGGGACGAGATTAGCAGTGGGCAGTGAATATTATAGTATCCAATATCAAAATAATTCTACAAAGAGCTGCAGTTCAACTAGTCGTTACTAGGTGTCCCTCACGAGTCAAATGCAAAAGCATTGAAATTATTACATCAAACTGCAGTTCAACTAGTCGTTGCTAGGTGTCCCTCAAGTCAAATGCTTTTGCATTTGACTCATGAGGGACACCTAGTAACGACTAGTGGAACTGCAGCTTCATGAAAGGGTTTCAATGCTTTTGCATTTGACTCTTGAGGGACAACTAGTAACGACTAGTTGAACTGCAGCTCTTTGTAGAATTATTTTGATATTGGATACTATAATATTCACTGCCCACTGCTAATCTCGTCCCATAATGCTTTGCAGGGCCTTTGGTTGGGATTGTATTTTTGCCCATAACTGTGCTTGGGTTGGACCTAAGAGGATGGGACCACCACCGAATCGTTCAGCAAGATGTGCTCTTTGTTTTCAAGGCATCTGCTTGGTTCTCTCCCTAGGTTAGGGAGGATCCCAAAATCATCACCTCTCTCACTGCTTGCTAAATTTTCATTTTCACTTTTGTGAAATGACTATATGCATTTTAGCATGTAAAGACAGAGATACTTGTTGTTTTACCAAAAATATAAAAGGTTTCTGTTTTATTAATTGGGAGTCCGGAGCGTGGATGGTGTTCTTGTACATTATCTACTGGCGGTCGCCAGTAGATAGTTATAGTTAAAACCTATTATCCATAGGAAATCCGCGACATTCTATTTGAAATAACGTTGGCGCCGGTTGACGAATCTTCGCGAAAGTTTCCAACTTGTTGGGGCGCTCCGGTCCGCTCCTATCCTGAAAGTCTCGGGGTGATACGTCAAGCGGGGACCGAGAAAAAAGGGGGGTCCCAAAACGCGTTTTCCCCATTCATTTTTCCATAGGAACCTTTAGTCGCAGCTACAGCCCGAACTGCTGAACGGAATTACACCAAATTTGGCAAAGAGGTAGCCCTTGGTTCAGTGTCGTGCCTTTTGCTTAAATGGTGTAAATCCGTTCAGTAGTTCCTGAGAAAATCAAAAGTAAAGTCACATATATATCTGGGCGGAGCCTAACCACACATGTCATTGTGAGATCTGATTGGCTGTCAGCACTTCATCCTGGAATTGCTGGCAGCCATCTTGGGACCAATATAAATGATAGTACCTCATTGAAATGCATTGTAGTGAATAGAAGATTTTGAGGGTCACCAAAAGGAGAACTATAAAGGGTGATAACAGGCTTTAGTTACATTAGAATTTATTTGTTGATGGTACCATACTAATTTTAGGAATTGTGGTGTATTCTAAGGTGATTTTACCATGTGAAAAACCTTCTGCTGGGATATCATGAATCATGTTTGAGAGAACACTATTTTCTCATGCTTGTCCCATGGAGGTTTGGAAGGTGCTCCAGAAGCTAAAATGAGAGCATATTTTCTGTAAATTCACATTATCTTTCTCACTCATGTGAGAATGAAGTCTGACATTCTCAGTAAAACATGTACATCCAACAAGGGCAGAGACTGTCAGTTGATTCCTTTGTGTTCTACTGCAGCTTCCCAGAGTGTTCTAAAGAACAACTAGAGTGCTAACAGCCTTACTTATGACAAAAGAATGGCAGACCTGAAGCCATCTTGATTGGAATAAACTGGTAACACTTAAAACATTTAATTTAAAAAGGAACAAAATGATGGGGTTCATTTTGTCATAGAAATTATGGTTAGTGCTGTAGAAAGAAAAATTAGGACATATTTCAAGTGTGATCTCAAATATCTTCCTGTTATATTTCAACAGGAGCAGCCTGCCAGTTGATGCCTTTGTGTTCTACTGCAGCTTCCCAGAGTGTTCTAAAGAACAACTAGAGCGCTAACAGCCTTACTTATGACAAAAGTATGGCACACCTGAAGCCATCTTGATTGGAATAAACCGGTAACACTTAAAACATTTAATTTAAAAAGGAACAAAATGAGGGGTTCTTTTTGAAATAGAAATTATGGTTAGTGCTGCAGAAAGAAAAATTAGGGCATGTTTTAAGTGAGATCTCAAATCCTCTTCTATTTCATTAGAAAAGTCTGACATGCAGACTGAAACAATCACTTTCAATACCAGCAGCAGACTACCAGTTAACTCCCTAGTGAGCAGTAGCTTTACTCCAGTGATCTAATGAGCAACTAGAGTGCTAACATTCTGAATTTATGGCAGATGTGAGACACATCTGAATGCCTTCTTGATGGAATCAAAGTAAAAAACTGAAAGCATTTCCTACTGAGGAGACTGCAGTAAATGAAGAAATTAGGAAACTTCATAACAAAGAAGTCTTCCAAGATGGCCACCAGTGAAAAAAGAGCCCAAATGTAGCACAAATATTACCCAGATGTAGCCCACATATAGCCCAATGACAAAAGTGTGCAAAACACTTTTTATTTTTAGTTTTTTTGCAGTTTTATGTAGTGCAGACTGGTCAGGTATTGGAGCATTGCATCTTAAAACATGACCCCCTACACTACAAAAACACCACTGCACTACCTTAAACCCTAAAACACTACCCCCAGCACGACCCCCTACACTACACAAGCACCACTGCACTATCCTAAACCCTCAAACACTACCCCCAGCACGACCCCCTACACTACCCAAACACCACTGCACTAACCTAAATCTTAAAACACTACCACCAGCACGACCCCTACACTACCCAAACACCACTGCACTACCCTAAAACATGACCCACTACACAAACACCACTGCACTGCCCTAAACCCTAAAACACTCCCCCAGCACAACCCCCTACACTACCCGAACACCACTGCACTGCCCTAAACCCTAAAACACTCCCCCAGCACGACCCCCTACACTACCTAAACACCACTGCACTGCCCTAAACCCTAAAACACTACCCCCGCATGACCCCCTACACTACCCAAATACCAATGCACTACCCTAATCCCTAAAACACTACCCCCGCACAACCCCCTACACTACCCAAAGACCACTGCACTACCCTAAACTCTAAAACAATACCCCCGCACGACTCCCTACACTATCCAAAGACCACTGCACTACCCTAAACCCTAAAACACGACCTCCTACACTACACAAACACCACTGCACTACCCTAAACCCTAAAAAACTACCCCCAGCACGAACCCCTACACTACCCAAACACCACTGCACTACCCTAAACCATAAAACACTACCCCCAGCAGTACCCCTACGCTACCCAAACACCACTGCACTACCCTAAACCCTAAAACACTACCCCCAGCAGTACCCCCTACACTACCCAAACACCATTGCACTACCCTAAACCCTAAAACACTACCCCCAGCAGTATCCCCTACACTACCCAAACACCACTGCACTACCCTAAACCCTAAAACCCTAAAACACTAACCCCAGCACGACCCCCTACACTACCCAAACACCACTGTACTACCCTAAACCCTAAAACACTCCCCCAGCACGACTCCCTACACTACCCAAACACCACTGCACTACCCTAAACCCTAAATCTACCCCCAGCATGACCCCCTACACTACACAAACACCACTGCACTACCCTAAACCCTAAAACACTACCCCCTGCACGACCCTCTTCACTACCTAAACACAACTGCACAATTTGTTACAGGCGTTGCAACGCAGGCCTGTGGTGCTTACTGGAAGTACCTGGTGGGCTAGTTGGGCCCCAGGGACTCTCAGGATTCAAGGTGACCTAATCCCCCAACTTAAAACGCGCCACGGGGCGCGTTTGCACAGTGGTGAAGGGAGGGGCGGGACCTCAGGTGACATGTGCGCAAACACGCCCTATGGTGCGTTTTAAGTTGGGGAGTTAATTCCCTTTGAATCCTGGGGGCCAACTAGCCCACCAGGTACCTTCAGTAAGCATAACAGAGTTGCGTTGCAGAGAGGTGAAAAAAGTGCGTGGCCTCGGAACGCCTCTCTGCAACTCAGCTCTGTGGTCCTAACTGTAGGTACCTGGGGGCTAGTTGGGCCCCAGGGACCCTCAGGATTCAAGGGGACTTAATCCCGCAACTTAAAACGCGCCACGGGGCGCGTTTGCACACATGTCACCTCAGGCCCCCTCCCTTCACCACTGTGCAAACGCGCACTGGCTCTGGTTAGTCAGAGTCAGTTACCACCAGTACCCGTCTGAAAAAGTTGTGGGCACAGGATGATTTTGCAACAAGGCCTCTTTCTGCTCCTCTGTTGGTTCTTTCTGCACATCTTTTGCTTCTTTCTGTGCGTTTTTTCTTCTTTCTTCACATGTCCTACCTCTGTTGGCATAGTTAGAAACTAGCATTTAAAAACCTTTGAAATTCACTTAAAAAATCATAGGTTTCAGGCACGTTATAGTTAGAAATTAGCATTTAAAAAACCTTTGAAATTCACTGAAAAAACCATAGGGTTCAGGCACGTTATAGTTAGAAATTAGCATTTAAAAAACCTTTGAAATTCACGGAAAAAACCATAGGTTTCAGGCACGTTATAGTTAGAAATTAGCATTTAAAAAACCTTTGAAATTCACTGAAAAAACCATAGGTTTCAGACACGTTATAGTTAGAAATTAGCATTTAAAAAACCTTTGAAATTCACTGAAAAAACCATAGGTTTTAGGGACAGTTATAGTTAGTTGGACATTGCACTCGTACAAAACCCGTGAAATTCCCCTGTTATAGTTAGTTCAGCTAACTATAACTCGCGCCCCCGCAATGCACTGCTGATGACGTCACATATTACATCACTCATGACATGGTCAGTGACATCACTGATGACATCACTAATGACATCTCAAATGACATCACTGATGACATCATCCATGTGATAATTTCATGCATCTTCTCACACCCTAATATAACTTTTGATACACCCACTCTAAATTACAGACTGCCATTCTCAAAACCATAGACACTCCAACACCAAAAACTACATACCCAATCACTGATTCTTAGGTCTACACACACATCCACTCACTCACCTGTACAGTCACTCATACTTACAGTCACTCAGTACAGGACTATCATATGCACTCATACACCTATATAAACACTCACACACCGCCACTCATCCATAGAGGTACTCACACACCTAGTCAGTCATGCAAAAAATTAATCACACACCCATTTACTCACCTATACAGTTATACACACACCAGCTCACTTACTCATACAAATACTAGCACATTATTACGCTCTTATACAATAACTGATACAAGCACACACGCATCCATACAGCCACTCTCACAATAACACACTCTCACTTATAGCCATTTAAATACTCTAACACACATATATACTGCCTTTTACATATGTAGTTACTCGCACATGTACCACTGAGATATACATTCACTCACTAACACACCCATACACACACTCACCCACCCAAGCAGTCCATCACAGATGCACTCTTGAAATCATGCACCCAGTGAATCACCCACTCACACATCTATGTATAGAGTCACACACACCCCACCCACACAAACACTCAGGCAGCCATACAGATACTCAGAGAACCAATCAATAACCCATATAGACACTCATGTAGCTATTCGCAAATCCATGCATCCACTTACACACTAACAAACAGACGGATACAGACATTCACACAGTTTAGTCACTAACCCATGCATTCAGTAAGATACGTTTAATCACTCACTTGTAGTCAGTCACTCACGTACTAAATCATCCATTCAGACACTTATACACCCACTCATTCTTCAATACGCCTTTCCCTATATATATTAAACATATTTAAACTTTACAGAAACACACAGTCACTGGATGATGTCATCAGTGATGTCATCAGTGATGTCATTTGAGATGTCATCAGTGATGTCATCAGTGATGTCACTGACCATGTCATGAGTGATGTAATATGTGACGTCATCAGCAGTGCATTGCGGGGCGCGAGTTATAGTTAGCTGAACTAACTATAACAGGGGAATTTCACGGGTTTTGTACGAGTGCAATGTCCAACTAACTATAACTGTCCCTAAAACCTATGGTTTTTTCAGTGAATCTAAAATATGGATCACATTTATGCGTGGGTGGGTAAATGGGGCCAGTGTGGGCTATTGCTCAGGTAATAGCAGATCCCACATTGATTTAGTGTCACTTTTACCACATCTGTCCCATCAAGTCCATGATCATTTATGGTGTAAATTAAGTCATACCTTAATAAATCCCCCAGCCCGTTGAAAAAGGGTTTGGGGTTTGATGAATGGATGGGAAAGGGGATTTGGGGAAAGGTGTGACAAAGACAAACATTAGACAAAAACAATATTTATCTGGGCGATGAGGAGCACATCATCATCAAGCTGGTGTGGAAGGAAATGAAGGAATTAATATGGCACAGTTCAGTTAAATGCCATGCAAACAGTCTTTCAACCCCAGAGACTCAAGTTATTATTATATGTCTAAATGCTCTGTCATCTAGGTTTGAAAAATACAAATTATGGAGTAGTGACTCGAACCCCCACAGTTCTAAAAAACGATTCTTAAAAGAAAAATGATACTGTATTGCCAAATTGAGTGGTGCATCTCCTTTCTTCTCAGATTGTCAGTCAATATTGTGTGCCTAGCTGAAGTGGTCCAGTAAGGTAAGCAGGAGTGTTATGGAGCTTTCGCCTTTTGTGCAGGAGAAGGGAAGGCCAGTGCATTATAAAACAAAAGTGTACCGAGAAAACTCAGAGGCAGAGCAAAAGCATAGTCTGATGCAGTCATTCATTTTATGACTCATGTGTGATAAATTTACTGAGAACTGGGAGAAAATTACATCCAATCACAGCCAAGGGCATCACAATCAAGCTTATAAATTATAGTTGTACACCCTCCCTCACTGTCTGCCACCACATGAATCATCATTCACAATCACTCTATAATATATCACTCAGTGGTGCAATATATTTATCTTTTCCAATCCAAGCATGGTGGTACACAATTGTTGATCCTCTTTGATGCATGCAACATACATTGGGCAGTCTTTTAAATCAAAGGCTCTTGGGCAGTCCTGCTACAGGATAAAAAAAAGGATAAGCATGTGATGGAAGCAGGCATTGTCTCTACAATGTCCTTGAAGAGAATAGGGGCGAAGGCTGCTTCACTGCACACTGGTCTAACTCCAATCATGCCATACATGTGCCTATAATGGTAGGCTGCATAAGTCAATCAGACACAAATAAACAAAATATATAGTTCCCCTAGTTATATCCAAAGTAGTTTGTCGATAAAGTTCTATGGTGGTCTACTCAGTCAGGAAAGTAGAGTTCATCCTCAAACTCAGGTGGTTCACCCAGAAGTTGGTCATCTAACACACTATGACCTGAGTCTGACCAATCACCCTCATCCTCCTCCTATGGTATTTCAGGTACTGCTTAATTTGGTGGTATAAAGTGTTGGTTCATTTTGATCATGGTCAATCTCTCCATGTTTGGAGGCAAGAGACTGGTCCTTCTCAGTGTGACGAATACACCAGCTGCACTGCTCAGCAGACACTGGCTACCAGACAGACCATATACTTTATTGCTAGCCTGCTGAGATGTGGCCATTGGTGCATCTTCGCATACCAATACACCAATGGGTTTTGATCTACATAGACCCCCGTTGGGTCATCCAGATACTCATGGAATATCCTCTTAATTGTCATTGGTGCTGCCACTTGCTCACCTCTTTTGCGTTCCCCTCTGCACTGGACTGAAGCCCTGCCTTTTGATACCAAGTCAATGCAGAGGTTGTGGGCAATTCTTGTGTTCCTGTTGTTGTTGCTGCCGGTATTCTTGTTGCTGGTGTTGGCTGCTGTGAGACAACAGGGCTGCCCTCTCTGGAAGTTGAAGACGGCACTCCAGAACTTCTTTCTGTAAGTGGGACTCTGTGTTCCAGCCGTTCTTCTTCCAGGACTCAGGCTCGCTCAACAATCCACGTCCTGTATTCCGAAACATTCACTTCTGAAAAAGGAATTGAAGTGGCCAGTATTTTTTTGTAACGTGGATCCAGTATTGTGGCACTGATGTACTCCTTAGATGACACAATGTAGCTTTGCAGCTTTGTAGCTTTGAATTTTCAGTCAAGGAAAGGATTAAACTCTGAACCACAATATATGTATCTTCATTTTCATCAATCACAGCTGCGAACCTGCCAGACACTCTTTTTAACTGGTCCTTCAGCAGATACAACAACGGGATAGCCTGGTCCATTGTAGGTCCAACGGAAACATTTTAGCCATCTTCCCATTTTACAAACATGCCGTTGGGTGGTTGCATTCGTAGGACCCATCATGCCCCCTAAACATGCCCATAATAGTAGTAGTAAATCCACAGACAGCTGCAAAAGATTTGGATACCATGGTTGAGTCTGCCAATGGGTGGGGTGATCAGAATTAGGGATGATTGTTACCTGAGAACCTGAGCCAGGACTCTGGAAATAAAGAGGAAGGGGGGAAGTAAGAGAAGGAGAGACCAGGGCCATGACTAGAGGAACACATCTGTAGCAAGAAATAAAGGATCTACCTCCAACTGAAGAAAGAAGGGAGTTGAGATTTGGTACAGGAGGCAAAGAGGTCTATTGACATAGAGCCGAAGATCAAGGAAAGATGATTGAATACTGAAGGCTGAAGTTTCCAGTCTCTTGAGTCATAAAAATGTCTGGAAAACCAATTTGCCTCCATGCTCAGTTTACCTGGAAGATACTCTGCTTTGACAGACATGTTCCTCTGGAGACAAAATTCTCAAGACTCCTGGCCAGAAGTACCAGAGGTTTGGACCTTGTGCCTCCAGGACAGTTTATATTTCTAGCAGCCGACAAGTTGTCCATTCGTAAGAAAATAATGCATTTTATTATGTTCTTTACAAAGGACTGGATGGCAAAGGAATCTGCATGCATTTCCAAACAGTTGATCTGTAAGGAGAACTTTTGGACAGACCAGGTACCTCCAGTTGAGAGTTGACCACACCTTGTTCCCCATCCTGTCCAGCTTCCGTCTGATTCCAAGATCAAATCTGAGGCGGGGGAGAAAATCGTTCTCCTGTTCCAAGCGTCTAAATGAGATTGCCACCAGAGGAGTTTGTCTCTGGACTCCAAATCCAAGGTTACTTGATCTGAGTAGGCTAGACCTTTGCATAAGTGATTAATCGTTAGTCTCTTTAAAGCCCAATCATGAAGATGACCAGGAAAGATGGCCTGAATAGAGAAGGCTAGAAGACCCACCAGGTGAACTAGAGTTCTGAGAGAACAAAAAGTTAGAGAGAGAGCATGACATTGCTCCTTTTTGATCAAAACCACCTGCCTCAGAGGTGTCTATGATGAAGCCTAGGAACTCCAGACATTTCGAAGGAATTAGGGGAGATTTTTGGAAATTAATGAGGAAAACTAACCTCAGCAGGAGGTCTTGACAGAGATGTAAATTAGAAAGGAGAAATATTTGGTCTTGGGCCATGATCAAGAAGTCATTGAGATAGATGATGAGTCTTATCCCCTGAAACCTGAGGAAGGCTTCCACAGGCTTGAGAATCTTGATACCACACCAAAGGGCAGATGAGAGGCCGAAGGGAAGAGTCTTGAAACAGTTAAAGCTTTGGCCCCACTGAAACTGAAGGTACTCCCTGTATGATGGAAAAACCAGAACTGTCAAGTAGGCGTCCTTAAGATCTAGATGCACCAACCAATTGTCCTGAAGTAGTAAGTCTCTGAGATGAAGAATAGTCTCAATCTTGAAATGGTGGTAAACTACAAAGTTATTGAAGAACTTTAGGTTGATGACTGGATGATATTTTTTGTACTTTTAGAGGACCAAGAATATGGTGCTGATGAAACCTGTGGGATCAAACATAGTTTGCTCGATAGCTTGCTTTGAAAGAAGTGATTGCGCTTCCTCGTGAACCAGGAGCAACTGTTCCTGGGGCAGGAAATGTTGTACCGGGGTTTGATATAGCACTATGCAATACCCCTGAATTATCTGAATTACCTAAGAATATGACATGAGAGACAACCAAGCATTTAGACAAAGAGCCAATCTACCTCCTACGGGAGGAAGTCCAAAATTGAACATTCTTATCTGTCAACTGATCTCCTTTTGCGCTGCACCCCCTGTTCCGGAATCCTTGCGAATGGCGGGGTAGAAATTGGGCGTGTAGTCTCGATATTTATGTTGTAAGCCTTGATTGTAGGAGCTTCTTTGGTATTGGCCTCTGGAGGGGTAACAGCCGGTAAAGTGACTCCTCTCTTTGCCGGCCCTGCCAAAAACCCGGGAAGAAAATATCTGCGTCAAAGAAAATTGTGCCTTGTCTATAGAAGCGAATGTTGAGACATGTTTGCCCATTTCATTTATGAAGGAATCTCTAAACAGAAGGCCGTTGGCCTGAGGACCTTCCTCCTTAGTCTCAAGACTACTCAATTTAGAGTCTATCTTGAGCAAAAGGCTTCTCTCTTGGGATATATAAGCATTTGTATTGCCCAGAACACAGATGGTGTGCTGTGCCCAATTGGAAAGGGTATCAGGGTCTACTTGCTCACCCTCCATTTTTGCCTCCTCGGTCAAATCCAAAATCCTGGTTAAGTGGCCCACCAGGCCTAAGATCCTGTCCTGGCAATTGGACCAGGCTCTATCAACACCTTTGTTAGGGTATTTGCCAAATGTGGTGAAAAATAGCAACATATTAGGAATTATAACAGGGTTACAGCCACTTTCCTGAGAAGGGTGGGATGAGGACCCTCAGATTAAAGCTTATTCCTGGAAGATTTATCCAGGGCATGTCTTAAGTAAAAAGAAACATAATCAGAGACATGATCTGAAGGGCAATATTCAGTGGAATTGGGATAGTGGATTAAAACAGGATGGAACATAGGTTCACCTAAGTTATCCACAAGATCACTGGACACTTGGTGAGAGACACCATCAGAAGGAGAAATTTTGCACCTTTTCTCCGGAAGGCCCATCATTAGAAATATCAGGAATGACATCATCAGTAGCCCTGGCATCATCCAAGACGTCATCGTCATCATTATCAGTGTCCTGCAAGTTAGTTATATTGAAAGGAGAAGAGAGAAGCCCGAAAAGCAAACCTCTCGGATGGGAGGACCAGTTTTATCGGAAACACCTTTTGAGTGCACCTTTAGAGGAGGATCACGTTTCCTTTCTTTTTTATAAGGAACATATGCAGGGCTATGCAACATTTTGGAAATCGCTTCTTCCAAAGATTTAGAAACATCTAACATGGAGACAGAAACTGTCTGTGCAACAAATCTCTAAAGAAGGTTTTCAAGTTTTCCTTCACGATCTGAGATTCCTCAGCCACATTAAAAAATAATAGGAAGAAGAAAACCCGAGAAAATAATGAAAAGGGGTTTAATAGTAAAAAGTACAGGGGGGCTGAGGGGTTGAACAGTATGTTGCAGAGGGGAAAGGCAAGGGTGTCTTCAGAGGTGTATCAAGGGCCGGGCAGTAAGCTGAGAAAACCTCACCAGCATTGGCAGAATCACTTGAGAAGCGATACGCTTGAGTGCGGAATGGAGAGGGAAGCTCTGGAGAATAAAGCGGAGCGAGAGGACCACTGCAATGTAAATGGGAAATAAAATGTCCTGAAGTTAGCGAAGCTGATGCGGGTGAGGACGTCTGAAGTGGCCTGCAGCTGTGAGGGGACAGAAGAACTTCAACCGCAGGTGAGGAAGGAACATTAAACTAACGTACTAAACGGCCGCAGCATTAAGGGACAAGCAGGTGCCGTAAACAGTGTGTAACAGGAAACCCTTAAACATCTATAAAATATGACACAATAAATATACTTAAACATATAAATAAGCCTGGGCAGAGTTCACGGAGTTCCGCTATGCACCCGAACAGGCACCGAACCGAGAGGCTGAGGTTTTCCTTGTGTCAGAGGCTTTTAGAATATATATATATGTATATATACACAAAGTTCTTACCCCACTAGCAGTAAGGAAACAAGCCATTCCAGTTGCGGATGTTGGTAAATCAGATTTAATCGGCACAATGACGCGTTTCGACCTCTCTCGGGGTCTTGGTCACAAGGTCATACAGTGAGTTTCCGGTCTTAAGTAAACATAGCATTGTGTACGACGCATGGCAAACATAGAAAAAATACTTCATCATTGGCGTGGTTACAGAGAAGCCAGTAGTCATTTTATAATCCAAAGTCTGCAATGATTAATCGAACACGTAACAAAACATTTTTTAATGTTAGATACAATGTGCATAAACTAAAGGTAATTACCACGAAAGAAAAATAATAATAAATGATGACCACAACTGGGGTCATGACCCAGCCAACACACTAGTTCTAACATTGCACGCATGTTGCTGATGCTGTGCACTTTACTGTTCAATTTTCTATGGGTCCTCATGGGTATAGTACCCTAAAGGTGAAGCCTGTACCCACAATACAACCATACTGCTAATATTATCATTAATTGCCCTTATTATAGTGGGGCTACACACTTTAGAGTTAGATTTAAGGTTCAAGCTTGATTAATCAGACCCGGTTGATCAATAAATCATGCATTCCTGAATGTGTCCCATTAGGTGCAGTACCCTAAAAAAGATGCAAGCATACACAATCTAGTACCTATTGCTAAGTAGTTCACAAAGAATCATTGGGTATAGTACCCTTGAAATTGCACATGATTCCTGTTAATATGTTGTGTTCTCGGAATGCTTTCCCACATTTCACTCAATTTCAACAACTGGGAATGATTCAAATATATCCGTACCTGACCTTTACTCTATGTTTCTTAGCTAAGCGATATTCTACTATGCTCCCTGAGTCACTACTAATATCCTACTTTACATGTCGTCCACAGGTAATGAGAGGCAGCTGTTTCATAAAACAGGTCCCATTTCCCGTGCTCTTAACTTTATAATGAAGTGGCTACTCTTCACGGTGTCAATTCCAAAGTTGCTGTTCTATAGAAGAAAAAACAGAGTGTTTAGCAGTGAGCAAAATCCGGACATGTGCTGTTCAGTCCTATTGCAAAAGAAGCATCTCTTGCACATCTAGGTACCTTCACGGTTCCGTGTACTGTCTTGTAATCTCAAATGTGTTCTCAATTTATTCAATATACACATAGCAGAAAAAAATAATAATAAATGAGGGAAAGTTAAAAAACATTTTAAATAGAATAAATTCCGGAAACTTGGAAATTGAACAGTAAAGTGCACAGCATCAGCAACATGCGGGCAATCTTAGGACTATTGTGTTTGCTGGGTCAGGACTGCTCTTTTTGCACCTCTCTTGCCTCTTTTTGCACCCATCTTGCCTAATTCTGCACCTCTCTTGCCTCTTTCTGCAACTTCCCTTACCTCTTTCTGCACCTCTCTTGCCTCTTTCTGCACTTCTCTTGCCTCTTTCTGCACTTCTCTTGCCTCTTTCTACACCTCTCTTGCTTCTTTCTGCACCTCTCTTACTTCTTTCTGTACCTCTATTGCTTATTTCTGCACCTCTCTAGCTTCTTTCTGTACCTTTATTCCTCTTTCTGCACCTTTCTTCCTCTTTCTGCACTGCTCTTGCTTCTTTCTGCACTTCTCTTGCCTCTTTCTGCATCTCTGTTGCCTCTTTTTGCATTTCTCTTGCCTCTTTTTGCACCTCTCTTGCTTCTTTCTGAACCTCTCTTGCTTCTTTCTGTACCTCACATGCCTCTTTCTGAGCCTTTCTACCTCTTTCTGCACCTCACTCTCTTCTTTCTGCACCTCTCTTGCCTCTTTCTACACCTCTCGTGCCTCTTTCTGTACCTCTCGTGCCTCTTGCTGTACCTCTCTTGCTTCTTTCTGCACCTCTCTGGCTTCTTTCTGTACCTCTTTTACTTCTTTCTGTACTTCTCTTGCTTCTTTCTGCACCTTTCCTCCTCTTTCTGCACTTCTCTTGCCTCTTTCTGCACCTCTTTTCCTCTTTCTGCACCTTTCGTCCTCTTTCTGTACCTCTCTTGCTTGTTTCTGCACCTCTCTTGCTTCTTTTTGCACCTCTCTTGCTTCTCTCTGTACCTCTCTTGCCTCTTTCATCACTTCTCTTGCTTCTTTCTGTACCTCTCTTGATTATTTCTGCACCTTTCTTCCTCTTTCTGCACCTTTCTTCCTTCTTTATGCACTTCTCTTCTGTTTTTCTGCACCTCTCTTTCTTCCTTCTGCACCTCTCTTGCTTCTTTCTGAACTTCTCTTGCTTCTTTCTGTACCTTTCTTCCTCTTTCTGTACTTCTTTTGCCTCTTTCTGCACCTCTTGCTTCTTTCTGCACCTCTCTTGTCTCTTTCTGTACTTCTCTTGCTTCTTTCTCCACCTCTCTTGCCTCTTTCTGCACCTCTCTTGCTTCCTTCTGCACCTCTCTTGCTTCTTTCTGCACTTCTCTTGCTTCTTTCTGCACCTTTCTTCCTCTTTCTGCACTTTTTTGCCTCTTTCTGCACCTCTTGCTTCTTTCTGCCCCTGTCTTGCCTCTTTCTGCACTTCTCTTGCCTCTTTTGGCACTTCTCTTGCTTCTTTCTGCACCTTTCTTCCTCTTTCTGCACTTCTTTTGCCACTTTCTGCACATCTGGCTTCTTTCTGCACCTCTCATGCCTCTTTTTGTACTTTTCTTGCTTCTTTCGGCACCTCTCTTGCCTCTTTCTGCACCTCACTTGCTTCTTTCTGCACCTCACTATCTTCTTTCTGCAACTCTCTTACCTCTTTCTGTACCTCTCTTGCCTCTTTCTGCCCATTTCTTCCTCTTTCTGAACCTCTCTTGCTTGTTTCTGCACTTCTCTTGCTTCTTTCTGCACCTCTCTTGTATTTGGCTGTACCCCTCTTGCCTCTTTATGCACCTCTCTTGCCTCTTTCAGCACCCATATTGCCTCTTTCTGCAACCCTCTTGCCTCTTTCTGTACTTCCCATACCTCTTTCTGCACCTCACTTGCTTTTTTCTGCAACCGTCTTGCCTCTTTCTGCATATCTTTTGCTTCTTTCTGCACATCTCTGGCATCTTTCTACACCTTTCTTGCCTCTTTCTGCACTTCCCTTGCCTCTTTCTGCACCCCTCTTGCTTCTTACTGTACCTCTCTTGCTTCTTTATGTACCTCTCGCTTTTTTCTGCACCTCTCCTGCTTCTTTCTGCACCTCTCTTGCTTCTTTCTGAACTTCTCTTGCTTCTTTCTGTACCTTTCTTCCTCTCTCTGCACTTCTTTTGTCTCTTTCTGCACCTCTCGCTTCTTTCTGCACCTCTCTTGCCTCTTTCTGCACTTCTCTTGCCTCTTTCTGCACTTATATTGCCTCTTTCTGCACTTATCTTCCTCTTTCTGTACTTCTTTTGCCTCTTTCTGCACCTCTTGCTTCCTTCTGCACCTCTCTTCCTTCTTTCTGCACTTCTCTTGCTTCTTTCTGTACCTTTCTTCCTCTTTCTGTACTTCTTTTGCCTCTTTCTGCACCTCTTGCTTCTTTCTGCACCTCTCTTGTCTCTTTCTGTACTTCTCTTGCTTCTTTCTCCACCTCTCTTGCCTCTTTCTGCACCTCTCTTGCTTCCTTCTGCACCTCTCTTGCTTCTTTCTGCACTTCTCTTGCTTCTTTCTGCACCTTTCTTCCTCTTTCTGCACTTCTTTTGCCTCTTTCTGCACCTCTTGCTTCTTTCTGCCCCTGTCTTGCCTCTTTCTGCACTTCTCTTGCCTCTTTTGGCACTTCTCTTGCTTCTTTCTGCACCTTTCTTCCTCTTTCTGCACTTCTTTTGCCACTTTCTGCACATCTGGCTTCTTTCTGCACCTCTCATGCCTCTTTTTGTACTTTTCTTGCTTCTTTTGGCACCTCTCTTGCCTCTTTCTGCACCTCACTTGCTTCTTTCTGCACCTCACTCTCTTCTTTCTGCAACTCTCTTGCTTCTTTCTGTACCTCGCTTGCCTCTTTCTGCCCATTTCTTCCTCTTTCTGAACCTCTCTTGCTTCTTTCTGCACTTCTCTTGCTTCTTTCTGCACCTCTCTTGTATTTGGCTGTACCCCTCTTGCCTCTTTATGCACCTCTCTTGCCTCTTTCAGCACCCATATTGCCTCTTTCTGCAACCCTCTTGCCTCTTTCTGTACTTCCCTTACCTCTTTCTGCACCTCACTTGCTTTTTTCTGCAACCGTCTTGCCTCTTTCTGCATATCTTTTGCTTCTTTCTGCACATCTCTGGCATCTTTCTACACCTTTCTTGCCTCTTTCTGCACTTCCCTTGCCTCTTTCTGCACCCCTCTTGCTTCTTTCTGTACCTCTCTTGCTTCTTTATATACCTCTCGCTTTTTTCTGCACCTCTCCTGCTTCTTTCTGCACCTCTCTTGCCTCTTTCTTCACTCCTCTTGCTTCTTTCTGTATCTCACTTGCTTCTTTCTGCACCTCACTTGCTTCTTTCTGCACCTCTCTTGCTTCTTTCTGAACCTCACATGCTTCTTAAGGCATCTCTCTTGCTTCTTTCTGCATTTCTCTTGCTTCTTTCTGCATTTCTCTTGCTTCTTTCTGCATCTCTCCCACTTCTGTCTGCACCTTTCTTCCTCTTTCTGCACTTCTCTTGCCTCTTTCTGCACCTCTCTTCACCTTTCTGCACCTTTTTTCCTCTTTCTGTACCTCTATTCTGTCTTTCACCACCTCTCTTGCTTCTTTCTGCACTTCTCTTGCCTCTTTCTGCACCTCTCTTGCCTCTTTCTGCACTTCTTTTCCTCCTTCCTGCACCAGTCTTCATCTTTTTGCACTTCACTTGCTTTTTCTGCAGGTCTCTTGCCTCTTTCTGCACCTCACATGCTTCTTCCTTCACTTCTCTTGCTTCTTTATGTGCCTTTTTTCCTCTTTTTGCACCTTTCTTCCTTTTTCAGCACCTTTCTTCCTCTTTATGCACCTCTCTTGCCTCTTTCAGCACCCATCTTG
Organism: Calotriton arnoldi; assembly: GCA_963921515.1. Taxonomy (NCBI): domain Eukaryota; kingdom Metazoa; phylum Chordata; class Amphibia; order Caudata; family Salamandridae; genus Calotriton; species Calotriton arnoldi. The sequence continues at coordinate 9,887 of CAWUFW010015845.1, read as the reverse complement.
CCTTTTTCTGCAACCCTCTTGCCTCTTTCTGTAATTCCCTTACCTCTTTCTGCACCTCTCTTTCTTCTTTCTGCAACCGTCTTGCCTCTTTCTGCATATCTTTTGCTTCTCTCTGCACATCTCTGACCTCTTTCTACACCTTTCTTGCCTCTTTCTGTGCTTCCCTTGCCTCTTTCTGCACCCCTCTTGCTTCTTTCTGTACCTCTCTTGCTTCTTTCTGTACCTCTCTTGATTTTTCTGCACCGCTCCTGCTTCTTTCTGCACCTCACTTGCTTCTTTCTGCATTTCTCTTGCTTCTTTCTGCACCTCTCTTGCTTCTTTCTGAACCTCACATGCTTCTTTAAGCATCTCTCTTGCTTCTTTCTGCATTTTTCTTGCTTCTTTCTGCACCTCTCCCGCTTCTTTCTGCACCTTTCTTCCTCTTTCTGCACTTCTATTGCCTCTTTCTGCACCTCTCTTCACCTTTCTGTACCTTTTTTCCTCTTTCTGCACCTCTATTCCGTCTTTCTGCACCTCTCTTGCTTCTTTCTGCACTTCTCTTGCCTTTTTCTGTACCTCTCTTGCTTCTTTCTGGACCTTTCTTACCTCTTGCTGCACTTCTCTTGCCTCTTTCTGCACTTCTCTTCCTCCTTCCTGCACCATTCTTCATCTTTCTGTACCTCTCTTGCTTGTTTCTGCACCTCTCTTGCTTCTTTTTGTACCTCTCGTGCTTCTTTCTGAACTTCTCTTGCGTCTTTCTGTACCTTTCTTCCTCTTTCTGCACTTCATTTGCCTCTTTCTGCACCTCTCGCTTCTTTCTGCACCTCTCTTGTCTCTTTCTGTACTTCTCTTGCTACTTTCTCCACCTCTCTTGCCTCTTTCTGCACCTCTCTTGCTTCCTTCTGCACCTCTCTTGCTTCTTTCTGCACTTCTCTTGCTTCTTTCTGCACCTTTCTTCCTCTTTCTGCACTTCTTTTGCCTCTTTCTGCACCTCTTGCTTCTTTCTGTCCCTGTCTTGCCTCTTTCTGCACTTCTCTTGCATCTTTTGGCACTTCTCTTGCTTCTTTCTGCACCTTTCTTCCTCTTTCTGCACTTCTTTTGCCTCTTTCTGCACCTCTCGCTTCTTTCTGCACCTCTCATGCCTCTTTTTGTACTTTTCTTGCTTCTTTCGGCACCTCTCTTGCCTCTTTCTGCACCTCACTTGCTTCTTTCTGCACCTCACTATCTTCTTTCTGCAACTCTCTTGCCTCTTTCTGTACCTCTCTTGCCTCTTTCTGCCCATTTCTTTCTCTTTCTGAACCTCTCTTGCTTGTTTCTGCACTTCTCTTGCTTCTTTCTGCACCTCTCTTGTATTTGGCTGTACCCCTCTTGCCTCTTTATGCACCTCTCTTGCCTCTTTCAGCACCCATAGTGCCTCTTTCTGCAACCCTCTTGCCTCTTTCTGTACTTCCCTTACCTCTTTCTGCACCTCTCTTGCTTCTTTCTGCAACCGTCTTGCCTCTTTCTGCATATCTTTTGCTTCTTTCTACACATCTCTGGCATCTTTCTACACCTTTCTTGCCTCTTTCTGCACTTCCCTTGCCTCTTTCTGCACCCCTCTTGCTTCTTTCTGTACCTCTCTTGCTTCTTTATGTACCTCTCGCTTTTTTCTGCACCTCTCCTGCTTCTTTCTGCACCTCTCTTGCCTCTTTCTTCACTCCTCTTGCTTCTTTCTGTACCTCACTTGCTTCTTTCTGCACCTCACTTGCTTCTTTCTGCACCTCTCTTGCTTCTTTCTGAACCTCACATGCTTCTTTAGGCATCTCTCTTGCTTCTTTCAGCATTTCTCTTGCTTCTTTCTGCACCTCTCCCACTTCTTTCTGCACCTTTCTTCCTCTTTCTGCACTTCTCTTGCCTCTTTCTGCAGCTCTCTTCACCTTTCTGCACCTTTCTTCCTCTTTCTGCACTTCTTTTGCCTCTTTCTGCACCCCTCGCTTCTTTCTGCACCTCTCATGCCTCTTTTTGTACTTTTCTTGCTTCTTTCGGCACCTCTCTTGCCTCTTTCTGCACCTCACTTGCTTCTTTCTGCACCTCACTATCTTCTTTCTGCAACTCTCTTGCCTCTTTCTGTACCTCTCTTGCCTCTTTCTGCCCATTTCTTCCTCTTTCTGTACCTCACTTGCTTCTTTCTGCACCTCACTTGCTTCTTTCTGCACCTCTCTTGCTTCTTTCTGAACCTCACATGCTTCTTTAGGCATCTCTCTTGCTTCTTTCAGCATTTCTCTTGCTTCTTTCTGCACCTCTCCCACTTCTTTCTGCACCTTTCTTCCTCTTTCTGCACTTCTCTTGCCTCTTTCTGCAGCTCTCTTCACCTTTCTGCACTTCTTTTCCTCCTTCCTGCACCAGTCTTCATCTTTTTGCACTTCACTTGCTTTTTCTGCAGGTCTCTTGCCTCTTTCTGCACCTCACATGCTTCTTCCTTCACTTCTCTTGCTTCTTTATGTGCCTTTTTTCCTCTTTTTGCACCTTTCTTCCTTTTTCAGCACCTTTCTTCCTCTTTATGCACCTCTCTTGCCTCTTTCAGCACCCATCTTGCCTTTTTCTGCAACCCTCTTGCCTCTTTCTGTAATTCCTTACCTCTTTCTGCACCTCTCTTTCTTCTTTCTGCAACCGTCTTGCCTCTTTCTGCATATCTTTTGCTTCTCTCTGCACATCTCTGACCTCTTTCTACACCTTTCTTGCCTCTTTCTGCGCTTCCCTTGCCTCTTTCTGCACCCCTCTTGCTTCTTTCTGTACCTCTCTTGCTTCTTTCTGTACCTCTCTTGATTTTTCTGCACCGCTCCTGCTTCTTTCTGCACCTCACTTGCTTCTTTCTGCATTTCTCTTGCTTCTTTCTGCACCTCTCTTGCTTCTTTCTGAACCTCACATGCTTCTTTAGGCATCTCTCTTGCTTCTTTCTGTATTTTTCTTGCTTCTTTCTGCACCTCTCCCGCTTCTTTCTGCACCTTTCTTCCTCTTTCTGCACTTCTCTTGCCTCTTTCTGCACCTCTCTTCACCTTTCTGTACCTTTGTTCCTCTTTCTGCACCTCTATTCCATCTTTCTGCACCTCTCTTGCTTCTTTCTGCACTTCTCTTGCCTTTTTCTGTACCTCTCTTGCTTCTTTCTGGACCTTTCTTACCTCTTGCTGCACTTCTCTTGCCTCTTTCTGCACTTCTCTTCCTCCTTCCTGCACCATTCTTCATCTTTCTGTACCTCTCTTGCTTGTTTCTGCACCTCTCTTGCTTCTTTTTGCACCTCTCGTGCTTCTTTCTGAACTTCTCTTGCGTCTTTCTATACCTTTCTTCCTCTTTCTGCACTTCATTTGCCTCTTTCTGCACCTCTCGCTTCTTTCTGCACCTCTCTTGTCTCTTTCTGTACTTCTCTTGCTTCTTTCTCCACCTCTCTTGCCTCTTTCTGCACCTCTCTTGCTTCCTTCTGCACCTCTCTTGCTTCTTTCTGCACTTCTCTTGCTTCTTTCTGCACCTTTCTTCCTCTTTCTGCACTTCTTTTGCCTCTTTCTGCACCTCTTGCTTCTTTCTGTCCCTGTCTTGCCTCTTTCTGCACTTCTCTTGCATCTTTTGGCACTTCTCTTGCTTCTTTCTGCACCTTTCTTCCTCTTTCTGCACTGCTTTTGCCTCTTTCTGCACCTCTCGCTTCTTTCTGCACCTCTCATGCCTCTTTTTGTACTTTTCTTGCTTCTTTCGGCACCTCTCTTGCCTCTTTCTGCACCTCACTTGCTTCTTTCTGCACCTCACTATCTTCTTTCTGCAACTCTCTTGCCTCTTTCTGTACCTCTCTTGCCTCTTTCTGCCCATTTCTTCCTCTTTCTGAACCTCTCTTGCTTGTTTCTGCACTTCTCTTGCTTCTTTCTGCACCTCTCTTGTATTTGGCTGTACCCCTCTTGCCTCTTTATGCACCTCTCTTGCCTCTTTTAGCACCCATAGTGCCTCTTTCTGCAACCCTCTTGCCTCTTTCTGTACTTCCCTTACCTCTTTCTGCACCTCTCTTGCTTCTTTCTGCAACCGTCTTGCCTCTTTCTGCATATCTTTTGCTTCTTTCTACACATCTCTGGCATCTTTCTACACCTTTCTTGCCTCTTTCTGCACTTCCCTTGCCTCTTTCTGCACCCCTCTTGCTTCTTTCTGTACCTCTCTTGCTTCTTTATGTACCTCTCGCTTTTTTCTGCACCTCTCCTGCTTCTTTCTGCACCTCTCTTGCCTCTTTCTTCACTCCTCTTGCTTCTTTCTGTACCTCACTTGCTTCTTTCTGCACCCTACTTGCTTCTTTCTGCACCTCTCTTGCTTCTTTCTGAACCTCACATGCTTCTTTAGGCATCTCTCTTGCTTCTTTCAGCATTTCTCTTGCTTCTTTCTGCACCTCTCCCACTTCTTTCTGCACCTTTCTTCCTATTTCTGCACTTCTCTTGCCTCTTTCTGCAGCTCTCTTCACCTTTCTGCACCTTTCTTCCTCTTTCTGCACTTCTTTTGCCTCTTTCTGCACCTCTCTTGCTTCTTTCTGCACCTCTCATGCCTCTTTTTGTACTTTTCTTGCTTCTTTCGGCACATCTCTTGCCTCTTTCTGCACCTCACTTGCTTCTTTCTGCACCCTCACTATCTTCTTTCTGCAACTCTCTTGCCTCTTTCTGTACCTCTCTTGCCTCTTTCTGCCCATTTCTTCCTCTTTCTGTACCTCACTTGCTTCTTTCTGCACCTCACTTGCTTCTTTCTGCACCTCTCTTGCTTCTTTCTGAACCTCACATGCTTCTTTAGGCATCTCTCTTGCTTCTTTCAGCATTTCTCTTGCTTCTTTCTGCACCTCTCCCACTTCTTTCTGCACCTTTCTTCCTCTTTCTGCACTTCTCTTGCCTCTTTCTGCAGCTCTCTTCACCTTTCTGCACTTCTTTTCCTCCTTCCTGCACCAGTCTTCATCTTTTTGCACTTCACTTGCTTTTTCTGCAGGTCTCTTGCCTCTTTCTGCACCTCACATGCTTCTTCCTTCACTTCTCTTGCTTCTTTATGTGCCTTTTTTCCTCTTTTTGCACCTTTCTTCCTTTTTCAGCACCTTTCTTCCTCTTTATGCACCTCTCTTGCCTCTTTCAGCACCCATCTTGCCTTTTTCTGCAACCCTCTTGCCTCTTTCTGTAATTCCCTTACCTCTTTCTGCACCTCTCTTTCTTCTTTCTGCAACCGTCTTGCCTCTTTCTGCATATCTTTTGCTTCTCTCTGCACATCTCTGACCTCTTTCTACACCTTTCTTGCCTCTTTCTGCGCTTCCCTTGCCTCTTTCTGCACCCCTCTTGCTTCTTTCTGTACCTCTCTTGCTTCTTTCTGTACCTCTCTTGATTTTTCTGCACCGCTCCTGCTTCTTTCTGCACCTCACTTGCTTCTTTCTGCATTTCTCTTGCTTCTTTCTGCACCTCTCTTGCTTCTTTCTGAACCTCACATGCTTCTTTAAGCATCTCTCTTGCTTCTTTCTGCATTTCTCTTGCTTCTTTCTGCACCTCTCCCGCTTCTTTCTGCACCTTTCTTCCTCTTTCTGCACTTCTCTTGCCTCTTTCTGCACCTCTCTTCACCTTTCTGTACCTTTGTTCCTCTTTATGCACCTCTATTCCGTCTTTCTGCACCTCTCTTGCTTCTTTCTGCACTTCTCTTGCCTTTTTCTGTACCTCTCTTGCTTCTTTATGGACCTTTCTTACCTCTTGCTGCACTTCTCTTGCCTCTTTCTGCACTTCTCTTCCTCCTTCCTGCACCATTCTTCATCTTTCTGTACCTCTCTTGCTTGTTTCTGCACCTCTCTTGCTTCTTTTTGCACCTCTCGTGCTTCTTTCTGAACTTCTCTTGCGTCTTTCTATACCTTTCTTCCTCTTTCTGCACTTCATTTGCCTCTTTCTGCACCTCTCGCTTCTTTCTGCACCTCTCTTGTCTCTTTCTGTACTTCTCTTGCTTCTTTCTCCACCTCTCTTGCCTCTTTCTGCACCTCTCTTGCTTCCTTCTGCACCTCTCTTGCTTCTTTCTGCACTTCTCTTGCTTCTTTCTGCACCTTTCTTCCTCTTTCTGCACTTCTTTTGCCTCTTTCTGCACCTCTTGCTTCTTTCTGTCCCTGTCTTGCCTCTTTCTGCACTTCTCTTGCATCTTTTGTCACTTCTCTTGCTTCTTTCTGCACCTTTCTTCCTCTTTCTGCACTTCTTTTGCCTCTTTCTGCACCTCTCGCTTCTTTCTGCACCTCTCATGCCTCTTTTTGTACTTTTCTTGCTTCTTTCGGCACCTCTCTTGCCTCTTTCTGCACCTCACTTGCTTCTTTCTGCACCTCACTATCTTCTTTCTGCAACTCTCTTGCCTCTTTCTGTACCTCTCTTGCCTCTTTCTGCCCATTTCTTCCTCTTTCTGAACCTCTCTTGCTTGTTTCTGCACTTCTCTTGCTTCTTTCTGCACCTCTCTTGTATTTGGCTGTACCCCTCTTGCCTCTTTATGCACCTCTCTTGCCTCTTTCAGCACCCATAGTGCCTCTTTCTGCAACCCTCTTGCCTCTTTCTGTACTTCCCTTACCTCTTTCTGCACCTCTCTTGCTTCTTTCTGCAACCGTCTTGCCTCTTTCTGCATATCTTTTGCTTCTTTCTACACATCTCTGGCATCTTTCTACACCTTTCTTGCCTCTTTCTGCACTTCCCTTGCCTCTTTCTGCACCCCTCTTGCTTCTTTCTGTACCTCTCTTGCTTCTTTATGTACCTCTCGCTTTTTTCTGCACCTCTCCTGCTTCTTTCTGCACCTCTCTTGCCTCTTTCTTCACTCCTCTTGCTTCTTTCTGTACCTCACTTGCTTCTTTCTGCACCTCACTTGCTTCTTTCTGCACCTCTCTTGCTTCTTTCTGAACCTCACATGCTTCTTTAGGCATCTTTCTTGCTTCTTTCAGCATTTCTCTTGCTTCTTTCTGCACCTCTCCCACTTCTTTCTGCACCTTTCTTCCTCTTTCTGCACTTCTCTTGCCTCTTTCTGCAGCTCTCTTCACCTTTCTGCACCTTTTTTCCTCTTTCTGTACCTCTATTCTGTCTTTCTGCACCTCTCTTGCTTCTTTCTGCACTTCTCTTGCCTCTTTCTGCACCTCTCTTGCTTCTTTCTGTACCTCTCTTACCTCTTTCTACACCTTTCTTGCCTCTTTCTGCACTTCCCTTGCCTCTTTCTGCACCCCTCTTGCTTCTTTCTGTACCTCTCTTGCTTCTTTATGCACCTCTCGCTTTTTCTGCACTCTCCTGCTTCTTTCTGCACCTCTCATGCCTCTTTCTTCACTCCTCTTGCTTCTTTCTGTATCTCACTTGCTTCTTTCTGCACCTCACTTGCTTCTTTCTGCACCTCTCTTGCTTCTTTCTGAACCTCACATGCTTCTTAAGGCATCTCTCTTGCTTCTTTCTGCATTTCTCTGCTTCTTTCTGCACCCCTCTTGCTTCTTTCTGTACCTCTCTTGCTTCTTTATGTACCTCTCGCTTTTTTCTGCACCTCTCCTGCTTCTTTCTGCACCTCTCTTGCTTCTTTCTGAACTTCTCTTGCTTCTTTCTGTACCTTTCTTGCCTCTCTCTGCACTTCTTTTGTCTCTTTCTGCACCCTCTCGCTTCTTTCTGCACCTCTCTTGCCTCTTTCTGCACTTCTCTTGCCTCTTTCTGCACTTATATTGCCTCTTTCTGCACTTATCTTCCTCTTTCTGTACTTCTCTTGCTTCTTTCTGCACCTCACTTGCTTCCTTCTGCACCTCTCTTCCTTCTTTCTGCACTTCTCTTGCTTCTTTCTGCACCTTTCTTGCTTCTTTCTGTACTTCTTATGCTTCTTTCTGCACCTTTTGCTTCTTTCTGCACCTCTCTTGCTCTCTTTCTGTACTTCTCCTGCCTCTTTCTGCACCTCTCCTTCCTCTTTCTGCACCTCTCTTGCTTCCTTCTGCACCTCTCTTGCTTCTTTCTGCAATGCTCTTGCTTCTTTCTGCACCTTTCTTCCTCTTTCTGCACTTCTCTTGCCTCTTTCTGCACCTCTTGCTTCTTTCTGCCCCTGTCTTGCCTCTTTCTGCACTTCTCTTGCCTCTTTCTGGCACTTCTCTTGCTTCTTTCTGCACCTTTCTTCACTCTTTCTGCACTTCCTTTGCCACTTTCTGCACCTCTCGTGCTTCTTTCTGCACCTCTCATGCCTCTTTTTGCACCTTTTCTTGCTTCTTTTGGCACCTCTCTTGCCTCTTTCTGCACCTCACTTGCTTCTTTCTGCACCTCTCTTGCTTCTTTTTGCACCTCTCTTGCTTCTTTCTGTACCTCTCTTGCCTCTTTCTGCCCATTTCTTCTTCTTTCTGAACCTCTCTTGCTTCTTTCTGCACTTTTCTTGCTTCTTTCTGCACCTCTCTTGTATTTGGCTGTACCCTCTTGCCTCTTTATGAACCTCTCTTGCCTCTTTCAGCACCCATATTGCCTCTTTCTGCAACCTCTCTTGCCTCTTTCTGTACTTCCCTTACCTCTTTCTGCACCTCACTTGCTTCTTTCTGCAACCGTCTTGCCTCTTTCTGCATATCTCTTGCTTCTTTCTGCACATCTCTGGCATCTTTCTACACCTTTCTTGCCTCTTTCTGCACTTCCCTTGCCTCTTTCTGCACCTCTCTTGCTTCTTTCATGTACCTCTCTTGCTTCTTTATGTACCTCTCGCTTCTTTCTGCACCTCTCCTGCTTCTTTCTGCACCTCTCTTGCTTCTTTCTGAACTTCTCTTGCTTCTTTCTGTACCTTTCTTCCTCTCTCTGCACTTCTTTTGTCTCTTTCTGCACCTCTCGCTTCTTCTGTCTGCACCTCTCTTGCCTCTTTCTGCACTTCTCTTGCCTCTTTCTGCACTTATATTGCCTCTTTCTGCACTTATCTTGCCTCTTTCTGTACTTCTCTTGCCTCTTTCTGCACCTCACTTGCTTCCTTCTGCACCTCTCTTGCTTCTTTCTGCACTTCTCTTGATTCTTTCTGCACCTTTCTTCCTCTTTCTGCACTTCTTTTGACTCTTTCTGCACCTCTTGCTTCTTTCTGTCCCTGTCTTGCCTCTTTCTGTACTTCTCTTGCCTCTTTTGGCACTTCTCTTGCTTCTTTCTGCACCTTTCTTCCTCTTTCTGCACTTCTTTTGCCACTTTCTGCACATCTCGCTTCTTTCTGCACCTCTCTTGCCTCTTTCTGCACTTCTCTTGCCTCTTTCTGAACTTATATTGCCTCTTTCTGCACTTATCTTCCTCTTTCTCCACCTCTCTTGCCTCTTTCTGCACCTCTCTTGCTTCCTTCTGCACCTCTCTTGCTTCTTTCTGCACTTCTCTTGATTCTTTCTGTACCTTTCTTCCTCTTTCTGCACTTCTTTTGACTCTTTCTGCACCTCTTGCTTCTTTCTGTCCCTGTCTTGCCTCTTTCTGCACTTCTCTTGCCTCTTTTGGCACTTCTCTTGCTTCTTTCTGCACCTTTCTTCCTCTTTCTTCACTTCTTTTGCCACTTTCTGCACATCTCGCTTCTTTCTGCACCTCTCAAGCCTCTTTTTGTACTTTTCTTGCTTCTTTCGGCACCTCTCTTGCCTCTTTCTGCACCTCACTTGCTTCTTTCTGCACCTCACTCTCTTCTTTCTGCAACTCTCTTGCTTCTTTCTGTACCTCTCTTGCCTCTTTCTGCCCATTTCTTCCTCTTTCTGAACCTCTCTTGCTTTTTTCTGCACTTCTCTTGCTTATTTCTGCACCTCTCTTCCTTTTAGCTGTCCCCTCTTGCCTCTTTATGCACCTCTCTTGCCTCTTTCGGCACCCTTCTTGCCTCTTTCTGCAAACCTCTTGCCTCTTTCTGTACTTCCCTTACCTCTTTCTGCACCTCTCTTGCTTCTTTCTGCAACCGTCTTGCCTCTTTCTGCTATCTTT